>CM023608.1:17429159-17431659 GCA_013358685.1 Antennarius maculatus
AGGTTAATGACAGTAATGAATATATTAGTGTCGGGGGGGGAGCAGGTTGTATTTGCTGTTCTGTATCTGTAGGTTCAGAAGATCTAAAATACACAACATTAAACTAATTCTGAGCAGTTTTGTGAGCAATTCTTCCCAAACAATAAAATTTATGATGATTTAACTTTATTATATCTGATGATACGCTACGATTGAAGAATTATATGATTTCCTGAGTATTTTGCCATTTCTTACTTTAAAATTAAAACTAGTCATGCACAACATTTCAATTTATTCACACATTTTCATGACTCATGTGTATAGTCACTAAATGAATAAATAATTAAGTAGGCATCAACTACAGCTACCTTTCTCGGTTCTGTTTTATTCTTCACATTCGGTAAAATAAAGGAAAATTTATTATTCAAATTAACATTATACACACACGCACACACACACACACACACACACACACACACACACACACACACACACACACACACACACACACACACACACACAATGAAGCCATGACGGAAACATGGTTGTCACCATCTGGTAAGGTCAGAGGTCAGAACGGGACTACTGGTCACTCTGATGACATCTGCGGCGACAGACGTCTAAATCCTCCTAGAAGTCAGACGCACACAAGTGAAGCACATCGTCTGATGCCTCTGATGGATGTTGTGTTGTTTGTCTCGTCTGGTTTTGACAATGTCATCAAAGTAAAAATCAGTGTTTGCTATCTGACTCATGTTCTGCATGTTCTGTGTGTTTGTTTTTGTTTTGTCTCTAAAAAATAAAAGCAATTGTGAACTTAAAACTCAGCCATGGAAATCATGCTTCCTTTCGTCTTCTGGTCTCTTTAATCTATATGGTTAATGTAAGGAGTGTTTGTATGATGAATGCTGCTGGTGTGCTATTCCACTGCTGGAAGCAGGAGGGCAGCAGCCTCCTATATTGGTTTGTTTGGCTCTGGATGTACGTTTGTAGGGCATGTATTCCTGCATTACAGCAAGGAGGCTTCTCACCAATACATTGTAAACCTGAATAATTAAACAATAGTCAAAGGAAAGGGACAACCATTTGCCATAAATGATTTGAGTTGATAAACTACAAAAACACAATAAAGTGTATAAAGTATAAAGTATAAGTGTATGATTTTATAAATCTGGATTTTATAAATCTGGAGTTTTAGGTAAATGTTCTGTTTATACAAAGTAACTCTAAATTACAGTACTCAGTACACCAACTGCAACGTTTAATAACTATTCATTCTATTGTTTTATTGTCTTTAAAATAAAATATTCTTTATCAAGCAAACTTAAAATTAACTCTTAATTCAATTCAAATACAATGAAATGGAATGTATCGTGCTTGTTTTCACTTAATGTCCAGAAGGAAAGATGAACAGCATTTTTGTGGCTGAAGATTTGTTTAGTCCTCCAGATGCAGATCAGGATCAGGTTATTCTGTTCAAGTATCTTCACCAGGACGAGGTCCAGTTTCACCCCAGAAAAGTTGGGCGCCATTTTGACCTGACCTTTTTGGTGCCTTCAAGTCTTCATGCTCTAACGGTTATTTTTTGTGTGTGTAAAGGGCTGCTTAAGAGTAAAGACTGTTTATCCTGACTGTAGAACTGAACACAAGTAGATTTTTCTGTACTACTACGGCTACTACTACTATTACTACTACTAGTACTACTACTACTAGTAGTACTACTACAACTATTATTCATAATAATAATAATAATAATAATAATAATAATAATAATAATATACAACTACTACGACTACTACTGATAATAATAATAATAATAATAATAATAATAATAATAATAATAATAATAATAATAATAATAATAATACAACTACTCCTACAACTAGTAATACTAATACCACCAATACTAATTCTACATCCTCTGTTATGTGCTAGCAAGGCCAGGACCCCGAATACAGAGTACAAGAGCAAAAAGTTTATAAAGCACAAATTATCAAACAGAAAATCACCTTCAAGGAAAAAGCTTGAACAGGTAACTTCCTGCTGCTCTGATGTTAAAATCAAGATGGTGCAGAAGAAACTCACCAAAATTGAGAAAGGCTCTTCTTAAACAAAACAAACATAATATGAAAGATGTGGAAAGACCATCGGCTTCCTATCTAGCCCCGCTGGATGAAACCAAGGCAAAACTGCACAATTCCACACTGGATGGAGTAATTCAAATGATGTTTCCTTCTGTCTCAAGGATGAAAGAACTTCCCAGTTGGAAGAGACCAGGAACTCTACAGCTTAATGAACATAAGCAGGAGCTGAACACCCTTACCACTACTTTAAAGAAGGCTGAGCATCAGCTGGAGAGCTGTCAGATCCACAAGCATCTGATTCAGAAGACATTGACTCTGAAAAAGACTGCTGGATAAGAAGCTGGAATGAAAGAAAGAGAGACCAATGATGTCCGTGGTGGAGAAGACAGACAAATATGAGTATCATCTTTAAGAGCAGAAGAAAGACATGAACACCC
>CM023608.1:17436659-17444159 GCA_013358685.1 Antennarius maculatus
ATTTGTCTAACAGACTATTATATTAAATGTATTTGACAGATATCACCAAACCCTCATGACTCCAGCAGTGTTCCTTACTTTGCCAGCTTGTCATTTCCAGCTGACATTAACATGGCTGAGTTGAGCTTCTGCTGTGCCAGCATTACCTCCAGTGGGTCAAGAGCTGATTTCCAGCATGCAGGTACATCTTGAATGAGTGACTGGTCTCATTGATCATGATAGCACCACTGCATAAATGTTTTTGAAATGTTTTTGACTTTCTTTCCTGCATTTGGCTGAAGCACCATCATTGCCACACAGGACAACTGCTCCAGCAATACACTCCTTCCAGCCATACTGTGAGTTTATCGGAGAGGATATTTGAGACTTGTTTTGCGTTGGTGGAAGAACAGCTCATGTGCACATAGATAAACTTTCATCTGGAAGCTTTTTGAAGTGATTTTATCTGTTTGTGATTTTTGTGTTTATTATGCCGGCTTTGAAAATCTCCCTGGACTTATGGAAATAAATTTGAATCAAAATTTTAGATTGCTTTGACTAATTTATTTAGATTTTTTTCATTAAACAAAATACGTTTGCAGATTGTGAGCATTTTTCTGTTAATATCAATAGTCCTAGTTTTTTATCTGTTTTTTGGAAGAAATATGGCAGATTCAACCAGATGCAGCTCGTCATTGTGTCTCTCGTAAAATCCATCACTCTCTCCATCTTTCCATGCTTGACATTCTTCACTTGCATTTCCTCACTCTTACTCTCCCGTGTGTGTGTGTCTGTGTGTGTGTGCGTACATCTGTGTGTGTCTGTGTCTGTGTGAGTGAGAGACTGTGCCAGACTGATGCAGATGAGACAGTGATACATGATTTGCTGCGAGCCTTTCTGTCAGAGGACATCAGATCATCAACCGCACACACACTCATGTGAGTCTGCAGGCAAACGCACAACACATACACAAACACACAACTATGTACATCACACACAACAACACACACAAACACACACACTCACACACACGGCGTCTGAGGAGATAACGAAGCCTTTGAAGGTGGAAATTAGTTTTGGCGCCTGGCTGCTCCTGTCTTGCAGGTCATGTGACTAAATCCTCGAGTCACACCAACATAAACTGATAAGGCAGTTACTGTGTGTGCATGTGTGTGTCTGTGTGCGTGTGTGTGTGTGTGCGCGCGTATGTTTCATTTGTAAGTGTGTTTATAGACCACATCCTCCTCACTATATTTGCAAGCATGTGCAAGCAAATGTAGACTATGTGAGTTATACCTGAGGCTGTGTGTGTGTGTGTGTGTGTGTGTGTGTGTGTGTGTGTGTGTGTGTGTGTGTGTGTATGTGTGTGTGTGTGTGTGTGTGTGTGTGTGTGTGTGTGTGTGTGCGTGCGTGTGTGTGCGTGTGTGTGTGTGTTTATAGATTCCATTTATCCAGTGAGCAATGTAATTGGTGCCAGATAAACAGCATTTAACACACACACACACACACACACACACACACACACAAACACACGCACATGCACGCACGCACGCACACACACACACACACACACACACACACACACACACAGTAATCAGAGGGGATTTACAGTGTGTAGTTTGGAGCCTAATTGCTCTTCAGGTCCCTGTGAGAGTGCTGCCAAAGCCCTTAACCGCTGCTATTCTCAGAGTATTCAGTGTGTTTTGTGCGTGTGTATATGTGTGTGTGTGTGTGTGTGTGTGTGTGTGTGTGTGTGTGTGTGTGTGTGTGTGTGTGTGTGTGTGTGTGTGTGTGTGTGTGTGTGTGTGTGTGTGCTTTTTCTACTGTGTGCATGTCCTGTATTTGCTTCTCATTGGTGTGCGTGTGCCAGTAGCTTTTAGTGTTTTTCTCGTCGACTTGGCTTCCCTCCAAGCCTGAAGAGCTAATTGGAATTAGAACAACATTCCTCAAAGGCCGCTCGTTTAGTGCTGCTGCTGAGTGCTAACGATGGAGTAGTGGGTGAGGGGAAGGCGGGAGAGAGCGCCCTAACGATCTGCGCTAACAATGTTTTGTTCTGATTTTTAATGAGGGGTAATCACTCAGCTGGAGAGGAAGAGCAGTGAAAAAATAAAAAAAAATGAGAAGTTGAGGAAGAGATGGTGGGGGTGGAGAGGAGGGGAGGTGAGGAGGAAACAGTAATTATCTCCTCTCTGAGCTGTGAGTCACAGCCAGTCTTGCAGACTCTCCCAGGGAAATTAAACATGCACGCAAACTGCCTTTATTCCGAGTCAGTGCTACCTGACAACACATAACAAACACACTTCTTCCTATTTTAGTTATGATATTACAACAAACACTACAGCCAACACTGCATTATTTTACTTGTGGATTAATCTAGATTTAACTGCATTTGCTATACATTACATTTTAATGTTCCTTCAAAAGAAAAAGTGAATATTTAAATTTCCCTTGGCAGCTGCAAAGTGAAGGCTGTCTAAAATGGGAATATATAGACAAGCTCACCTGGGGTGGAAATGTATTGTTTTTGTGTCATTTTTGTTTTGTTATTTACAAGGCTCTGGTTGTAGGCATTAGATGCTGCTGAGATATACAGTATGTCTTTTTTGGTGGAAATCATGCTGTCTGAAATCAAACACTGACACAGCATCATGCTACCTGTTGGTTTGTTCAGTGTAAATAAACAAAGGCGTCCCAGAGAGTGGCGTTTGTTGCAGCACTATTGTGCAGAATGTGTACTTGCTGCCCTGTTTAATCCCAATTACATGTTGACTAAACTGTTGCTAGCCACCCCTGGTGACAAGAAAATACAGTATTGTCAGCATCATAATGACACCATTCTTGCAAAATGCAGCTGCAATGCATGACCTATTGTGTTTTTGGAAACATGTTGTTTATTCGGTGTCTCTGCTGTCCCTAACGTTTTCTGTCATGTTCTCAATGTTCCTTTTTTATTTAACTGCAAAGGGGAAAAATGCTAATCATCATCAAATGAAAAATATTTCATTTGAAAAAGGATTTTTACCCTATGCGTAAAAGAAAGATTAACCACGTGGTTGTGTTTAGGTTCTCAGGACATGTTGTGGAGAAAATGGTTAAAACAGGTAGCAAGTAACATGACAAGTAAACTGTATTCCTGTAAACTAGATGAACCTATCACGGGACCATGAGCCCCTGAGCAATTGGGCTTATACAGTAAATGCAGGATACCTTCAAAGCCCTTATTATCAAAATACTGTATTCGAAACTCTAAAGATTTTTCACCCAGTGAAACTGACTCTTAATCAATACAGAGCAAGTGATCGATTGTAGAGGATAACAAAGAGGGCTGGCAAAAATAAAATGACAGGTGTGTGAATGAGGTAGGCACTAAAAGACAAAAGAACAAGGACTGACAAGGACAGAGAGACACATGAATCCAGTGAGAGAGAGATGGAGTGATATGACATACAGCAGTAGTGGAGTGTGAAACAGATGCTGCTCAGTGAAGAGTGAGAGGCCAATGGTGCTTGTAGAGTGCTTACAAAGGGCAGAGGCTGAATCGATTCACGCATACACACACACAAATACTCGCATATACACACACTGCTCTATTTGTGTGTGTGTGTGTGTGTGTGTGTGTGTGTGTGTGTGTGTGTGTGTGTATGTGTGCGTGCGTGCGTGCGTGCAAGTGTGTGTGTGTGTGTGTCCAACGTGGGAGGAATGGGTGTGATAGAGAGTGGACGGGGGAGGAGATTAAGGTGAGTGGTAGTGGCAGGGGAGACATCGGGGTGGAGATGGATCAGGAGAAAGATAGAGACTGATTATTGCTGAGAGCTGAGACTAAAGGCCCTGTGGGGGAGATACGAACAGACACACATTTCACACCAACACACACACACACACACACACACACACACACACACACACACATGCAGGGTGCTCATGTAAACACATGAGCTTAACCACAAAGTGATGGAGGTAGAGGTGCCAGAGTGTAACACAGTTAAAGCCCATTTCCACCGCCGTCACCACTGATAGTCTGCACTCCCCCTGCCTGACATCCTCTCCATTGTCTCTCTACCCATGATCATATTCCCCTTCCACCCTAATTTTCAGTCTTCCTCCAACATCCCGGCCCCTTCTTCCTCTTCCTCTCCTCTTTTACCGCTCCACTCCTCCTCTTCTCTCCCTCCCCCATGTTTCTCCTGCTTACTTTATCATAGCTTCTCTCCACATGATGGGATTCTCCAGACCCTCGGAGCAATAAATGGAGGCTAGCGGAGAGAAACGGGAAGAGATAAAAGAAAATCAAACTGGCAAATATGTTGCAAAGACACAAATGTACACACATATACACAAACGCATATATACCATGTTATTTTCAAGGAGAGAAACTGAAAGTTTGTATATGTCTGCTATTTTCTTCATGTGTAAAGAGTAAACCTTTAATCTTTATATGTTTATCATATGCATAAGAGTCAGATTAACATGTCTCGTTGATTAATGCTAAAATGTTGAGTTTGTTAATTTTCTCCCATAATAATAATAATAATAATAATAATAATAATAATAATAATATAATAATAATAATAATAATAATAATAATAATAATAATAATAATAATAATAATAATAATAATAATAATAATCTATACTTTATTTATCCCTCTTGGGGAAATTCTTTTTACACTCACACTCCTACATGTACATATATGTGTTAATAAGTAATTACATTAGTGAAAAAAAAAACAAAAACAGAGACCTAACTCAGCCAACATTGGTTCCTACGTCATTTAGCTCCTACAGGGGGACAACCCCATCAATATTTTTTTTAAAAAGTGAACTAACAGGCAGGCTGTGACAGAGTTTTCTCAGAGGTGGCCTATAGTCTACTTTGCTGGCACTAACTTTCAACCTGACCCAAACTGCACTTTCATACTGCAAGGTAAGGAAATGGTGGACGAAAGGAAGGACGGTGAGCCTTAGAATGTCATCATGGCTTCATGATGATTTCCCAGGCTCCTTCACATTAGGCTCCTGTTTTAGGAATAAAAGTCCATTTAATTTCACTTTAATGATGATAACCTTGTATCTATAGAAAACACATTTCACCACTGGCTGCTGACAACTCATTTCAGTCAGTCAAGTTTGTCCCATTTTCCAAGTGGAGCTCCAACACTCTCCTGGCAAAGTATCAACAATTGGCATTGATATGTAGGTCGATATCCAAGACAGAGGCTAGATAGCTTGGCAAATCAGAATTGATGCCCTGAATGAGTAGTTTTATTGATTTATTTTCAACACTTAAATATCTAAAGATTTATTGCATCAAAATGATCTTTTTCTAAACCTAGCAAAGTAGTTTTGTTGCCAAAATGTAATCAAGTATTTCTGTACTTCTGTTGTTCTGGTGTCACATGACCACAAAGATTCAGTTTTCATGCTTCTAATCCTTTGTGCACCTCACGCATCGTATATGTTATTTTGAGTGGTCAACGTTGTTTTGATTTGATCATTAGTAAACCATTTACTCAGGAATTTAAGTATAAGGACATGTTGTCTTTAGTAGGCCAAGTGATTTGATATAATTTATTTTTAGCACACATAATTGCTCTAATGACTTATGATATATAATGTATTTTGGGTCATATGAAAAACACCCTGAATGAGGGATTTGGTGTAATAATAATTTCATCATTTTGCCTGAGTCCATAGTAACCATAATTTTTCACAATGTGAAAAATCAATCCAATAAAGGAAAATCACATAAAAGGTTCTCAAAGTGGGACAATGGCTTCAGAGAGTATGCACGAAAAAATCAGTGAAATAAATGGGTGACGTTTTAAAGTATGACAAAAGGACAGGATGGGGAACAAACAGAGATTTGTCAGACGAGAGGGATTATGGAAATCAGGTTGTGATCTGTGGTGCGGTAATCCGTACCGCAGTGAGCAATCCCATAAAAAGTGTTTGAGAGATTAAGCACCAGTTTAACCACGTAGCTTTGCACATATTTAACTGATTAAAACCCTTGAAAATCCAGACTCTGGGGAGGGACCACACTATTTAGGAGTCATATCCACTGTTATCCACGATTTCCTTGGTCTCAACTATGCATTTTAATGTGTTCCATTCTGATTGTGTGAGTCACAGAGTAAATGGTAATAAAGATACTAAATTACATGACAGCAGCCTTCATTCAATGAGAATTGGTGGGAAAAGTATTTTTTCTTCTTCAGTCTGTGAACAAAAAGTATAACATTTGGGCTGAGAGGGGAATGCTAAAGAAAGCATTATAAATCATATGCTCATGATTTATAGTAAAGTTTATAGTAAAGTTTACAGCTATCACAAGAGGGGATCAATACATGAGCAGTCATCAACTCCTGCAGTTGTGGAATTTTTTTTTTTATATACTCGATTAATCCCCGAAGGGAAATTAGTGGCACACTCTATTGTTAGTAACATGCATACATTAGTGTGCACAGGCCCTTACCACACGAACACACACACAAGGGGCCTGTACGCATGAAGAGCAACTTGTAAGGGAGATGGCGCCTTGCTCAAGGGCACCTCCAAGAAAAACACTCTGGGTGTTTTTTTGGGCGGGAGCAGGAATCGAAACGCCGATCTTGGAACATTGGACGACCTGCTCTACCGCCCACTCTACCACTGAGCCACTGTCGCCCAACGACCACATTTCACTCAGGGAACATTAATAACATAACACATTAAGGACAAACTTAATACAAATTAATATACAAATCATATAAATACGTTATAAATCACATTACAACCATAATTATTAATTTTTTCTTATAAATGAACTTCCTTGAGAATCAACCATAATAGCGTCAAGAGCTACTGTTGGGTCAGAATGAAACAGCTTTCTAAATTTACAAAGACACTGATAAATAGAGCTGGACCTGTAATAGTTTACTATATTATACTTTAGACCTTTCCTTTAACTCTGTGATACAAAAGAAAACCTTGTGTTTGCCCAGACACTTGTGGCTTGCATTTTTTGGAGTAATTCATGTCAAAGGGAATTGATTTTTCTGATTAACAGACGCTAATGAGCAGGACCATTGAGTCACTCACATCTCATTGGTGACTGTTTGCTGTTTGGCCAGAGATGTTAGATGATTCTCGATTCCAATTTTTGAGGGGCAGTGTTGAAGGCTGCATTCATATTTCACAGAAGAAAAACGTGCTTGAAGTAAACCTTTACATAAACCATTCTGTATTTAAAAAGAAAAGCATAATTTACTGTGAATAACATTCATATATTCATGTCACATCCTGAGATCATGGCCACTGGCTTAGCAGCAACAAACTGTCTACTTGTGTTAACAATCATGATGTTGGCATTAGACACTCACTGATTTATTCACCATACAGGCTTTGGTGCTTGTTTCATCAAAATGTACTGAACTGATTCATAATTGTTCAGGGAAAAATATAACCACATCTTTGAATGATACTTGCTGTGATCCAACTGAAATTAGTTGAAATATTTCTGAAAAAGCAGAAGTTTTTTCTT
>CM023608.1:17446659-17466659 GCA_013358685.1 Antennarius maculatus
CTTTACACACTTTGCAGGTCAGATAAAATGTTAATATTGGACTATGAAGGTTGCAGTTTAGTTCCCCATTGCACAGAAAAGAACTCTGTTCACTGGAAAGCAAAACCCAAAAACCTTCTTGTTATCGAACATGTCTTCAATGAAACATATCTAAGCTACTTTATGCTACTTTCTCAGCGCTTACAAGCACCATCTACAAGTGAGAATTATCACCTGACTCAGTTCCTTCAGAGTTTTCTCAGCCTTGAACTTTACCGAATCAGCTCACGCTGCTGTAATGAGTGTTGTGCCACAGCTTTTTTCACCAAAGTGAAAAACGGAGTATGGCCAATCTGTTCAGCACCAAAAATAGTGTAGTGTATACCAGCTAACGACAAAGATATCTTTCAAGAGATGATAGAGATTAAAAACAGTTCATAAAAGAGGAAATATATTTGTATTCATTGTTGAATGTAACACCAAGCAAATGCACTCCTGCTCCTTTACATCTGCAGGATGTATAAATAGCATTAATGTGTTAACTTTATAAAAAATAAACATAAAAGTGTTCCAGGTTATGATATAGTCAATTAGAAATACAGTTATTTTTTTGACAGTCTTTAATGTTAATGCATGCATTTTATTTGATGAGGAAATGAATCCATTCAGATAAATTAGCTGAGCCTAAAGTATTCTGTTCCATATAAGTGAAGTCTATTTATCAATCCAGAATACTTAGCCCAGACTAAGGCGGCAGTCAGAGAAAGAGCATTTCAAATAAAATAATGGAGGAAAATTAGAGAACATTGTGTCTCAAACCGTGCCCCATGCGCAAACAATCCACAATGTAACTTTCTTTTAAAAAGTATGAATGTTTTTTGGTCCATAGAATCAAAAATCCTGAATAACTCTGAACCCAAATTCTACCATTACATTAAAAGTTAGCCATAAATCCAAAAACTTTTTTTTAAAATTGTCAATATCTCACGTACCAAACTGGTCCTCATAAATGCTAAAATACAAGCATACTCACATCCATACTGTACACATGAGCTGAGCAGTGGGAAGAGAACTTTTTTGTGTGGCGTTGGGATAAATAGGATTAGGGATTTGGGAGATTTAGGGGGAATAATCCATCTGTGTATCAGAGAGAGCCAGCAGTGGTGATGATCAAAAGAGGACGTGTGATTCATAGCTCAGGAACCTCCACATAGACTGTAAACTTCAAGTCAGATTTTCTTTAATTTCGGCTTTTTTCTCTAAGGATCAGCTTTCATTTTGTTGCTGTGACTGCTGTAATTGCCACATAATCACCCCATACTGTACAACTCTATGTGTGTAGAAGAGCCAGGGATAGACAGAATTATATATTCACAGTAATTAATCAGATTTACAGTTTACATCAAGGGAGGGAGAGGGATAGTCTGTTTGTTGTGGGTGTTAGTATTAAGCAGGGGATTGGACTTTGGTTATTTAAAAAGCAGATGATTTGAACAGCTGCTCTACTTTGCCACTATCTATACCTCCATATCAATATACTCAAAAAAATATCCACAAAAGTGTTGCACACTGGGAACTTCCCTGAAACATACTTGAGTGGGCAGCCCAGCTTTTCCATTCTTTGAACCTACAGAACTTAAAATAATTCAGAAAGGGCTGGAGCTGTATGAAGATACGAGTCAGGGTGAATTTTGGTATTGAAAATGAAATGTGGTGTTGAAAATTAAATATCAGGAAACACTGAAGGATTGAAAATAATAAAATAATAATTCATGTTGGTCTGTCAGGAAATATAATTTTTGAAATTGTTTAGTTACTTTAGTAGTTACTAAAATGGTTATGCATAGATGACAAAACGGGAAGTGAAACTATATAAACATGTACGTGTAAATTGTTTCCAGTTTGCTAGATACACATTATAAAAACCAATTCATGAGTATACTCCTACGATTTTATGTTCTCAATATATAAATAGCAAAATCCACCAACCATTTCATTACATAGAGGTTGGGTCCTAATGCATAAACAACAGTTTTACTGAAGACATCTTCATCTGAGACTAATTTTAAGATATTAAATTAATATTAAAAAATAGTCTTATCATATGGTCTCTTCAGTACATAAGAAATTTGTGTACACTTAATAGTTTTTATGAGCCTAACAAAAAGCTTGTGGGATATATATAGATTTTTTTTTTTTTTTAATCTCATTTGACAGATTGAAGTTTTGATTGCATGTCAAGCATTAACATACCGCATTAACATAACATTAACATTATTATTATGGTAATAATATGTAATAGCAGCAGTGAACCAGCACACAGTATACGGTACAGCTGCCCACACCCGCAAAAACCATTCTGTCAAGCTGCTCACTGTGTCAAGTCGCACTCGCACTAATACCTACAAAAGCTGCATCCTCTTCACATGAATTTAATCCTTTACTGAATCACTATCTTTACTGCATGGTGATAATCTCATTTTCAAAGAGTTAATCTTGTCATACATACATTATGCATTACACACAGCCCCTTCAAACCAATATATCACTCAAAATACCATGTCACTGTCACCTGACATTTTACATGATGTGTGTGTGTAGAGGCAAAATGGCAATAGTTAAGTTCAAGCTACAAAAATGTTTGAGGTAGTGAGCACACAAAAAAAGTCTCTCGTTTTGATTGAATTACAATACGAGCATTTAATCCGACTTACTTTGTGGCAGCTCACCTTATCAATGAAGACAAAAGTCATCCATGTTTCAAACACCGAGCAGTATTCAGCACCATGTTTGTGAAGAAATGGAGTTTCCAACTTACACCATGACATGCAAACTTCTGTGCAACTCCTAAAAGTAAAGCATTGTGATTGTGCGGTGTTGTGTGAAAAAACAAATGAAAGTTCAAAATTATTTTTCTAGAACTATAAATTGTAATTCCATCAATGGACAAAAAGAAATAGACCTAAGATGAGTCACTTATGTTTTTGATATTGATTTTAATTGTTAACCGATGATGAGTCGAAGAACTTATTCTGTGATTTATGGGGATTTTACACAGTAATTCCAAAATTTCATTGCCTCAACACAACATTATGGACATTATCTTCTTCTGACCATCTAGTAATTTAGTTTACTTTGTGGAGAAATAACTATGAAAATACTTTTTTCCCGATTCTATTAAAAATTCATCTGTCAGTCTATATGCGATTTACTGATCATTGGTCCAGAATAGTCATCAGTGAGGTCTGTATGTGTTGTCATATTAATGAAAAAAAAAAGACTAAATTCACTCTGGTTAAAAAACAAAAAACACATTTATTGTCTAGATATTTCAATCACCTTAGATTAGCTAGCATTAGGACCATTTAGTATTTCTACATGTTTCTTTTCCATGTAAAACACCAAAAACATACAAAAACAGTTTGTCATTCTAAAGCATGTCCCGTACAAAAAAAAAACCATATATACATTTTTACAAACATTCAACAAACAAGTATAGATTTAAAAAATAAAAAAAATAACAACGCAAGTCAGTGAGTTTAGAACGGTTGAAACTAACTCAAGGAGCTGAAATACGACTGAATGTTTCCCAGCCTGTCTAAAACTAAAACCTTGACAAGTAATTTAATCTTCCTTTAGTCGTAAACCTTGATCAAGTGAAAGGACGTGACAGTTGTACATTTAAAGGTGATTTCACACAAACATTCAGGAACATTAGTAGAATGAACGACAATATTAAAAGACTCGGTTTAGTCTCGGTTTGGTAAAAAGGGCGCTCCACGTTTTAAACACATGGTTAATTTACTTGTCAAGGTTTAACAGTTGGTCCCCATGTCTGAAGCGTGGTTAACCGTCTAATGCGGTAAGACATCATGTGCTGTGAAGAGTGACGGAGGCAGGGTCAGGGTAAATCTACAACATTAACCGAAGACTAATTGCAATTTAAGGGAAATAATTTCATTTGGGACCATTCATTTGAATCAGCTTGACTCTGACCAATGTGACCACAAGCAGATGAATTGCATTATGATCAAGCACAGGGCCAGACTTCAACAAGGCCATATGTTTGTAAATCTGACTCCAGACCCAGCTGAGACTCATGAATGTTTCCAGGTCCAACCAGCAACAGCGTGACTAACGCGAACATGTAAAGTTCATGGAACGCCACTGTACTAATCACCATAAAGGCTAAATAGGAGTGATTCCAGGCTGAAAGCTTGTATTGCTTTTGTAGTACAGCAATGTGGATATATTTTGAAACCAAATGAGGATCCATTTAATTTGATGACGAACTGAATTAATGAAATATTTTCACCTAACCGGTCCCAGGATCACAAAATCCTTGAAGCTGATGAAGGAAACGACCATAGTTCTGCCTTCTCTTACATCATACAGTATAGCATTTATTCTGCTCTGGAAACTTAAATAGTTTTGAGAGCAGATTCCTCACCAAATTGTTTTAAAGCCTGCAATGGTTTCTTGTAATCAGTTTAAATTATGGAAACACTCCACTTCATGAAGATCGAAATCACCAATGATGCATGTGATTCTAGATAAGTCAGGGCGGCCTTCAGTATGTCTAAAACTGCCATTGTGTGTGTGCCAACATGTAGGTGGACAGCTACAGCTACAGCGCAGTTACTGAGAATAGGACTTACTATTCAGACAGAAAAGATACTTTTCAGACAGCGTAGGCATATCAGAACAGCAAGCTGAGGTTCTAAGGTCAGAGAGTCAGGACTGAGATATCAAGAAGCTGTAAGCATTGTTTGACTGGAACAAAATTCAACAAACATGTCCTGAATTTGCTGCAAAATTTCTCCTTCGTCTTCCCAAGGGTGTCAGTTTGTGTCCATAGTTTCTTCTTTCTGTCTCCAGAAGGTTTTTTTCTGTTCAAATCAATGCAGAGCCCATTTTGTTCAGTCACTGTCTGGTCCCTATGTCTGATCCCAGTGTAGCCCGTGGTAGAAAGCCAAAAAAAAAAAAAAAAAAAAAAATTAAAAAAACAATCCTCTCCTTTAACATCGAGCTGCTCCAGTTACTTCCCAGTTGGTATAGAGTGACACACACAGCGACAAAAGATGTGTCCATGCGTAATGCTTGTCTCCTTTCTGCGTGAGCTCGCAGGTGGAACAAAAAAAAACAAAAACAAGTACCATCAAGGTCACTCCTTTTTCGTGTCTCCAGAAATTCTGGAAACTAACGGGTCTGTGGGAAAGACCACACGTCAATGCTTTCTTTCTCTCTACAGTTTTAGTAGATGACTTCGTAAACAGTGGCCTTCTTGTCCCCTGAACCAGTGACTATGTACTTGTCGTCCACAGATATATCGCAGCTCAGCACAGAGGATGATTCTTTAGACTGCAAAGACATTTGTAAAACATGAAAATAAGTCAGTCATATACATAGAATGTCTTATAAAAATACACTAAAAAAGTGTGACATGATACAGTAAATGTTTAAAACTATGCTCTCAGAAAATTAGTATTACTATGGTTCAAAATCACAAAATGATTTTGGCATTTCAAGCAGCTTTTTGGGAGGTTTTATATCACTTTGCCTTTTCCCATATGAAGAACAATGACAAAGGTAGGTAGCTAAATCAGGAATGGAACTACTGGTTGCTCACATTAAGATAAAGAAACTGTAGTACGGCACATTTAGCCACGTTATAATTTATAAGAAACACAGTGTCCTTTTGACCAACCTGGAATATGCTGGCTCCATATGGTGTTCTCCACGCATTCAACAAGTTATCCTTCCCCGTGCTTACAAACCATTTACCTGGGTAGAGAAGAATACACAAAAACTAAGCATTCTCAGAGTGAATAAAGTAGTCGTCAGAGGCATTATCTGCAAGACAAGATTGAGAAACACCATTTTTATAGAACAGGAAAAAAAGGTCAAATTTAAAGCGTGTTGCATGTCATACCCATCTCTCTTTGTTTTGTATAGCTTCATATTACCCAATTTAATCAAATCCAGATTACACAAGACCGTAAAGGCTTTTTTGAACATGAAAAATCTCCTGTTGGGAAACGCACAGCCAAGATGAGTAAAACTGCATGGGTCCTAGAGGGCCCTTCTGCTGCTACAAAAGGCTGCAAAGGACACAAAATGCATGCAGATGTAGCAACTCTGCACTCAGCACATGTCAGAAGTATGTCTAAAATTAAGACTTCAAAGAAACTGAAGTTGCTGAAATTATATAATGAAAAACAAAAATGACCAACAACCCAAAAGAGAGGAGGCACAGATGGAGGTGTGAGGGGAGAAAGAACCAAAGCAAAAAAAAAAAAAAAAAAGGATTTGTGCCAAGCTAAGAATGGTGCTGATAAATCTGCTTCATCCAGCACCTTTTACACCATTACACTTGAGAAAAAGGTGGACAATATGAGATGGTGGGAAACGACCATAACAGAAACCTAGCTGGGATGAAACATCACAAACTTATCCATGGAGCTAGCAGACCTCACACATTGGAACATTGTTGTTGATAAGATAAAAAAGAATATACTGCATGACATAAATCAAAAGCAGACACCAAGGAAACATTTGATTTCAAGACAGGAGTAAAAAATAATCTGGGAGCAATTTGAGATTGGCTGTCACAATTTGACACAAAATTAAATGACTTGTTGCACAACAAAGGTGGCTGGCTAAGCCAAGGCTTGGTGCTAGCCTCTTTTTGGGGTATTTGGAAATGAAATAAAAATGTGATTTATATATAAGAAGTACATAAAGAGGCCATTTCCTCATGTTTGGAAGGGGAAAGTCTGAATTTTGGAAGAAGAGACAAGGCCTGCAAATGCACATACACATACATGAGATTTTCAGAAGCTTGTGTCTCCATGTTAAGTGATTTCTAAACTCAGGTCAACACAAAGAAAACCTTTCATTCAGTTTTCCTTTGATGGTGTTATTCTTCTATTGACCAAAAGGATTTAATATATGATGCAAATTTAGAGATCAAGACTTTGTCACACTTGGTTTTCCATATTTGTTCTGAATAGCCACTGGATTTTGCCAATATGAATTGGTCAGTAACTTAATGTCTTCATCAAAGCAACCTAGAAGACACACTTAGATCGATTAGATGTGCCAGAAATGTTCCTGCAAAGCATCTATTACATTTCAACACATGAGTAAAAATGTGAACCAAGCTGATCTTTTCTATCTGGCAAAACACAAGACCATATTTGAATGTGTTAAACTGATCAGCCTTCAACTGGGGGGGATTGACTTAATGGCTCACATGCAATTTTGATTGAAGCCCAATTTAGGATCACTAATTTTTAAAGGAAATGGTTTTAAAATGAATGCAAAGTCAGAGGTGTACTGAACAGACTGTTGCGTATGCAACCAGCTGCTTACCACAGTAGGCAAACTGGAGGGAGAGGACACAGCTCTCATGTAGATGGAGCTGGTATTTATCAGGCTTGGTGACATGAAGGACTTCAACGTTGCTGCTCTCCATTCCCACAGCGAGCCACTCTCCTGTTGGACAATAGCCTAGAGAGAAGATCTGGACGGAAGGTATTGCAAATTAAATCTCTCTGGGGCATTGTTTCTTTAAATGCCACATGTCATACAGTTTCAAAGACTAGCGAATGAATGAAACACCGACTGCTGATAGGAGAGTATGTACCTGTGATGTAAAATCATGTTGCTGTAGCTGCCGTCCCTCTCGCAGATCCCAGGAGCGCACCGTGTTGTCGAGGCCTCCGGTCCACAGCTTGGTGCCATCGTTGGAGATATCAATGCAGCTGGCTCCATCTGTATGGCCCTGGAACTGCCTGCAGGATAAAGCACATACATTTGGAATTCGATTGGAACATTTAAACAAAAAACATATTTGCATCACAGCATTTAAGATGTGAATGACTTACAGCAGTTTTGCAGTGTCATTGCTAAATATTCCACTCTATCCAACAACTTGTAATCATACAATTAAACTTGGTTAAAAAATGACTCTCTTAATCATAGAAAGTCAATACTGTGGCTGTCAGGTGACTAGAGCATCCTGGCATGCAGAAACTGGAGATACCCAAAGTATTCACATGACCCACACGAGTACTCTTGCGAATCCTCTACAAAGAACCAACAAACTAAACTAAAAGCACGGTGACATGTCAGTCTTACCTTACGAGTGTCTGGTTGTGTAAGTCCCAGACTGCAATGTTGCCATCGCTGCAACAGGAGAAGCAGACCTTGGAATCCGGGCTGATGGCCAGAGCGTAACATGCTGGTGCTGATGATGTTAACTCGGCCTTAATTCTGGGAGTGGGTGTCGCCAAATCCCAGATGGACAGCGTGCTCGCCTCACCTCCCACAATCAGTGTCCGACCATCAGGGAGGAGACGACAGGAGCGGATGTAGTTGTCACGATTCTGATGTGGCAGAAAGATTAAATAAATGTTTGTGTGTGTGTGTGTGTGTGTGTGTGTGTGTGTGTGTGTGTGTGTGTGTGTGTGTGTTTTCATTCACACACACACATACACACAGGAATAAAAAGGTTTGGGCACCCCTGACGTTTCAGATTTTCCTTTATAAATAACTAGTGGTTTGGATCAACAATTTCAGTTAAATACATCATATAGCAGATGAACACTGTGGTGTTTGAGAATTGAAATGACGTTTATGAAGTAGACAGGTGCATAAATTTGGGCACCCCAACACAAAAATTACATCAGTATTTAGTAGAGCCTGTTTGTGAAGAAATAACAGCCTCTAAATGCTTTCTAAAGCTTCCAAGGAGGGTCTGGACTTTGGTTGGTTATTTTTGACTATTTGTCTTCACAGCACTTCTCCAGTTCAGTTAGTTTGATGGTTGCCACCACAACAAAATTTTTTGACAATATTCAAGTCTGGGAGAAAGATGGCTGTTCCAGAACATTGTACTTTTTCCTCTACATGAATGCCTTAGTAGAATTTGAACGTTTAGGGTTGCTGCCCTGTTACCGTATCCAGCCCCAGCGTAACTTCAACTTTCTCTGATTCTTAAACATTGTTTGCAAGAATCTGCTGATACAGACTAGAATCCATGCGACCTCCAACTTCAACAAGATTGCCAGTACCTGCACTGGACACGCCGCCCAACAGCATGATGGAACCCCCACCAAATTTTACTGTGGATGGCATGTGTTTATTTTGGAACACCGTTTTCTTCGTCTGCCATGCGTACCACCCTTTGTTATGTCCAAATAACTCAATTTTAGTGTCAACAGTCCAGAGCATCTCATTGCAAAATGAAGCTGGCTTGTCAAAATATGCTTTAGCATAACTCAGCGGCTCTGTTTGTGGCACGTGTGCAGACAAAGCTTCTTCCGCATCGCTCTTCCATGGAGCGTCCCTTTGTGCAAGGTGTGCTGAATAGTTGAACCATGCACAGTGACACCATCTGCAGCAAGATGTTGTTGTAGGTCTTTGGAGCTGATCTGTGGGATGACTGACTGTTCTCACCATCCGTCCCCTCCGCTTATCTGACATTTTTCTTAGCATACCACTCCGGGCCTTAACTGTGCCTGTGTTCTTCCATTTCTTCACTACGCTCCTTACAGTGGAAACCGACAGCCGAAATCTTTGAGATACCTTTTTGCATCCTTCACCTAAACCATGATGTTGAACAATCTTTTGTTTTCAGGTCATTTGAGAGTTGTTTTGAGGCTCCTCTGTTGTCACTCTTCATAGAAAATGCAAAGAGGAAAACGACTTACAATTGGCCACTGTAAATACCCCTTCTCATGATTGGCTTCACCTTTGTATGTAGGTCAATGAGCTTACTAAACAAATTTTGTGTTCCAATAATTAGTGTAAAGGTATTCAAATCAATAAAACAACAAGGGTGCCCAAATTTAAGCACCTGGCTACTTTTGTTTAAATGATTATTGTACACTTTCTGTAAATCCTATAAACTTCATTTCACTTCTCAAATATTACTGTCTGCTATATATTTAACTGAAATTGTTGATCCGAACAACCAGTGATCGCGGATTTTTGGTAGGCAGTCATGTGATACAGTACGCGCACTCTATTGGCAGACAGCATCCACAAGTGTGCTACGTTCTGTGAGTCACAAACTTACGTGAGACACAGAAGTGCTTTAAACAGTCGATATGAGTATGGTAAACGGTAATACAGATAGAAGGTGGTTAAATATCAGTATGGGGAGGGTTCATAAACGTTTAAATTTCCGTAAATAATAAGATAAATAGTTTGTCGCTCTATCGGAGAATTCGTGTTTCCTCGAACGCATAAACCGCGAGGAACATTATATATACACATTAATATATACAGTTGTGTTCAAAATAAAAGCAGTCCCATATCACTAGCAAGATTTTTGTTAGAACTTCAACTTCTACACTGTAAGTCAGTTTCTACAAGGTTTAGTAAAGATATACAGTATAAAACCAACACGCTCAACAGGAACGACGTGCATGCTGCGGATTCTGTGAAACTGAATCAGTAACTGAAAGGGCTGTGTTAAAAAAAATCACAGCGCTGAGTTCAATTACTGACGTTGTTGATTACGTGCAAAAATAGGTGTTAAACAGGTGACCTTTATTTAAGGATCAAGGAAACTGATGCTGTATATGCTGGCTGTGCATTTGTCCTTGAGAAACAGAGCAAATGGGTCGTACAAGGCATCGTTCAGAAGAAGAGTGTTCTTTGAATAAGAAGTTAATAAAAGCGGGGGAAATCTATACTAAAGTAGAGGTAAGATCGGGCCTAAAAAATCCAGCCCGAACCGACCCGAGGGTATTAAAGCCCGACCCAAACGTAATTATTGACATTTTGAGCCCAACCCCGCCCAAATTTCGGGTCAGGTTGGGCTTGGACTCGGGCTTAAGATCTTACCTCTATAATGAAGTGCAAAAAATGAAAGGCTACTCAGCTGAAATAATATCAAATGCTTTAAAAAATGCTGTTCATCAGGCAAAACTAAGAAATGCATAAAAATTGTGTAACATTGTACAACTGTTCTAGGCTGCAATACCTGTTGACCAGTGCCAGAATTTCGTCCGATGTGAAGCAGTTATCAGAAACCATAGTTATGCAAGTAAATATTAGTTTATGAAGACTGAACTTTCCCAGGAAAGTTTCTCTTCAAGCATTTCTTAGTTTATTCAGAGCATTATGAAGACTACTATTTTTTTAATCTCTATAATATTATCAAATTCACTTTTCTAATTTTCATATTTGAAATAGAATGCACAGTTTCTCCATTCCATTTGTGTGCATTAGAATATTATTTGTTTTAAGAATTTTGAGGTTTACTCACCTTTTTAAACACACTGCTAAATACACACACACACTATATTATATATATATATATATATATATATATATATATATATATATATATATATATATATATATATACATATATATATATATATATATATAATGTACTCTGTATATATAACACAAATCCATATACGCACAAACATCCATTTGTTGTCTTTTTGCTGACACCTCCCCACCTCACTCACCAAGCAGTCCAGTTGTGACACTGGGCTCTTGTTTCCTGGGTGACTAATGTCCCAGACCTTGACGCAACCCTTCCCTCCTGTGTAAACGTGTCGAGTCGGGTTACTGATGGTAACAGCACACACAACCTCTCCATGGTTTAGTGTGTTGATCTGACGGGCATGGCGAGGAATCCCTGGGCCCACCAAAGCATCTGGGGGAAATGGTACTGGCTGCATTTGTCCATCGGCCGCCACATGAAAAGAGTAAGCACTGATGATATAAAAAAAAAGGGATGACAGGAGGTTAAATATAATGAGTAATCATGTTAAATTATGCAAAAGAGGCCAACAGAGAACACAGAAAGAAGAAATTAGAGAAAGAGAACGGAGAGCTAGAAATGAAAAAACAAAACGTTTTTCAGTTGTACCACATACCAATTAAATCAGTCCTCAAACAAAAAACCAACCGCAAAAACACTTACGGTTTGCCACCAGGGATTCCTGTGAGACTAGGAGGCATTCCAGGAACTCGCATGTGAGGGTGGGGATCAAAACCAACCTTGAAGGGAAAACACAGACGTCAGAAAGGACAGCGTGTACACGCACAAAACGCACACAGGTCAATACTAACCTGTGGAACGGATCGCAAACACTCATGAGCACAAAGCAAACAGTGCTCTTGAGCACACACACCCTCTACATCTGACAAGTTTAAGAGTCAGCAAACAAAGAAGCAGAGCCGCCAGTACTTGTGCTCCCTTGAATCCAACACACAGATACAGCTGATGAGTACACACCCTGAGGTTCCATCAAGCACTACTCGGCTCCCAGTCTTCTAAACCTATTTAAACAGTGCAATGAACACTAAGCAAATAAAACCCAGTGATGAGGCCACTGAAGATGAATAACAAAAGCGTTCCTTTCACACAGACTAAGTACAGCTGTGCAACTATTGACACTTTCCACTTTATAAGATAAAATTTACAGTTACGAAAATCTTAACTTCTTGATATTATAGTCTGTCAAAACACTGAACTGTGACAGGTTTAGTGATGTTTCCCATGATTGATCAACAAAAAAGAAATGGAGCAAAAGTGTTCAGACTGAATACAAAATAAACTGAAAATGTAAGGATGAAATATACAATACTGTAATTGCCTTCGTAAAGAATTCACTGCTACTAAAACAGTTGATAGACATTCCATAACAAACCGGATGGAAATAATCAGTGTTTAATAAAGGTGTGACAAGATATTTTTATGCAAATGCCTGAAGGGTGAAAGTTTTTCTGCCATTGTTTGACAGTTACTGAGATATACGGAAGAGAGAAAGAATATAAAAATGGGTCTTGTCTGAAGACAGAATGGTGTAGTGTATCCTGTAGCAAAGATTTCAATTAGCCTGGGACGGGGATTCATGGCTAAGTTGTGAGCACTGTGCATACAACAGCCATCACCTGGTGCTTGGGATCAACTGTAAAGAAAAAACCCATGTGAATGTTTTGCCTTCAAGCAGAAAGCGTATATCAATTATATGATTCTACTGTCAATGTTTCTCGCATACTTTCAGCACCAGCACCAACTTGTGCAAAAACAAGATGAAAAAGAAAAGTGTCCAGAAGTGCAAGTCAGGTTCTGCAAAGAATAACCACTGGAATTCCTCCCAAATGAACTTCTACCTTGTCTTGTGAGAAATCAGACTTTTGTTTCATATTCCCTAAAAGAAATTTTTGTCATTTTGACATTACTATTCATTTCCAGTGTGAAAGACTTGACTGTGTTTTCATGCCAATTAGAATGCTTTCCCTACTCAGAGGCTGGTGACGAGAATGTTTCTAAGAGAAATAGTTTATTAAATAAATCAGCCTAAAACCAAAGATCTACAGATCTCAATTCCAAACAAGTGAAAGTCAGACTGTCTGACGCAACAGACTGACCCACACAGATGTAAAACACTCATGTATGAACGCCTTTCCACGTACCATGGGTGAACGACCATAGGCAGCCACAGCAGCGGCGGCGGCAGCGCTCATCTGGGGCGACATGTTGTGCAGTCCTGCAGCGTAGGCTGCGGCCCCGGCAGCGCCAGCGAGCTCCCCATTCATTCCTGCTGGGTGGGGCAACATACCAAATGCACCTGGGTATGGTCCTGGAACAGCCAGCGGGGTGCGCAACCCTGCAGCTAAGGTGGAAAGAGAAACATATTCAACTCCAAGGTCTATAAATATCCAAGAATCAAGGTTTGAACTTCCAGTTTTCCAACACAACATGGTCAACTGACAGCAGTGGTCACCCTTTATTAGAACAGAACAGAACCCAACAGAGAATGGAACAGGATAAAACAGAATAGAATAGAATACAGCCATGGCCAAAAGTTTTGAGAATGACAGAAAAATTGGTTCAAAAAATTTGTTTTTATATCTTTTTGTCAGATGTTGTTATAACATGCTGATGTATAATTACAAGCATGTCATAAGGGTCGAAAGCTTTTATTGACAATTACTTTAAGTCTATGCAAAGAGTCAATATTTTCAGCGATGACCCTTCCATTTCAAGACCTCTGCAATTTTCCATGGCATGCTGCTATTAACTTCTGGGACACGTCCTGACTGATGACTGCCCAGCCTCACATAGTCAGTGCTTGGAGTTTGTTAGAATTTGTGGGTTTTGGTTTGTCCACCCATCTTTTGACGATTGACCACAAGTTCTCAATGGGATTAAAGTCAGGGGAGGTAATATTTTGTTCCCCAAGCTACATATTTATTACTTTTTCCTTATGGCAAGGTGCTCTATCATGCTGGACAAGGCATTGTTCATCACCAAACTGTTGGTTGGAAGAAGGTTGGTACCACAAGTTTTGGTACCACTCTTTGTTCACGGCCGTGTTCTTAGTGAGCACAGTCCCTTGGCTACTCTGGGCAAGAAACTGTATCTGAGTCTTTTGGTTTATGTTTTATGTGCCCTGTAGCGCTGGCCTGAGGGCAGATGACTGAACATGTGTTGCCTGGGGTGGGATGGTTAAGAGCTAAGAGCTGGCAACATGATCCAGGGAGAGCAGAGAGCAACAAGTGATATTCTGTACGGTGTCGATCATGGTCTGCTGATTTCTTCTGTCTGCTGCCGTGCAACCAAAGTCACAGCTGTGATTTGCTTTCTATCACATTTAACTTGATCAATTCTTAAAACGCCATTAGTTATCCTTACAATGAAGTGCCCTAATGGCACTTCATTATAAGGCTGAAATTTCCTGGAGGCAATTTTGGAAATGACTGATCGCCCTCCAGCAAACATATCAAAATGCAAAAACATGGTGCGTATGTAATTTGCAAATGCTTTTACTTACTGGGTGGATGTGGTACCTCCATGGAAGGGGGTTTTGATATGCTGGGCCGGATTCCGGGGGTAGAGCTCGGTCCAGGGGTAGAATCACCTCTAGGTGTGGGTGTGCTGGACTTTAGTCCAGGGGTTCCTGCCTTATCTCGCTGCCACATAGAAAGAAAATGGAGAAGGAAACTATAGAAATATACCAGAAATATGCAGCTACTGACAAATAGGTTCACCAATAAATCAAACTATACGCTAAATGAACTCAATCAGGTTTGCCCTATCCATCCACACCATTGGCATCTCTTTGGACTTGAGAGAAGAGGAGCTGGCGGATGAAGCAGTCGAGGCTGGACTACAGGGGTCTTTCTTGAGAAGACGTGTTTTATCCAGTCCGTTTTCCCTCGGGGAGGGTAGAGGCGTGCCGCGGGGGGAAACAGGATCCTGGAAGATGTCAAAAATTTAGTTAAACCTGGAAACAAAAATTACTGTGCCACAGTAACGTTGGCATATTCCAATGGGTCCTTTCAGGGAGGGACCACATCCCTTCCACAACTAACAACCATCATCATTATCATCATCATCATCATCAACCCCAATTGAAAACAAAACAAATTCAAACACACTGACCTCATTTGAGACATCCACCACTAAATTATCATCACTTTTCTCCCCATCACTATCCTGCAAGGAAGACAATTATAAAATTAAGGACAGCCATAAAGTGAAACGCTGCAAACATTCGATGTTCAACTATCATTTGACCACAGATGTTTTCTAATCCACTTCTAAACATTTACAATCACTGGAACCGTTGCTTACGTAGTGGCTGGAGTCCTTGTCATCCACTTTGCGTTTCTTGGTGTCGTTTGGAAAGTCAGGTCCATTGCGCCGCTTATCCGAGTTCCTCATACTTTCTGGCAGCAAAGAGTTACTCTGCAAGCAAGGATTGGAGTGGACAGGAGATGGGAACAGACATTAGTGAAATAAGACTGGTGGAATAGAAAGAAGAAAATGAAAACAGTTCAGAGGAAGAAAGGTTGTGTATTTTTGTGTGAACATGAGATCACTAAATCCCCTGATCCATCCACTACTAACTTAGGAAAGTGCAGAGCAGGTTAGAAAAACAGACTCTTCATTGCAGATACATGAAAAGTTCACAAAAGCATGAATGAAGCAGCCCCGACACTTAAACAGCAACCTCTTTTCTCACTTGACCGCGGCCAGCTGCAGTCACACACACACACACGCCGCTGAAGTTGATGATTACATTAAGTGGCTCTCAAAATCTATCAGTGCTCCCTCGCCTGCCTCTGACAAGCTTCACTAACAGCAGTGGGTCCGTGTGTGTGTGTGTGTGTGTCCCTGTGTGTGTGTGTGTGTGTGTGCGTGTGCATGTGTGTGTGTTTACGATTACGACAAAATGTGTAATCATCTGTAAAAGCCTGCATGTATTATCAAGCGTAAAACACAACTACTTGCATAACACTCATGTAACAAGACTGCATGTGCATGTATACACACACACACACACACACACACACACACACACACACACACACACACACACACACCTCCTGACCAATGAATCCTATTGAGAATGGATTAAAGCTTCGTGTTGAGTCCATTATAGTCTCAGCCTGTCAATGAAATGTGCATCCAACATACATAAACACACAACCACATGCACACATCCAGCAAGCAAGCGCTTGGACTTTTTTGGGGAATGGGGGGTGGAAGGGTAAATGAAGGAGGAATAGCCAAGAGATGATGATGATGAAAAGCAGGAGGAGGAGGGGTGAGAAAAAGGGGGCAGGGGAGGGGATAAGATTAGAGGACAGAGAGGATTGAAAGAGGGTGTGAGAGTGTGGAGGAGAAGAAAGGGTGACAAGAGACGAGGGAGGGAAGGAGAGGGAGGGTCTGGGGGTTGAAAATCTGTATTCTGGCAAATCCTAACCACCACCCCCCCCCCCCTCCCCAACACACATACCAGCTCCCCCCTCCCCTTTTATTGAAAGGTTTTAGTGAGCTGAGCATAGATGCACTGACCCGCAAATCACAAGCAGCCCCCCCCCTCTGCTCACATTTAACATGTTTGTTCTCTCCCTCTCTCTGTCACTCACACACACACACACACACACACACACACACACACACACACACACACACACACATTCAGTGTCATATGACTGTGGCCCGGCCCCCCTCCCCTTTCCAATCCCTCCCCTCGCAGCGATGGTGATATTAAACACAATGAGAGTCTTTAAGCGCGGGATCAGGGGCAGTGGGAGAGGAAAGAAGGGGGTAATCTGTTCACTGAGGTGTTAAATAGGCACAACAATGCAAGCTAGGCTAGTGGTGTGTGTGGGTGTGTGTGTGTGTGTGTGTGTGTGTGTGTGTGTGTGTGTGTGTGTGTGTGTGTGTGTGTGTGTGCACGCGCGACCATGCTAAAAGGCTCATTTGGAGGAGAAAAGAAACCTTCAGTTCACAGCAGATCTAGGGCAGAACCAAAGAGGCAGGCCGACGCTCTGCCAGAGATAATTCCCCAAAGCCACACATAAAAAAACAAACACACACACACACACACAAACTAAAAAATATTTAACAAAAATAAGTTTAAGGATAAACACTATCTGTGTTTCAAACAAGATATTGATGTGTTTTTCGTGCATTGAGTCATCTTCAATTACAGTCGTAATATTAAAATGAAAACAGAAACTGCCTCATCAAAAGCTGCGCATGATCTTGTACACAATATTACAGATAAGTCTTTGTATTTGTGTGTCTCAGTGTGCAGCAGAATGTTAAGACAGTGTATTTTTAATGCATCCTATGAGAAAAAAAACTTGACTGATAGGTACACAGCCACATCTATTTCGCATTAATGATTAATAAAGGAATGTTTACTTTCTACCGCTTCTCTTCTGACCTGCAGCAGAATTTTTAGCACAAATCCAAACAATGATATCATTACCTGGAACTGCTTCATGTAAAGTAAAGTTGTTTATATGGAGCACCCAGTTAAAGATTTTTGTTCAGCTTGAGTCAAGTTTGGTGATCCCACCAACATTTATCGAAGCGAGTTACACAAACTAATCTGTGTTTAGATAAAGACAAAATGCAACAATGAAAAAAAGAAAAGAAGCTGGCGTATTTTTCATATCAGAAAACAGATGAAGACAGAGTAAGTACTCACCGTGCCGGGCTCTCGCTCTATTGCCATTGGAAATTCATACATAGTTGAGGTCGAAGGTTGAGGTGATTTGTAGAGCAAAGAAACAAGACAAAAGTGAGAAAGAATTATTAATGTCCATTTATAGAAAATAACCAAAGTTCAAATAGAAAATAACTTGGAAGCAGCACTAAAACATTTCGACTCGATTCTTCGAAAGGAACCCGAACTGATGCCCGCTGAACCTAACTGTCACTCATAAACTTCTAGACCAATCAACTACTAGAAGATGAGTCTGACTATAACCAGTGTGTTTTCTGGTGGTGGCGAGTATGTCTGCTCACCTCTCAGGTGCTCCGGGGCTCCAGGGTGTGAGTCTGGTCCAGAAAGGTGGGGCTTTTTGTCACCACCCTCTTTTCCCGCCAGATGGGGGTGAACAGCACCGAGTGCTCCTGACAAGGCCAGGAGACCTGCTGATCCACCCAACTGAGCAGGGTGGAGGCCGGCAGGGTGCGGGGTGAGAGGCACTGGGGCACCGCCATGGTTATGGGACAGATGCTGCTGTTAAAGCAAGAGAGAGAGAGAGAGAAAAAACAAAACAAGAGGAAGAGATGGTTAGATGATTTGAGAAAAAAGGCATTTATTTAGCAGCAACATACAGTCAAACCACTCAGAAGTGGTGTTCAACAAAAACTGGCAATATCTCTGTATAAATCAATTGTAGTAGCAGAGCAAGGAGATTTCAATGTAGCTCTCTGGATGGAGTCAAGTCTGATGCCTGATAGAAAAGGCTGAAGTGTCAGTGAATGAAATGGAACCAAAAGGTAAAAATCAACAGCAATTTGTAAAGGGCCTGGGTAAAGTGGAAATTTGCATGTCTGATATTAATGCAGCACATACCACCAGAGGGTGACAGTAATAAACCTAGGGGCTGTTTGAAACTATTATCAAGAGAAAAAGAACACACTAGAACCGCCAGTCCAGATAAAACAAATGTTCTATTCCTGCCACAGAAACCAGAGTTGTGCTGCAGGTGTCAAAAACACCAGCATGTAAAAGAAAACGAGATGAAGTTCCAACTCGGCCAACTTCACACGATATTGCAGCATTTCACGGGTTTCAGCAAACAAATGCAGGAAGAAATTTCAGATGTAGTCAATGTTTGTGTGTTGGCACACCCTGCTTAAAATGATCAGTATCATTCAAGAGTGTTAAAAATAAAGACCACAAAGACACAACAGGCTTATAGATGAAATGATGTCAATGAGCTGATACCTCACCTGTGAGTTGTCACACTACCCTCATGTACTCACTGGTACTTAAATTTTGCAGTGGTTGATTTTACATCAATGGCAGTCAGAATACTTAGGAACACAGAGTTTGGTGCCCAAACATCCGTAACTAATGAATAGGGATTTCTGGCCTTATTGAAGATTTCAACAGATGGGACAGTCTCTTCAGTGTCTGCGTTTACAGCACTTCAACAAGCTGCAGCCATCTAGAAAAGAGTGAACACATCCTCTCCCCTCTGCACACCGCCTCACACACACACACACACACACACACTGACACACACCCTCCCTCCGGGGTCAAACACTGAACAACACTGACAGCTGGGATCACAGCCCAGAGCCTGAGGATGTGGTGGTAGAAGAGAGAAAGGGAGGGGGGGAGATGAAGAGGAAAAGGAGAAATGATCAAGAAGTGGAGGTGGGGTGACGGGGGTGGAGGGGATGCCCAGCTGCTGGATCCACTGTCAGGTCTTATGAGGGAGTGAGGCTGCTGAGGAGGGAGGAGAGAGGAGGGTCAGGGAGAGAAGAGAGAGTGAGAGAGTGTTTGGCTGGCAGCCCTGCTCTCTCTTTCACACCAAATCAGGCGCTCGTCTGAGCGTGAAATGCCTTTGTGTTCCAAAACATCATTATTGCCTCCTCAGACAGTAGCCGCGGGAATCCGAGCTCAGTGATTCGCCAGTGGGTGGAGAGGAGGAAGGAGAGAGGAGAGTAGAAGGGGGGAGGAGGGGGCACAGGAGGCGACTCGGCAGGGGTGGAAGGGGTG
>CM023608.1:17469159-17544159 GCA_013358685.1 Antennarius maculatus
ATTTGTGCCTAAAAATAGATCATTTTGAAAAATAATCAATAAGCAAAGTGTATGATTACATATTACAATTTACCTCTCCAGACTTTTAAATGTTCGTCTGACAAAACATTCAAAAAGTTTTGTCAGAACACTGGATTTGAAAAGCTTAGAGCTGGGGAATTTCATGACATTGTGTTTGAAACTAATAGCAGATGGGAATTCTTAACACACATTCAAACTAAACCAAATTCAATATCCCTTCACTTGATGAATAAACAAGTGGTGATATGGTAGGTTTCCTGATTTTTGGGACATACTACATGATGCATGGTGTCTACCGCGTTCCACCATTAGCTGCATACAGGATTTATACTATTGCAATTCCGTGGTATTTAAAAGGTTACCTCTCTAGAAAGCATCACTTTTGCTAGCTACTTGGCTTGGATTATTAGTAAGCAAACATTTATTGTGTAGCATTAAAGACCAATTACAATAGAGGCTTATAAGACGATAGATTATTGGTCGTGAACAGTTGTTAGTTGCATTCCTACACCTCTTAGCTGACCATATGCATGCAGCTCTCAATTTTCTTAAATCACAAATGTCTTCTGATCCAAGGGAGGTATGCACAATAACTTTTATTTTGCTAAATTATCTTTTCAGAATTTTCTGATTATCTGATCTGAGCATTTACCTTACTGACCAGCCGTCTTGCACCTGATGTAACCATCATCACAGCCGTGACCTGGAATGAGCTCTCCAGAATGGTTTCTGATTCACTGACTTCTGCATAACTACAATTCAATCTCATTATGTTCAACTTATTCCATGTCTAGAGTTTCTAAATAAAGAGCTCTAAATAAAGGCCCATCAGACTGTCTGCACCTGTATGTCCTTTCTCGGAATCCTGAGTTGTAAACTTATAATTAGCTGTCTGTGAATAGTTTGACCAAGTTCTATCAGGTCACCTCAGCTAATCCAGCTAAGCTAACTGACAAATATAACAAGGATCAAGCAAACACTGTCACAACACCTGAAGCTGCAATCCCTAAGTGAAGCATCATTTCAAATCATGACTCAAGATCATTTGGGGTAAATAATAATAATGAAAAACTCACAACTGATGTGAGATGTATGTTTTTGTGCACCATCTGTATTGTGATGTGATTGGGGAGTGGGTGAGCAAAGCTCGAGGATACACAGAAAAGATGGAAATGAACAAAAAATGTGCCAACAAAGAAAAGGCTTCACATTACACATATAATTGGAGCACCACTGCCACACAACATACATATACACTCGTAGCTTCCCAGCAGGAGGTGGGTTGTTCTTTATCCCCCATACCCTCCACCCACAGAAGCTTGTTGCTCTGACAACTGCAGCCCAAAGCTAATGACCTCCCCTGGAGTTTTAGTGAGTGTGTGTGGGGAATAGATGCATCTGACTCACAATGGAAGAACAGTAGCTTCACATGGACATAAAACGAAAGAGGAGCAAAGGGAAAAAAAAAGAAGAAGAAATGATGGGGGGGGGGGTGTAGCACATGGGAAAAAGAGATCCAAATGGAGAATGAGGGGTGACAGAAAGAAAAGAGTGAACTCTGGCTGTAAAAGTGAACAATGATACAAGGATAGCATGAGAAAAAATCTATGGGAGTATGAGAGGGTCAAGGGAGCATCTCTACTCGGTGGTGAATTCACATCCAACAGGGTAGGTGTAGAAAACATAATCCCTTCAAAATGATTACCATACACTTGAAGACTTTGTTCAACAAGTTCTATCTAGTATAATCAGTAGCTCCCTTTAGAATATTACACACTGATAGTGAGATAAACCAGTAAAAACTCTTATAACTGGCATCAGTGCAACGTAATTCAGATGAGGCAAGTCAGAACAGCCATCATGACCCTGTGGTCGGCAGTCACGAACTCATATTACACAATCACAATGCAACAAAGACCCTTCTTTACATGACCTTCATTTCCACAAACACCAGCACATTGTTGCTACACTGTCTGACATTAAAAGCCATCTCAAACAACAAATTAGCATGGAAAAAACTATTTTCCTTGCCTGTAAGAGAGTGGCTGATCGCCACTCAGACAATATAGATTACCAATGCACTACCTCCACCTATTACAAAAAATTTTCAATAGATCTTTTGCTTTTAGATATCTGCTAATAGCTGTAATAATTCTCGTGGTTGTGGGTTTTTACATGCAATAACAACAAGGCACAATAAAGATACAGCAGTCCAACCTTGAACAATCTACATAAAACAGGTACATGATGCAGGAGCATCCAATGTAAGTGCGCAGGAATGATAGCTTCACGCTTTACCCTAACATGCATTTTTTCATTAGCTTGGTTATTTGACAGTCAGGACTAAAGAAAACCATCATACATTATCAGCCAACAGTGAGTCGTTGGGTATTGTATCTTTATATGAAAAAAGCAGCAGGATTTCATGAGCTACAACAAATCACACAACACACTTACAAAATAATGAAGGTTAGAGTAAAACTGTATGCTCATTTGATGCAGGTTTGCCTTTTGGACTTTTAAACACATTGTATAGGCTTAAAATGTCAATAAATCAATGCTGTCCCTAAAATGACACTTTGATAGTTACAGCAATAATGACGGGTAAACACTGTAAAACCATGTTCCACTCTTGTGCTGTTGTACATTTTTGTGCATGAAAGAGCTCTCCCCTCTTCATCCATGTGTCCACACAGTTTTTCTTTCAGTGCAACCTTATATGCACACTGGCATAAAAATGTTTGACTTTCTGTCACTGGGTGTATATTATTTTGCACGCGATCAATCATCTCTGTCGATAAGCCTATCACCAAGGTGTAAAAGTGGAGTCAACCTCTGATGGCGATTCAAAGGAAGGCAGGTTTACAGCACTTGTTTTTTCCATTTACAGACCTAGAAGTGCAGTGTAATTTTATACTTTACATCGCTTGCGTGTATTAATATTAATTCTGCATCAATGTCCTTTCTTAACAGTACAGTAAGCAAGTGTGATTCCTCTAATTCATGTGTAAACACTGGTGCACATGCTCAACTAAAGTCAATGCTGGTGTGTTTTCGACTCCCTCGTTCTAAAGGGGGGAGCTCCAGTCCGTGGCCTCTCCTCTGTCTGTCTCACCATGATCGATTCCTCTGCCCTCCCCTGCCCTGCCCCTCTAATGTAATAAAGCAGGCCGCTCCCCTAGACAGCACCAATCAATCTACAGAGCCATTCATCCTGCCCATGGGCTCAGGCGGCCAGCCCTAACTGGGGAAATGGAGACAGAGCCCCATCGATCATGAATAAACACACATCCACACACACAAGCATACAGTAAAACACACCCACAAATGAATGCACACATGCATTTACGTACATACACACACACACACACAGACACACACAAGGACACATCAACAGGCATACACGCCAAATGCATCAAAAGCATGCAATAAGAGGGAGGAAAAAGAGACAGAAAGGGAGTGGAGGAGAGACGAGAAGATGCAGAGAGCAGACAAGTGGCAGACAGATAAGCTTTGGTACCTGTTTGTGCATTTCGATGTTGAGGCCATAAGACATCTCATAGTACTGAGGAGAACAAAGTGTCACATGGTTAGAATAGCCACAACATCATTAATGAAAGGTGTTACATGTACATGTGTGTTACCACAGAGAAGTATGTTCATAACTGTCCGCTTTTTTAAGTCGGTTTCAGAATAATGGGAGACTTACTAAGATTACTGACCCCATTTTTTTTAAGGTAAAATGTCTATGGAAATGTGTCTCCCTTAAAAAAGGATGAGGAAACATTAAAAACAAACATATATTCATTTTGAAGTGTAGATTTTTCACATGCATTGTCCTCTTCCTTTGGTTAGTAACACAGCCTACAGGGTTGTCATTACTAAACGACACGGGGCGGTGGTAGCTCAGTCCACTAATTCTTCGGCAAAGGACCGGAGGATCGCCGGAGGTTAGCCAGTTCTCATCCTGTGTGGACTGAAAAACACCTGGAGTGTGAACAGACAGTAGAGGGATGTCTCTCCACCTCCTGAGCACTGCCGAGGTACCCTTGATCAAGGCACTGTCCCGCACAAGCCGTTCATAGGGCGCACAAGTGAGGAGCTGCCCACCAATCTACCCCTCACTATCTACCTGCATGCCGTGCAGACCCCTTGTTTGTGCATGCTTCAGGGCCCGTACCATATACATATGTGTGTGTTGGAAAAATTGACTGGAGTGGAAAAAGTAATTTCCCTACGGGGATTATAAACAGTATGTCTTCTACTCAACGATTATCTACGTGTGAAGTTCAGGGGGAGACATGGGCTGAACATGGCACAAATCTCACCATGACATAGTGTCTCTGCATCTCTGTCTTTTCACTGGCCAGCTTCTCACACTCCATCTTGAGACTGAAAAACAACAATAAAACAACTTTTTAGTCTGATTTTTATTCAACCCAAACATGATGGTATAAACTGGATTCCTTTATATACCAGTAAACGAAGCACAAATGAACAAAACCATAACCCCTTGCAAGAGGTTAAATAATTGTTTTGAACCTGGTATTACAGTTATGCTAATAAATGAATAACTATCAACAAGTCTTTGGAAAACAAACAGATGTGTGACTCTCTCATCTCTAAAACATACAACACACAAACTGAGTTTAAACAGAGACGATACTAAACAGTCTCTATTTGATGATCTTCCAGCTGTTTTCCTAGGCAATTATCAAAAAGTAAAGCAAACAACTTCTTCAACAGCTTAAAATTTTCCCATGATCCCATTGTTTCCCTGAAAGTACACATGAATGTAAATCTAAACAGTGCAGGGAACAGAGCAGGTTTTCAAAAGAGTGTAATTGAAATGAAGATCCTTCCTATTGAAACATCATAACCGCTGTCTGTTGGCTGCATGACGTGTGTTTTAACCCCGGTTTTTGCATATGAACATCAGGATAGACGTTCTCACCTGTTGCAGCTAGCCTTTCCCTTACAACCCAAATAAGGAATGGCATAAAGTAGGAAGAAAAGAAAAACACAACTGCACACATGCTCAGGCAGTCTTTTCTGAACACATGACTACACACACACGGACAGGGGAAAATAAGAAGTGATTTATGAAACCCTGAGCCCACACGCCACCCTCTGGCTCTCACCCATCACTAAAACCTGGACCCACCACAGTGTGAGCACCGACACTGATGCCTGCTTTTGATGCATATGTGTGTGTGTGTGTGTGTGTGTGTGTGTGTGTGTGTGTGTGTGTGTGTGCATGTGAACTTAATCCAGGTTTATTGGTTAGTGTGAGGCCAAAGCTGGGGTTTGTTCATATTGTAAGGGGGATGACTGTGGTTAGAGTGAGGTTTGGTGCTAAAGGGCAGATGACAATGAGAAACTTGGAAAACAGGCAGCTCGTAACGAAAGAGGACCCTTCCATGTGTGTGTGTGTGTGTGTGTGTGTGTGTGTGTGTGTGTTTGGATTATCCACCTGTGGTACTGCGCCTGCAGAAACTGGAACTCCTCCTTGATGCGGTCCAGTGACTCTGGGATGGTGAACTTGAAGGGCTGGCCCGGAGCCTGGTGGGGCGTCTGACACACACACACACACACACACACACACACACACACACACACATACACATACACACACACACACACACACACACACACACACACACACACACACACACACACACGCACACTATTACTAAACTAATAGCGCCTCATTATGTGGCCTCTAGGCTCACATGTAAAGTCAACAAATTTAACAATTAACCGTTACTAAGCAAACAATATTATCAACAAGCCCACGTTGCTTCTCACGCTGACGGAGAGCCCGATCCACCGGAAGGAGTTTGACTGAAGCCTGTGCTCCGTCTCAGGGTTATTAAAACTAAGACAACAGGAGGTGTGGGTCAGACAAAGAAGTAAAAACCGGTTACAACCAGGCTGCTAAAGCAGGACGGAAAGAGTCTTACCGGGTGTCGCCCCTGGGGGAACATTGTTCTCTCCTGGAGGATGTGACCGCTTCCTTCTCAAAGACCCGTTTCAAAGGCTCCAATGAGGGGCTCCGGATCACCAAGACGAACCCATCCGTCTTTATGGGTCCAAGTGTGCTTAATGTGGAATAAAAAAAGCGCCCGTTCCACCGTTCACTGGCCGTCTAATTTGAATCCCTCCTCGACCGATCTGTCTCTCGGTCGTTCGCTCCTCCGCTCCACCGGCAGCGCGGCCGTAAATCAACCGGAAAAAAACACGGGAAACGGCTCATTAGCTGGAAGCGGCTAATAGAGGAGGGGAGGGAGAGGTGAAGACCAGGTGAGAAGCGAAAAGGCTGGAACCACTTCAATCACTCCTATGTTTATTCTGTGTGTGTGATCAGATGAGTACGGAGAGGCGACCAAACAAACAGGAACGCGTTCAAAACCCGTAGACCCTCCACAGGACGGCCGCGATCTGTCCAAGCATCAGAGGCAAATCCACGCAAGTTAATTGCAGCTTCCCCACTTGACTCGCCGCTGACACGAGCTGCCGTTTGAACAGCAAACAAAAATAAATATTTACTTTCCTGTCGACTTTCGATGTAAACCAACGTCCAAGTTAAATTTCAAGAAAAATAGCATATATGTTGTGTTTTTATCAATAACTCCCACGAATACGGCTGCAGACTACCGTCCAAGCTCTGCTTTACCTCAATGGCAACTTTCTCACGCGGTTTCACGTTCACAGCTAACCGAAACTGAAGACCAGCCCCGAAAACGTCAACGGACCAATCAGAGTCGTCCATCCACGTGGGGACATGAATGAAGATTGTACAGCTGACCAATAGTCGTTCTTGAATCTGCCCCAAGACCGTTGACCTGGATGAGCTACGCAAGATCAAGCCAATCAGGACGTGGGGAGGAGCTCCGATTCCAGAGGCGCGAGGGGCGGGAGGTTTGGTGGACGGAGGCGAGGCTCACCTGTCAGTCAAAGTAACGTGGGATCAGCGGAAGGAGGCTGAAAGATGTTCGCGTGCACACACACTCAAACACGTGAACAGGCGCGTGCGCGACAATACGCAAACGAATCAGGCCTCACACACACACACACACATATGCACACACAGACAGAAACACAAATACTACTGTCTTTCTTTGTAGCTGCTGTGAACCTTCCTAACAAGTGTCATGGTGAATCAACAGAAATCTTTCCTCCTTCCTGGTGTTTATGTAATAATAAACCGCGTGCAAATTTATTTAGTTAGACTTGATCATACTTTGTTCTCCCCTTCTCTCAAAACAAAGCACAATAAAATACACTATAAAAAATAACATATTGTATTTCTGGACTCCATTCCAGCTACATTCTTTAAAGATCTTCAGTCATTTCTATGAGGGTCAATGTAGAGTATTGTAAATTTATCACTTTATGTGTATGTTGTATGTATAAACTGATGAAACCACACACAGAATGTCTTTAAAAAACTAAAAGTTAATCTCTAAAAACAGAATTTAATCTCTGAAACTCGGTGCCATAGTAGTTCACATAATTATATTTTTTGCCAATTCAATTTGTCTAAAAGAACTGTATTTTGTATCATAACACTTAATGGACAAAATCATTCGGTGACACAACGTTTCATTTTGATCCATTTCTCCCATATTTGTGAAATTATTTGATGCTGTAGATCAAATATCCCTTGTTGTCCTGATAATGTGCAAGTAAAGGCAGGCAATCATTCAGTAATTACAGCTTTAGTGACTTTCTTGTCTTCCGTGAAACAATGGAAGTCCAATATTTTCCTGAATCTACATTGTGATAAAGTTGAAATGCTGGATATTGGTTTTGCTTGGCATAGACACCAGTTTGATTATAAAGCAGTAATTCTAGGTAATTGCCAGGAGTCGATAACATTTTTTACACTTGCTCTTACACACTTTATTGATCATCAGACTTTAGGGAAATTGCCAAAATAGCATTTTTTTTTGTCACTTGCACAACATTTCTAAATTGGGTTTCTACTATCCATGGCTGTTGCACAGTTGATAATTCATGCCTTTGTCTCATCCAGACAGAATCACCACAATATTTCTTGTTTGATCTGCAACATGGTGACAATAAGAGTCCTCAAATGGTTTCAGATTCTGCCGTTTATCTCAGAAAAAATTGATCATATTACACCAATCTCAGTCCAACATCAGCTTTTGATGACTTACAAAACTGTTAATGAGCTTGTATATTCTCACCAATCAAACCGTTGATCCAATCTGTGCATCACAGTTTCAAAATATAAGGCTCCGTCTGTCCTCAGACTTAAAAACAAGGCAATATTTCTTACTGTGGACTTTTCATTCCCCGTTTACTGTTACCATGTGACTCTTTACATATTTTTTTTCCCCTAACCTCTAAGTCATACTCTTCAATTAGCCCTCACACCTGTTATTAACACTTTTTTTTTTTTTGTGGAAGGCTCAATCTCAATGAATCGCTCAACCCTAATCCTCTGGGTGGGCCAAAGCAATTATGGTTGGGCCTTTGAATTATAGAGGACACTTTTTTGCCATGTTTTCACAGTTTTCAGTTTCATCCAACAGAATTGACTGGTTTCATGCTGTGGAAGTGGACAGGTGTGTCTGGTTCATTGTAACACTTTCTCAATAACTGTTTCAGAGCTGACACGTATATTATTTACCTTAGACAGTTTTGTTAGAATATTAAGCACTGCATTTAGGTTTATGAATATAGCACCCAATCTATCATATTTGTTTTTGCTGTAGATTGTGTAGGCAACACATTATATCATTTAGAATGCTGATGTTTTTACTCTTTTTAACAAAATACTGTAGGCATTGCTAGAGCAATTGGACTGGGTTTGCTCCAGTATCGATCTGCTGCATCCCAGAAAAACCTTCACATTCAAGTGCCTGTATTTCTTAGTGGATTTACAATGCCTATGGAAAGTTTTCAAACCCAGTCCCTGAGCAACCTGACAGAGCTTTAACTGAGTCATCTTCTACAACCAAAGGTGTAACTACAAAATACTAACCTGAAGGGGTTGAATATTCATGCAATAATTTGCTTCAAATATTTTTAATGGGCTGTTTTTTGTAAAAATCTGTTTTCACTTTGACAGTTTTTTTCATATTCTCAAAAAAGCCTAGTTGTATTGTATGAATCATGTATAAAAGCAACAAATAGGTATTGTAGCATTATCTGGTTCTAGGGTGTAATGAGTGTAAAGCAATCAAAATGTATCAGGGATGAAACATAACCTAATGATTTTCCTTTCTTGTGCACTTATTGATAGGCATATATTGGCAAAAGAATGTTATTGGTTGTAATTACACAGCATGTATTTTATGCTTATAGCAATATCATCTTTAATTGCAGTGATCCAAGACTGAAATTTGGGTAATGCATACAGAACATTGGGCCAATAGTCTCTTGGTCAGAAATTAAGAAATTAAAAGTACAGTCAAGATTGGGTATTGCTGTTGCCTCATAACAAGAAGGTCCTTGGTTCAATTTCACCTGGGGCCTTTCCGTGTGGCCTTTGCATGCTTTGCCCATGTGTGGTTGGGTTTTCTATGGGTTGCCCGACTTCCTCACCAAACACATGCAACTTAGGTCAGTGCAAACTTGAGCGGTTTGTGTCTTCTTACATGGCCCGTCAATGAACTGCCGACTTGTCCAGGGTTTAACACGGTTCTCACATGTTGTCAGATGGCATAGGCACCAGCGTAACCCATGACCTGTATGTCGGATACGCGGCTGAAGACGAGATGATGACGATGGTCTTCTCTTCAAGGAGATGAATTGAATACATTAACTTTCTTTTGGCTCAAGATCTGCCTTACACAAAGTGTTTAGCAAAATTCATTCACAACTGTTCAAGATATCTTAAGGACAAACAAACATGGGTGATCACATAACTTTCTTTCAAAAAGTTCAATCATTTAACATACAGAAAACAGAGACTTGGTCCAGCACCTATAACTTACATTGTTGGGTCCTCTCCCTCAGGTAATGAACATATCTTTTCAAATATAAACAATATTGATAAGTGATATTCACCTCTAGGTCCAGATGTACAGCCATGTTTACTTTGTGTGTTTAAGTTCTGAGAAACCAGACCAAATAATTTACCAATTATATACCAAGTGTCTGAATGACAAAAAGGTGTGACCTCATCATGATTAGCGGATTGTTGAAACTACGTCTTTATGGAGGCTTGGGGTTTTCTGTTTCCCACTTATCCCATTTAAGCACCACTCACTTCACATGAAAGACCCTCAGCTCCAAGCTAACCAATGATTGGCTTAGACAGTTCAACCCCTGACCCTTTGACCTCTGACCCCTGCAGCAGCTGATCCAGTCCATATGAGAGACTCCTGACTGTGACCAGCCGTGACTTTTTCCCCTAGTTCTCATGAACACACACACACACACACACACACACGCGCACACACACACGCACACACATATACACACACACACAGATGCACACACTCTCACACACACATACACATTTGCATTGATCAAAAAGAAAATGCTTGCATCTTTTGACAAAAACTGTAAAAAAAATTTTTAAAGTGTCAACAAAAGAATAATTATTCACTAGTTACTTTCAAAATGTTGGTCTACAATACTGTATGAGCACTTTAAATGCTTCAACTGCCAAAGGGTAATAGTCCTGCAAATTAAACAGTAGATGTGTCAATATGTAGTGAATTTACATTTAAAGGTGGAACCCACTGCCTGAGAGGTTTTACTTCTTAAAGAACTTTGTGAGCTTGAAGGCGTATTAAATATCTCCCATTGCCTGTTTTATATTTACAATACAGGATGTCAGGAAAAGAAGCAGTTGATGCTCCAGGTCAGTCAATGCGTGGATTCACACGCTGCTTTTCTCAGTGTCTTTACATATCATAGTCTTTTTTGTTTGTCTGCACTGCACTACGTGATGTAATCTGAGTTATCCCAAACTCTGCATTATCCATCACCTTTTTCTCTCTGCTGAGTATAGTTCCTTCATCCTGTTATTTTCTCCATAAAATTCAAGGCTTGCATTTCATCATTTTTCTGAGATGTGATATTGTACGAGTACTTGTGCCTCATTTTCAGACATCACATGTGGCCATAAAACGTTGTTGTTATAGTCTTAGAGATTTGTTCAGGTTCTGGGGGTGCGCCATGAGAACAGGCAAAAGTTTGAGGTCCCATAAAAACTGTGGGAGAGGGGCCTCTCAAACAGCCAGTCGTGTCAGTACAATTTGCAAAGGAAAACCATTACAAACCAACCGCCAACCCCACAAAACTACCACAAGTCAGCCACTTGTAGTTAACATATGACAGCTGGATACTGTTAAAGCAAACTTACCTGTTTGGTCCTACACAGAGGTTGAAGGAGGCCAGATCATTAATAAACAGAGGAATCTGATTAGGAGGAAGCTGTGGGATGTTGTCCTAAGACCCATTCAGACTGCAGGCATATCAGATATCCTTCCATACCTGATTTTTAGGGATGACTATTCACACTGTTTTTAGCAAGTGTCCAAATGCGATGTGGCTCTGTTCAGACTGGGCCACATTATCGGCCAGTCTGACAGGTTGCCGTAGCAATGACGTTGGGGCAGAGGCGTTGTTCAGTGTGTGTAATGTGTGAGGTCATATAATTGTGACAGTGGCAACAACAACGATGATGACGAACTTGAAGTTTTGTTACCTTAACGTATTGGTGATATTACTGTCTGGTAGAGGTGGAGAAAATCTCACACACACCAGATATTGTCAACTTCTTATTCTTATTTTACCGGTCCGTAATGCGCGACGCTATTCCGGTGCCCTGCTCTCGCGTCGCGAATATGACGTCCCAGTCCGCCATATCTGATTGGAGTGTTTGGATCTGTCCACACAGATGCATCTGTCCCTGTCCAACACGAAACTACCTCCTAAATGTGGTTTCAATCCGTCCAATATCATGTGGTATGGGACTGTTCAGACTACACACGAGATAAGCAACATCAGTCTGGATGGGCTAAAAATCAGATATAGGCGACTAGTCTGAACAAGGCCAAAGAGTGGGATAGCTGTTCCAATCCAGAAGGCAACAAAGCAGTTTTGTTGTCATGGATTTATTTTCATCACAGCCTTCACAAAGGTGTTTTATTGAGATCTTTTCAGCATTAGGTAGCTCAGAACACTGTGAAACTCAAAGCTTAAGGTCAGCATTTTGGTCAACTCCATATGAGCAGTGACTTAAAAAATCAAAGTAGAACTAATGGTTGATATAGAGAATTCAGCCCCACTTCAGGAAATTGTTCCTCCAGGCTTTGTTAGGTATATAAAGTATATGTTTCCACACTGGATGTTTTTGGACAGTTCTGCTTTAGTGATCAACAGTCACCAAGCAAATGGATAATTGCCCATGAACTCACTGGCCACCTGATTTCCTTGACAAATAGCCCATCCCCTCATTCACTTCAAAAGTCTCTCACTCTCTCTACCATTCATTTGTTTAGAGTGGAGAGGCCCACAATTAGCCTCTGCTTTGGATGAGATACAACAACCTGCCACACAAGCCTCATTTGGTTTGCAAATGTCCCATTTCTTTCTGATTTTAGCGGCTAAAACAAATGGTTGAACTTTGAGCTTTGCTTATTAAAAGAGGGGAGAGCGAGGTGGACGGCGAAAGACAGGGAGCGACAGAGAAGTGGAGGGAGGGAGAAGAGTCTATTTTAGCTGTGACCCGGTCATCTCGTCTGTAGTGGAGAGAAGAGGCTCTCCCAGATAATGACTGAACAAGCAGCTTTGTGTGGGACGACAAATGGAGTGATCCCACTTTTGTTCCACTTACCACAAGAAGAGCGTTGGTGTGATGTGCATCTCTTTGTGTGCGTGAGCTCATATGCAAAGATAATATGTTTTGTTAGGCTGTGTGCTATTTGAATGTGTCTATGTGTGCAATGGTTAGTTTGGTTAGGGTCAGTGTGTGTGTGTGTGTGTGTGTGTGTGTGTGTGTGTGTGTGTGTGTGTGTGTGTGTGTGTGTGTGTGTGTGTGTGTGTGTGTGTGTGTGTGTGTGTGGGTCTGTCAGAGGAGGGTGTTAAAGAGTGTATTCATGATCATGAGGTGGTGTGTGTGTCAACAGCAGATAATTTACATAAGGGTTCTGCCCGAGCCGTCCCATGGAGGCCTTTTGTTTGGTTCTGACTCTTCTGTGTTTAATGGACAACTAAGGACGTCATTTGAATACAATTGCTGCTGTCTGTGTGCCACTTTTCAGGTGTCGGGTCTGGCATGGTTCGAAGAATTCAAGTCAAATCCGGTCTTCTTATGTCCAGTATTATTTAGTTCTGTGTGTAACAAAAACTACTGTATATGTTTGAACTTTGGTAGTCATTGGAAAGCTATGGATCTGATTCTGTTACCAGCTCCTGAAGGAGCACCATTCCCAATTCAGTATTTGGCAGGATCAGCTATGATCAGAACCACATGCACTAATCTAGTGTCAACACAAAGAAGGCTGATGTTTCAAACAGACCAAGTGTTTTTAATTTGCTTGCTTTCTAAACTTTGCTGTCCTCAGGTCAAGCTCACCAGTTGTAGTTTGTCTATTTTTCAAATTGTCTTGGGGTAAGGGTGGGGCTGCATGTTGACACAGTGGTTAGCAGTTGTTGCCTGACAGCAAGAAGGTTCAGGATTGAGATACAGACCTGGGGCTGTTCTATGTGGAGTTAGCATGTGAATATAAGTGTAAATGTTTGCTTGACTCATTGTGAGTCAACCCTGTGATGAACTGGCAACCTGTTGAGGGTGATCTATAAAGCTCTCAGTGTCAGCTGGGCTAGATCATATCAGGCAGATTTAGGAAACAGACATATACATTATATACATTATATATGTGCGCACACACACACACACACACACACACACACACACACACACACACACACACACACACTGCGGTGCACTGGCGTCATGCCGGAGTATGTCCTGCCTCAAGCCCCAAGTCAACTAGGATAGGCTCCAGCACCCAACGACCCCCGACGGCGGAAGACGTGGATTTGACAGAGAAAGAGAGAGAGAGAGAGTTTTGTGTACTTTCTAAGACTACCGGTAATTATGATGTCATTTGTGCCTCAGTTTCACAGTGCAGCAGGACACATGAGCAAAATGAGTCACAAGAAGGTTATTTCCATATTTGTCTACTGAAAATGTTTTCCTACTTATGCAACAGGTTTGCTGAAACTGTGAAAGTTTTCCATTATAGTAGCTTTAAAAAGGTTCTACAATTAAAACATAATATTTAAGAACCAATCCTAATCCATACGGATGAGTTGAAAACTCTGTACTATTCATGCATAGAGTAAGATCAAAGTACAGGTGCAATAAATCTACATCAGAGGAATGTAAATAAAATCAGCAATATGCACCGCAAATAAAACTAGATAAGCCAGTAATGTTTTTGTTGTTCAGGTCCAGTGTTCTGTCCATGAGCATAAAGTGGTGACAACTAACATGAGCAAATAGAGAATAATTTTCAGAGCAGTTGCATTTTTTCCCATTTACATGGCTTCACTAATGGTAGCCATAAAAGTTTATAGAATTCAAACCAGTCTGTCAATGTTACCTGGAAATGTGCCAAATTCTCATTCAAAGGATTAAACACTATCTTTTTTTAAAATAGTAAAATACTTTAGATCTTTTGAGGCAAATTATTTCTTATATGAGAAAATGTTCTTATATTTTTATTTACTTACTACATAATTAATATATTTTTTTGTCAGGCAAATTTGTTTGGTGCTAGTATTGCCTGAACTCAAGTTCCCAACATTTTTTGGTAAACCTTGAGCACTTTCACATACCCTGTGGAGCCGTTTGGACTGAAGACATACTGCAAACGCTTCACCACATTAAAGTTCAGTGACTGTGAACTCACTGCAAACTTGTTGGATTTTTATTGTACCACACACTAAATCTTCCCATACCCTCAGTAAATCACCACTGTCATGTGCATAGTCTGTCACACCCAAATGTTGGTCTACGGTTGACATCATCTCCACAGGCTCTGGTTTCAACCCTTCAGAGAGTTATGTTGTGATCGCTTACGAAAATCGAAACATCACAGATATTGGAGGAAACATATGCCAACAAGGTTTTAAAGCTTTATTTTATTCATTGATATTCTCTGTTTATTCATGGTATACACATTTATTCATGGTATATACATTTATTCATGGTATATTCATGGTAACACCTATATAAATACGAAATGCAAATCTCATGGAAAGCAGATAGGAACTGGTTCTACTGAATGTCAGAGGGATATTTTAATAACATATTTTAGATCCTGTTTCACCTATATCAGTCAGTCGCAATATGTACAAATTCTGCTGTTAATAGTAACCATCTTGTTTTTGTTGTACTTACTGTACTCATAGAAAGTACCTTTTCCTCATTATTAGTCACTATTTTATCTTGTTTTTTTCACTGGAGATTATTATTTGATTCTTGGCTGATTTTGCTCCAGTTTCTTCTCTTGATGTCTGAAAGCAGCCCCGTGGTTGGGGAAAAACAAAAGCCATGATGAGTCTTTAGGAATCGGCATTTTGATTGTGGGCTCGTGATTTCAATATTTCTTTGTGAAAGAAAGACTAAAGCTTGGAGAGACAGTTAAATAGTTTGTGTGCTGGGCTGATAACAATTGTAGAACCGAATCATTCTAATCCTTTAGAGTCTAATTTTGAATATAGCATCTAGAACACTGAAGTGTACACAAATAGAATGGTATTATGGAACACTAATGTCTTCTTCTCCTTTCAGCTTTTCCCTTCTGTGGGGTCGCCACAGATCAGTTGCCTCCATCTTCTCACTATCTAATATCCTCTTGAACAACCCAGTCAGAAACTCTACTGCCACCTCTCCTAGACACTTCCATACCTCTACAGGTATATCATCAGGACCGACTGCCTTTCCACTCTTCATCCTCTTCAATGCCCTCCTCACTTTATCCTGACTAATTTTTGCTACTTCCTGGTCCACAACAGCAACCTCTTCTAGTCTTTGTTCTCGCTCATTTTCCTCATTCATCAACTCTTACCATCTTCCCATCACACTACTGGCAACTGCCAATACACTTCCATCCCTATCCTTAATCACCCTAACCTGCTGCACGTCCTTGCCATCTCTGTCTCTGTCTTGCCAACCTGTATAGATCAGTCTCTCCCTCCTTACTGTCCAACCTAGCTGAGAAGAGTTCTGGACTGTTGCCTGTTAAGGCTGGGCGCCGAAATTAAGCTCGCCAAAAGAAGTCTGTGGTTGTTATCCTTGTCCATGTTACATGACACCGGGGTTGTCAGAGTATCAAATACAGTAATATCTAATATTGATATAATTTAATCTACTTAATCAGACCAATATTATCGTTTTCTGTACCATTTTGCATTCTAACTCAATGAGTGACAGGTGTCCAGCCAATGATACGATAAGGTTCACTGATGCTACACAGCCAATCATAGTATTGACAAGCTCATAAACAACTGGAAATGGACGGACAGCAACGCATCCACTCACCAAGCCAAAGTAAAAAACGAATGTGGTTCTTTTAAGATTGAATGTGAATGTTTTAATGTGAACAAAATGTTATGTCTGAAAGATGTATATGTGTCATCTTGTCCAGAACAGGACCCTAAGGTTGCACTGAGGGACCCTAAGCCAGGCCACAACTGAACCTCACCAGCCAAAGCAGCTCTCTTCCATGGCCAAAGCAGGACCCACACATATAACATACTACACATCTCATGAAAAACAAGATTTTTGTCTTTTTCATTTCAAGTGGGCCAAATCACTTGTATTAAAAAAATAAACAAATGATAATTTGATTCTTTTAATAAGCCATGTATCTTGCTATGATCAAAGGGTTTGAACAAGTGTGATACTGGTGTGTGGCCACAACGTGCACATCTGGTGTTGCTCACAGTGGTCCTCAGTGCGCCCAGGAAGCTTGTGTGTTTGCCCAGACACATGAAAGATTAGAGGTAACATTGCTCTGAGGGGTTTCTTCTCATCTCTGAAGGGGAAAATCCATTTATTCCATAGTTCAAGGGTGTGCTGGATCTAAGCTATGTGGACCAGGTTTTGGCATTTTTCTGAAGCCATAGTATGGTGTTCAGTCCCAGCTTGCAAAGTTGTTGTATAATTTATGACCGTGCATTAAACAGCCTAGCGCTGGGCAGCCCATCATGTAAACAGATCAGGGCTTTTACAGGCAGCTTGCTGGCTGTTTAAACAAACGAAAGGAAAAGGGGTGAAGGAGGGAAATTAAAACCTAAATGGAAAACATGTGTGACTGTGTGCATATGTGTTTGGGTAGGTGTGTATTGGTGGGGGTGGGTTACGACTAGACGATGTGGAAGTGACACAGTATGAGGCGAAAAGCACACATAAAAACTTGCAAACACATATAATAGCACACTTACAGACAAGCAGGCATGCACACAAACACACACACAAAACCAGCACACCACAAAACCACAAGTTTTATCAAGTCCAGCTGTGAGCAGAGTCGTATCAAAGACGGCATGTGGAGTGGAGCTGTGGTGCTGCTGAGGAGATCAGGTCCAGATGAGTTCCAGTCTGTCAGACAGACCTGTTCCCCTCCACTCGATCGTATCCTGCTTTGTTACACCATATATATGACCGATCTTATCGCATCTGCTCCGTCCTTTTGATTTCATTCAGGGCTTGCTTGTTTTATAGGAATGACAGAGGTGACATTCAAAAAAGGAGACAAACCGGCTCCGAACCCACAATATGTCTGTGTACCTTGGCTGAGAGCAACCAGGACGTCCGTCTGTGTTTCTGATCACAAACACAACAAACTGAAACAGGGTTAATTATTGTCATGGGAGAGCAAAGAGAGCAGAGGAGGGTGGATCTTGAGTATGTTTTTTTTAACAGAGGTTTTGGCGGTTAGTTTCCATGTCCTAACACGTGTAGTGGCAGTCAGAGCCTTGATCTACAGCAGATGGTTGAGCAAAAGGCTGGCTAATCAAGAGGCAACACACCAGTTCAAAGAGATGCACAGGAAGAGTGAGGGTTATGGTATATATCACAGTGTATAAAACATAAAGTATTACTTTAAAAGCTGAAACTTTTTAATGAAGCCATCAATGTCTCTGTGATCATTACACAGCAATTATCTCAAACTACATCAGGCAACATTTACAGTTTTTGATTCTAAAGAAAGGAAAACATTGAAATTACACTTAATATGAAACACTAGAGCAAGTCAGTAAAATACGCAAATAAATCAAGACAAGTTCGGACAATACATTCACTATTTCTTATGGTGACAGGTGCAAGCCACTGTTAAAAAGAATTCAATGTTTGCCTGTTTTTCCAAAGATTTATATGAAAAGGTTGTATTGAAGTGGTTCATTTTTATGACTGCAGAAGAGACAGTTTTCACCAGTTGTTTGTTTGTTTGTTTGTTTGTTTGTTTGTTTTTTGTTTGTTTTTTGTTTTTTGTTTTTTGTTTGTTTGTTTGTTTGTTTGTTTGTTTGTTTTTCTGGACTAGTCAGCGTTAAAGAGCTATGATTGGTAAAATTTTGACAGGATCATCACCTGGATTTTCATTTTTGTAAAGAAATTTTTTCTGCTGGGGCGGCACAGTGGGTGTGTTGATTTGAATCCTTCTTATGCGGAGTTCTCTCTGTTCTCTCCGGTTTCTCCGTCTTCTTCCCATCTCCAAAAACATGCAACTTAGGAAAAAATCAATCATTTACAAATTGCCTGGGAGTGATGCCTGTGCGTCAAATGGAGATAGAACCACCATATGAGTTTCTTCAATAATTATAAAACTAATTATACAAATTTGATTTCAAAGTCTTTGCCAGTGAGTCATGAGGGTAAACCTCTCAGGATGCAATCACAGGTCCCTTCACAGCTCCCCATATGGAGGTTTTGTACCAAAAAAGCCATATATCCTTAAAATGACATGAGCTTTGATTGCTCTGAATGTTGACTTCAAACTAACTAACTTGTCAGTCAAGTGACCTGACTGACAAGGAAAACAGCCCAAAGTAAATTAATTCATAAAGCTATGTTAGGGGGTGTTCACTGGAGCTACACAGTAGTTTATTAACACTAGAGGAGAACGTTTGGAGAAGAACTAAAATCTTATACAAAGAGACTTTCAGGAGCTCACACTTACAGAAACACTGTTTATCTGACCTTTATGCTCTCCAACAAGATCTATTACTGTAGGAATTTGCAGATACCTTGATGGTGTGGATACCTTAGCTGTGAAAGCGTAGCATTACCACCTTTAAACCTCAGTACTCAAGCTGTTAAATCATATCGAAACAGCTCATAAGTAAGATTTGTAAACTAATTGGGACGAAGAGTGTTGTAGATGGAGTGCTAACTTTGTGTGAGAAAGCATGAAAGATCCTTTTCTTTTAAATTGTATTCATATGATCTGACACATACAGTATATATTCACTCTTTGTTATTCAATACAGAGAGCAACACACCAACTCCGAAGCACGGAGTCAAACCTTATACCACTGAAGTATTTTGATCTGTGTTTTTGATCTGCATTTGTGATCTATCTATTCTTTTTGATGGACTCTACTCTGGTTTTCCTCTCCACTTTAACAAGGATTAAACAGAAAGCAGAATTGTGGCTGTCAAGTCGCTCAGCCACAAAAACATGAGGTCTTTTATGATGAGTAAGGATGGAAGATCAAGTTGTTCTAATTCTGTAGTTTCTGAATTTGAGGTAATATTGTTTGAATGTATTCTCTTTGTTGGCGTTGTGTGCATCTGTGTGTGAGTGTACATGTATACCTCCAACTGTTGAGTGAGTATTTCACGTTTATTTTATCATACGAGTTTTCTACCATGTGGTTATTTGTCGGGGCAATGGTATTAAGTGTGTATTGACAGTCATCAAGTGTGTGTTCAATCTGACAATTACAAGCTACTGATAGGGCCTTTGTGTGAAAAAGGAACACGGATGTCTAAATACACAAACACCCAGTTTGTTTAACAGCCATGCAAAATAGAGTTGGGGAAATACCCACCACGAGTGATAATCGAAGGTTTGTGATGGTCATGAGAATGCAAATAGAACCATGCCCGTGCGTGCATGTGTGTGTGTGTGTGTGTGTGTGTGTGTGTGTGTGTGTGTGTGTGTGTGTGTGTGTGTGTGCGTGTGCGCATGTGTGCGCATGTGTGTGAGTGTGTTTGTCTGTGTGTGCAGGCTCGCCTTGAGTGTTATGCTTATCCAAGAGACAAGCTTAGCCAGACACTGAGATTCTTGTGACCCTTTAAGTACTAATGCGGTTATACCACAAGTGACACATTAGGAGAGCAGATAAAGATAGAAACAGCTTTTGTCTGTGCACACCCTCACACACATGCACCTATTGTACAGATTTCCAATCAACTTCTTTAGAGTTTGGGGGTTTTTTGAGCGTGCGTACTGTCAGGATGTCTACATCAAAGGCCAATCAGGTGTTGCAGCAAAAAGTCTCATGACACCGCCATCCACCCTGATTACATGTCTCAAGCAAGAGACAAACTCCTTGCAGGTTACATCAGAAATGCTGGATTTTTATAACCAAGTTACCAAATAGATTACTAAACAGCAGAAAAAAATTGGGATTCCTCTCAGTCAATTCAAATCAAATCCTTATTCATTACCCATAGGGGAAATAATTGTATTATTTTTCTACTCTTAATATATCACACATATATTCAGTATATGGGGTACAGGCTCAAAACATTGTGTGAAAAAGGAATACAAGAAAACATAACACAAAACACAGAGATTAGAATAATTACTGTATTACATTTTTTTTAGTAAGAGCACAAATAGGAGGGGTCCAGTGGTCTCATACCAATCATCTCATACTGGACTAAAAATTACTAAAAATTACTGGACTAATAATTGCAAATCATATTGTGGTTTATAAACCTTAGATGACAAACATATGGATGCTAGCGGTAGGTTCCCTGATGCTATAAATGAGGTGATATTTCTCAATTTGCCATGAGAGAGATCAGAGTAAAGCAACATCATCCTGATGACATCTATGAGGAGTGTGTGCTCGATGTTGTCTTCATGGCAGCAGAAAATGCGCTTTTTTGTGAAATCATACAAGAGTACTCATTACTTATGTCTGAGCCTTTCTGATGAAAAAAATATATACTTTTTTGACATAGCATGGAACATATTTCTCGATTTTTTTCAAGCTTTGGCGACATAGGCCGAGGAATCCACTCTCTGAGTGCCTTCTAGTTTAGCATGTTCTTATGAGAGCACATTACACCTTTGGTATCGGATATTTATACAATAACATGATGTCATGTTGAGCAGTAACATTACATTATCCTCTCATCACTTAGTAGCTCTCTTTTGACCTTTTGTCAACCTTCCTAACTTCTTTACAGCCTTACTGATCAATGCTAAATCTATTAAAACAGATTATCATTAAGGCAGTGTGTAATGGCTAGCCTTGTATCTGTGGGGATCTCAGGTGTAAATACAGACTAATGCTAAAGCCATTACTAGTATTAGACCCACTGCGGCCAGTCCTAAAAGCCATTATAAAACCAGGGTAGTTTTAATGAGGTCAGCGCATGTGGGCCAATTACAAAGCTTAGAGGGAGTCACATGACAAAAGCAATGAAAGAATTGAGGCCAAACATGATATGTAAGTTGAAAGTGTTGTAAACAGAAACATACGCTTATATAATGCACACAAGAATAAAATAATGAGAGCTTTTGAATTGCTTTTTTTCTATTCTCTCCCTTCTCCCATAAATAAGTCATTGGGCCATCAAACTTTAGTCAAAAATCCATAGATTAACCTTTTCTGAATCAGCAGCATATATTATAAAATGGATGACTGACAAGCAATGGGAAGAGGGTGAGTCACAGAACAAGAGAAAAGATGCTTCCCACGAAAAGGTGTACAGTCTATTATGGTCACTCAAAGATTCCACATTCCTTCGGTAATCCCTGAAATCCTCGAGTGCCCCAAAAACTTTGTGACATTGAATATACGTTTTTAGACAACTATTAGATAAATTTTCATGACTTTTTTTATTATATACATGTTCCACCCCAGAGAAAACTCTGGAAACCCCTGAACTTTCACTTATTTGGTGTAATTTTCATTTCTTCCAATCAATTTATGATTATGTGATTATGATACTTACGTGAGAAAACTATTCCAAACACGCTGTCCTTTGTGACAAATGCTAATTAGGAAATGTTGCAAGCCTAATTTACTACAGTAAACAGATGCAAAATATATTGTTAAAAAAGATCAATGTTTTTTCATATTTCAGTGTGGTAGTACATCTGTGTTGTTTATGTTTACTTCTCATTTGGTATTTATACAATGAAAACTAATCAGTTGTGCCACTGACAAACTCACCAAGTGATTATCAGAGAGCTTACTGTTTCCCCCAGGGTACACTTAGTGTCATGTTCCAGGAGATGCAAAGTCATGAAGAGCAAATCGTTAAACATTGTGGTCTTTCACATCCTGTACTGTAATGCATATGACAGACTGATTTGGTTAAATCAGGTTTACAATTTGTTTAAAAATATCTTTCTGTGAAAAAAAAAAAAAAAAAAACATCCAGAAAAGAGTCCTCATCCTTGAAATCTAGAAAGTACTCAAACCATAGGAGATTGTCTTGAAAAACTTTTGAATTTTAAAATCTTGTCTTTTAGATTATTATAATTTGATACTAATTTAATTTATATCAATTTTGTTTTGTAATTGTATTGTCATTTTATGAAATTATTATTTTATGGCTAATATGCATGGCTTTTTAGTAAAAATAATAAAGAACTAATTTCAAATGCATTCAAATACTCAGATTAAAGTTTATTTCATGAAACATCCCCTGACCTGATGTTTATCAGACAAAATTGTCATTTGGGAGCAACATTGGAACCACTGTTATGGAAAAAAAAAATTCAAAGTGGAAAAAACAGTGATTATTCACACTTCTTTATTGGCATAACTTTACAAGAACACAAAGTGTTCAGTATGATTGCCGTTACTGATCAGTTACTGACTACTTAGTATTTTTTGCTTTCATTAATTAATGCTATGAATACCCATTTCCAAGGTCAAGGAAATGGAAAACAAACACCAGCGTTGTTCTGAGAGACTGGTGGCAATGTACGTCTGTTAGGCGGTGAATCGAAATAGCCTCCAACATTCAGCAGAAAGCAGGATTTATCTTGCATAAAACCGATCAGCCAAATTCAAACCTTTTGAGTGAAATAGCAGCTGTTTTCTGTTTCCACACTCAAACATCACCACTACATTTATCAAATGTTTGATTGTAGTCAGCCCAGATATCAGCAGCAAACATCAACAAGAGTTGATGGTACTAATGTTAGTAGTATTATATCCTATTTTATAATTCATCTTTGTCCTAAAACGGATTTGTTTGTGTTGAACACTGTGGAAGTGAAATGTCAAAAACTTTATTAACTGAAAATCTGTTGGGAGTGGCAGAGGTAATACTAAGTAATAATCTTACTGCATTCTCTTCATCATCTCTTCATCCATACAAGTTAGCTGTACCGCATCATCATTTCTGTTAACATTGCTCTGAGCCCTTAAGCTGTACCTGTTATGATGCACAGAGTGCTGGTGTCATGTTTATTCTAAATGTATTAAAATCGAGTGCGTCACAAAACGCAATAGTCGTAAAAGTTGAACAAACGCTTCTCCGAGCTCCTAGCAGCTTTCCAAGACTGAAGGATATCAGACAAAGGGATTTTATGATAAATTACAGCCAGATTCTTTTCATTATGGTAGTATGATTTAATCTGTACAAATGCACCATTTACTCCTTTTAGTCCGATACTTCCTTCCGTACTTCCATAGTTGGAAGCAGCACAGAACGATGTGCGATGCATGAAAAAACTTTCGACATTTTAATACTCAAATATATCATCAAATAAAGGGTTGAATACCCTTATTTGAACAATTGTGAAATACTGTCCAGTTTAAAGTACTCCATGTTTATGCTCATTGTGTATCTGTCTGATCCACAACTCTGTTGTTTTTCCATTCTCAGGGCCATATGGATCAGAGACCCTTCCCAACAGAACAAATTGTTATTTCTGAGGTCCTACTGATGATACAAGATTAGCTGTGACTAGAGGCTTCAGGGTCAATTATGGGTGTTTGTTATGCATTTGACATAGCTAAAGGTAAATTTCCTATGTTGAGAGCAAAGCAGTTGATTTGTACAAAGAAGCAGTTGACAGTCGTGTGTGTGTGTGTGTGTGTGCGTGCGTGCGTGTGTATGTGTGTGTGTCTTTGCATCACATTTAAAACTCTTGGAGAATTTAGGGTGTAATGAAAGCAAATGCACTCCAAGTGGAAAATATTGATCTCAAAATTCCATGGTTTGTGATGTTTATGTAGAGAGCATTGGGAATCAACATTTTGACATCCTAGGTGGAAATGTATTCAGAGAGGGATGCAGACATGAAACGGCACTGTTGCAGGTATGCAAAGTAATATTGATATTTCACCTTATTCAATTATTAAAGAACTTAACTGGAAAAAGGAAAAATATACTGATAGAAAAAAAACCACTTCAAGATGGTGTAAAATTAATTCACTACCAATAAAACACACAATGTAGAACAACATCTAAAATATCAGTTTTATAAGAAAAATAAAATTAAAATGACCATCTTTAAAACACTAAAGAAGCTATAGTGGAAATATCTGTACAATCAAACTATCTCCAGATTAGATCTGATTAAATGAAACAACCATGTCGTCCCATTAAAAGAAATACAACAACCACTAAAAGCCTCAAACAAGAAAATAATAAAATCACTGAATAAATCGCAGTGCAGGCCCATATTGAAAATAAAATAAAATCAAAATTCAAGTGACTTTAACACAAAGCAACAATGGCAATTTACAGTGGTTGTGGAGAATAAACATTTAAAAGCAGTAATCTTTTATCATGTATTATTTACTTACAATCAACAATAATTTTCTTGTTGAGAAAATGAAAAACATCAACACACTTTTAAATCAATGTGAGAGGTCAGCATATTATCTGCTACACACCCCAAAGGAGTTTAACAGTCAATTTTTATGCATATAACTATTATAGTCAATACAACGGACTACAATGGTTGTTGAGTCGTTAGCGCTGTCACCTAGCAGCCAGAAGGTTCTAGGTTCATATCCTCACTTAGACCTTTCAGTGTGGATTTTCAAATGTTCTCCCTTGTATCGTTCCTCCTCCACCTTCTCTGTAGTCATTTTATTACATTCTCCTGCCAGGACTGGCTGAGGGTGACAGCCCGTAAGTTTACCCAAAATGAAGCCTGATCTTTTCTCATGTGTGCTGCTTGGTCATAATCGGGATCGTCTAGGATCAAGACGAAAATGACTCAAACCCCTGACGAAAAAAATCTAATTTCAGCCACTTCAACTCAAAACATTCTGAATAGAGTCATTTTAGTCTGGTCATGTGAGCATGGATCCACAAGTGTGTGTGTGTGTGTGCATATGCGTGTGTGTGTGTGTGTGTGTGTGTGTGTGTGTGTGTGTGTGTGCGTGCGTGTGTGTGTGTGTGTGTGTGTGTGTGTGTGTGTGTGTGTGTGTGTTGTGTGTGTGTGTGTGTGTGTATTTCCTGACTGTGGGTGGGCGCATTTGCCCAAAACCTCTCATAGCTCATGGGTCAGCGGTTTTGGAAAAAATGCTCGAACCACGGCCACAAAAATACACACTCACACACACTGACTAACCACAACACACATATCCATACGCTAGGACCAAAGAGTGTATATAAACATACACATGGACACACACATACACACACACACACACACACACACACACGCACACACACACACACACACACAAACACACACACAAACAAACCCTGATCATGTGACACACATTTTAACATCTTAACAAACATTGGCCACATTATTCAAACACCCTGTACGAAGGAGTTGATGAGCATGTATGTGTGTGTGTGTGTGTGTGCGTGCGTGCGTGCGTGCGTGCGTGCGTGCGTGTGTGTCGTATGAGCTTGACTTTATTGAAGTTTTATGGTGAAACATGAAGACTGACCCTAATTCAAACCATATGACGCAGCACCGTTTGATCTCTACAAGCTCTCTGAGTCACAGAGGGGTTTACCATGTGTGTGGTCACACATTTTACACATGTAATGGGTTAATGGTCATTCACACTCACACACACACACACACACACACACACACACACACACACACACACACACACACACACACACACACACACACACACAAACATAATGCTGTAAACTGAACATATGAGAATTAGCTATGGAGTTTTCTTGACTAGAAGTGTTGCAGAATCTAACCAAGACAAATAGACTAAAAAATTAAGAGAACTGATCAAATAACTCATTAATTTTAGGTGGACATGAAATATTTTGTCATCACATTGATCACAGTATAGAAATAAAATGGTTTAGTAAGTGAATTCAATCACCAGATAGAGAAACAGCTGAGTGAGTCCTGTTCTACATATAATATGAACCTACTGTATGATTGTCATGCATAACTGTTCGCTGAACTTTTTTTATTGTTGTTGTTCAATGTGAGAAATTCATCCTAACATCATCATTATGAGAAACAAGGAGATAAGATGGTGCCAAAAGTTTGTCTCAACTTGTCACAACAATTGGATAAAAGTTTCATTGATTATACAAAATGTGTTAAATTGTGCAGAATTCACAAAAGTTGGTTGGATTTGTGTTCATCTTGATCTTGGCAAGTCCTGAAGGGACTGATTAATGTGATTGTAAAACCGATACATATTAAACTGTGACCTCATGAGGATGCTCTGCTTCTGGCACGCATGACTATGGATGCTGCTGTCCGGTGCACGCCCTCTCAGTCTCTGAGCTTTACGCTATGCTAATCAAAGATGTGCATTGACAACACACAATGCTGCCCTGACAGACAAAAAAAAACACCTCACTCACACATTAGCAAATAGAAATATGAAATACAGACTCATGCTTGGCTTGTAACTGCAGACATGGGTTGAATGTCTGATCTTGTGAAGGGGCAGTCACTCTGACAGGTGACATTTGAGTTTAAGTGTCATATGTTGTGTTTTAGGTTTGTGCGGCTGGGGCAGTTTAGCCGCTATGACTGAGACTTTCTGATATGTTTACTTATCAAAGCCAGTTTTCATTTGTGCTTGGTTAAGAAATAAAACTCAGATAGTAATTGGTGAATGGTGATGTCAATGGTCGGAAAAAGGCACTAAGTATGTTTCATGCTAGATACAAGAACTTAGATCTTTGCTAGACTAAAAACCCACTTCAATCTGCTGGCAACAAAAAAAAAACAATCAATGGATTTGAAGTGTTTAATAGTGTTTTGGCTACATATCTATCATATTTTCTCAATTTGTCTACTTCCAACTCTGTTATATGAGCATGCTGACAGTTCATTTCCACTCATTTGTCTGTGGTCTTTACTTTTTCTTATAACTTTTTCCTATAACTGCTCGTAGGAGCCTAGAGATTGGTCCTATAGCCTGGTGAAATGTCTACACTACGACACAAAAGATGAGAACCATGAAATGGTGAAATCAGAAACAATTTATGAACAAGAATGTTGTCAGCACAATTCTCTGCCATGTGTTTTCAGGCTAACTGGTCATGGCAACAAGAATTTCTGCAGGCACAAATATCTGGGGGCTGCCCCCCCCTCCCAAAGGTTTGACCCTAAAACCGCCCATGGTTGTGATCCTTGCATTTGGTTTAAAAAAGGAAGTGAAGGTAATCCGTCAGAACCAATCCTTCAGGAGTGTTTCACTCATTCTCTCTGTTCCTCCATCCACTCCTTTACACTCTCATTCCAGCTTCTTCCTCAATTCTGTTCCTCTCTTTCACAATCTACCTGCCATTGCAGCTTTTCCTTTCCTGTTTCACTCTGTCTCCTGAGATGTTGCCGCTCTTTCCCTCTGTGCTCCTTCACAAGTTTTCTCACACTTTCTCACCAGTGGTTCTCTTGTCCTGGGGGACTTCTCAGCGGAAATCTCACAGGAGAGCAGTACAAAGCTGCACTGACTCCACGACTCCATCTCTGTTTCATATCACATCCTTACAGGATGAACAAAGAAAGCACGCATGCACCATGTAAACATGCAGTAACATGAAGACACAATAAACACAAACAAACACACACACACACATGTTCATCTCTCGGCATGTTTGTGTGCACTCACAAAAGAATAAAACATTGTTCTGTTTGTATTCACTCTGTTGACTCCGAGCAATGCTATAAGGATGTTTGTCCTCCACCACTGGGTAAAATGAGGTTAGCATAATTGCTTTTTACTGAACTGCAACATGATTAGCATTGTTCACATTTATGTATTGCATGTTTTCAGTTTAAGGATTAGATAGTACATTTAATGGCTTACATCAGAACATTACATTTTACCCAACATAGTGATAACATAGTGATAAAGAAGTACAGTGCGAATTCAACATTAGGTTTTAAAAAAGTCCACATTGTTCACTAATAAAAATCATACCACATTTAAGACCAGCTGAAAACAAACCAAAATACATGTTGTACAAACAGGAAAAACTAGAAAAATCTTGGCATAAGCAATGACATAGGGAAAGCAACAACACATAATAATAATGCATAATGACAAACGTGTAAGGTACATGAAAAGAACAACCGGGGACAAGTGTGGCTGCTCTTTTCTGAGCATTTACTGTACTGTATGTCTCTTAGTCTTAGCGTATTAAGATAAATGTACTGTGTGTGCTCACGGTTTTAGCCAATACAGCTGATTTGCATAGGACAATATTACATGTGGATATGGATAGTCCAGCTGGCAGTGCTCTCAGTGTTCAGGCCTCAGGCTGTTCATTTTGATGCAGCTCAATGGAAATGTATTATTCCAAATGCCACCTTGTGTGTTTCACTTGCAATTTATGTTCAGTCCAAGTTTGAACAGAATTCATTATATAGAAACCTACAAATAGTGATGGCACAAGCGTTCTGTTTCTGTGTCTAGTTGCTTCAATTTTGTTTTTAATCTGGGGGGCACGAAATATTTAATGCACAAGCATCTCAAAACTACTCTGACCAAAGATGGAAGAACCTCATTTGTGACTCTGCCTATTTGTGCGCAATATAAGTGTGCTTGTACAAGCATGAATGTGTGTCGTTCGTGTGCATGTGGTGGCCATTTAGAAGGATCAGAACTGTCAGAGACATCAAGCACAACTAATTATGCTGTTAGTACGCTACACTGCCCGCGTGTGTGTGTGTGTGTGTGTGTGTGTGTGTGTGTGTGTGTGTGTGTGTGTGTGTGTGTGTGTGTGTGTGTGTGTGTGTGTGTGTGTGTGTGTGTGTGTGTGTGTGTGTGTGTGTGTGTGTGTGTGAAGGCTGGAGGCAGAAATAGAGGGACAGCAAGATAGTAAAAAGATTTAGAGAGATGGGAGGGATAGAAAACAGATGGAAATGAAAAGAGTGAGAGGAGAAAAAACTTCCACTGTTAATAATATGATATATTTTCTGAATGAAAGATGAATTGATGAATGATGAGAGACAAGATTTGGAGGAGCATTACTAAATTTCACAATGTCGTAATATTTGGGTGGTGAAGAACCAGGACTGAAAAAACAAAGACAAAGAGAAGGAGAAAAAATTTGTCAAGGATGATGCAAGGAAGAAAAATGTTAGACAGAGATGTTTAAAAAAAATGGAGGAGGGACGGAGAGATGAGAAGACGGGTGACCTACCTCATGCCTTCATGGATGACTGCATTTGTATCCAAACATCCCAACATGCACTGCTCTGCCACTCGGGGCAGAATCAGCCTCTGGCACCCAATCAGCCATGGCCTTTTACCACCTCGCCGTGGGCCAGAGTGTGTGGAAGCTGAGAAAGTGATTGTATTTGTGTTTGTGTGTGTGTTCGCATGTGTGTGAGTTCAAGCGTGAATGTGTTCACACACATCTGTTAGTGTATGTGTGTGTGTTTATGGATACTGCACTGCCTCTCTGATTTATCTTCAAACAGACAGCACAGCCATCTCCTCAACTCACCACAACTCCAACTCTCTCCTAAACCCCCCACCTCACCCCCCAACTGTCTCTCTCTGATGCTCACCACCAATCCATCCATCTTTCAAATACCTTCCCTCTCTCAACCCAAGCTCCCATCTTTCCTTCCACCCATTTCTCTACCATCCATCTATCCATCCCACCATCTGCATTTACATCCTAGACGATTTCCTGGATCCCACTGAGGTGAAAAGATTTCAGATTTAACACATTCTCAACTCATGTGATGTGCACAAGCTCCAGAGGGAAAGGCAGGGGGGTGGTGTGGGGAAGGGTGGACCAAAGGTTTAAAGAAAGATTGTGGATTGAAGCCTCACATAAATCAAACATATTGTTCAGTCTTCAACCTAAAAATGAAGTGTAATGCGCTGTTCAGCTGGACTATTGAGTTTTCAGCCGTGTTGTAGATCAAGTGTATCTGCATGCTAACGCCGCTACACCCAAGGATGACAGAAGCATCTTTACGTCTGTAATATTTAGATGCAAACCAAATTTCTGACTGTGTTAAATTTTGACCTGATGATGATGATTATTTTTTGGTGCCCATGAACATGTATATCTATGAGGGTTTGAGTGAGTACAGCTTTGAATGCATTCGTAAACTACTAAATTATACGTTCATAATTAGCTGTATTTAAAGGGGGTGGGACTGAAACCAGAAGTAGGCAATGCTTAGAGTAACAAAATGTTAATTTAAGAATGAAATGGAGATGGGTTGATCAGTAGATGTTTTCATCATTTATCAGTGTGGTGTGTGAGTTTGGTTGGTGTTCATTAACGGCAGAGAAGGAATGTGACGGCAGTTCAGGGAGCAGGATTAGAGAGGTGGGACGTGATGATGACAGATGCTTGTGGGTTGGACTGATTGCTGCCTCTGATTGCAGTGTGGTGGACTTGGAGAGATGTGAGACGAGAGAGACATGCCTGGACTGATGCATTAAAGTGTGTATGGAGTTAGGAAGCTGAAAGCTGTTTTGTATTAGAGTTTATTTATATGTAAACTGAAGAGTTCCCACACAATCCATCCTCAGAGCCATCACTGAGAAAAGCCACACATAAGTGGAAGAAGATAGCTTAGCTGCTACAATCAATAACTATTTAAAAGATAACCTTGGTGCTCAGATTCAGATCAATGTTTTGATTACAGGAGTAAAAAAAAACAAAAAAAACTAGCAATTTACATGCAGTCAGTTATTGTGCGATTTTCACCTGGACCAATTTGACCGACAATCTAAAAAGCCATGGCACAAACGTTAAAGACATATGACATGTAAGAAGCCTTAGACGTGTAAAGTCACCCTGATTCCCTTCCACACACCTTTTTAATGTATTTCTTAACAAATCAGCTTCAATCATTTTCAATCAGATGAATATTCACATTTTCAGCCTAAGCAGATATTAAATGCCAGCAAGGCATTTTAAATTATTAACTAACAAAATCAACAGCTGTCAACTAGTAATGAGTAAGTGTACACTTTTGCATGAAACCAAGGAGACATTCCTTTAAACATGACTGAAGTTTTACAAAAACAAACAAACAGAAAAATGTGTGAAATCTTTTTATTCTCATATATTGCTATATTTTCATGTTGGGGTTAAATGTAGCAAAAAAACAAGTTTAAAAAAAGGCAGCGGATAGGAAAAAATGGAAGGAGATGAAAATTGACAAAAGGGTGAAAATCTGAATAAGAGGGAACAGGAGGATCTGATCAAGTGGTCCAGAGGGTTAAGCAGAAAACTGCTGTCACTTTGTCCTGTTTTTGTTCCTCAGGTTAATCTGACAGTCACATCACATCACTTATGCTGCTCTCTCGCTTGTCCATCTATATTTACATTTGTGACAGTGTTGATGACTCGACAGCGTAAACACACACACACACACACACACACACACAGTGACTTGCATCTGAGGGATGGCTGTCAAGATGATGAATAATGTCTGATTAACCTCAGCATCATCTCTGTGGAAACAATCACTGAGTCTCACTTGCTGTTATGGTTTGATAATCTTAGGCATTTTTAAATATGTTCTGTTGTAGTCAGGTTCTCAACAATTAACTGCCAGATGCTTCACAATAACAACTGCATTAACTGTGTTTGGAAAGTGTAAGTGTTTCCTGGCAACAGAAGGAAATACTTTCTAGGAGTCGTGTCTGTCAGCCATATGAGGAGAATTAGATGAGCTTCACATTTGAAATAGTAATTCTCTGTTTATACATGTGCTTTAAGAAGACCTAGCTACTATCAGAAGCATCTTCAAAATTGCACCCACTTCACTTCATCTATTGTGGAATAAATGACATCCACAAGGACTAAAGTTCATTCACTGGAACAGGCCTACATGAAATACAAACTTTGATCTTTTGTTTTTGTTAGAATTTTGAAATGTTGTTAAATCTTTTCCAGTTAAATTTAATTTGGAAATTTATGACCAAACAGTAGGCCACTCATTCCATATTTACACTGAACATTAGTAAAACTGTATTTATACAACAGAGTCCTCCAGAAAACAGAATATAGTACAGATAATATAATAATACAGTAATTGAGTGCTATCATTCAAGGTGGACACTCGAACATTTTTAAGCCCTTATTTGATCCCATATTTGATTTGCACTGATTTGATTTGATTTTTTCCTGGGATCATGAAGATTATTTCATGTTTAAAGCACTGTAACTTAAATTTTGCAGATAATCTTCATGTTCAATTAGTCCTAGAAGAGGACGTTTAGTGGAAATCATTTTAATTTTTACTATAATCACCAAGTTAATATGTTAAATGAAGGTTAAATAAGCCAGTTAATAGTCATAGTCATGGTCAACTTTATTGTCAAATGTACCATATATGCACTACATACAGCACAGATGAAATGTAAAGCCCTGAAGAGGTAGGAGTGTGTTAGCCTCTCTACTCACCTTTTCACTCAATTTTTTGCTTATGTGTATATATATACATATATATGTATATATGTGTATATATATATATACATATATATATATATATATATATATATATACACATATATATACATATATGTGTGTGTGTGTGTGTGTGTGTGTATATATATATATATATATATACACACACACACACACACACACACACACACACACACATATATATATATATATATATATATATATATATATATACACATACATACATACATATATACATATATACATATATATACACACGCTTTTGTGTCCCATAATTTAACCACGGTTACGTTTTAGGAGTTTGTGGGAGTGGATACGTGCGTTTTCATTCCGTCTTTTATGCTTTTTTGTATACGTGCATCTTCACTTTCAGTTAGTGAGGGTTACATCGCAGATGCGTTCGGTAGTTTGTGGGGCTTTTGCGGAGATCAGGAGGTCAGGAGGCACTATGGTAGCCCCGAGACGGGCAACCGCGGAGGAAAAAGCCGCATTGGTGAATCTCACACGGCAGTATCCCGCCACAGGATGAAGCGGTAGACGAGGAAAGCATGAATAAATTTTATCGACTGGTGTTTACTGCCCTCTGCTGGTCAGACGAGGAAATGTTTTTGCTTTGCAATTGTGAGAGAAGGAGACGTCTCTTCCCTCGTTCACAACCCCCTTTATTTTTCCGTGCAAAAACAAGTTATTGGTCATAATTCAGCAATTATGTCACTTATCTGCAACTCTTTCTGTTCTACGCTGAATAAAAGATAAAAACAATAGAAAGGAAGAGATGAGTGTCCTTTTATAGAGTGCAAGAAACGTTGGAATTGAGGAAAACTGAATACTAAAAAGGAAAAGAAGGTATAGTGAGCTGTAGGAAAACTATTGCCCTGTGAACTTCCGCAGTTATAGATATTTATTTGAAAGAAAGAAGCACAGAGGTCTCACAATAGGCAGGGGTCTCGTCCAGGGTGTACCCTCTCACCCTGAGATTGGCTCCAAGAGACCTGTAACCTTCAAGGCAGTTTTGCTTGCAGCTATGTCATTATTTAATGAAATAAATATATGCTAATATATGTACCACATCAAGGCAGCTTGACTTTTTTCTTAATCTTTTAGTGAATTCTTATTATTCATATTATTTAATATGTTGAATTTTTTAACTCCTGTATCTCCTGTCTGCACAACAATTTTACCTATGGGTATTGTGGTGGGGGTTTCATTTTTCTTAGGACAGGACACACTTATTATAAATATAAGACTTTTATTTGTCAATTCAAATCATGCATAGGTTAAGTAGCAGTACAATAATATCATCCAGAGGTTGAGTCATAGTATGAGTCCAATAATATCATCGATGATATTGACAGACAGACAAGTTCAACAAATACTTATCTAATCATGGTGAGAGCTCTGGAGATGGTGAACAGTCCTTCGAAGTGTTGTTACAGAATATTCTGGGTACAGGAAAAACTTTACAGATGAGAGCTGCAGCAGGGTTCCAGGTACAAAATATGAAAAGAATCACACATCATTTATACTCTAAAGGCGTGACTAGGGGGAGGTATTAACCTCGGCTCATCTGCTTTCAACTAGTCCTTTACGGGCTTTCAGTTGATACATCATGACCTCCAGACGTTACCAAAAATATCAAGTCAACAGTTTCACAAAATGATTTGATGACATAACATAATCAGTCACGTGAACCCCGTGAGGACAAATCTGCTGCAGACATTCTTTGGATGACCTTGTGCAGAAACATACAAAAATATTCTAATTTCAAGTAGAGTATATGAAATGATCTGGCCAGCTGCTTCTGTCAGTGTCTAACTTCTTCCAAGGATACCCACAGTCATGCAAGCATTTCCAAATATGGTCTAACAGTAATTATTTTCATGCGGCGTCTTCATGACCTCGAGACATTCTGGTGCCATCTTCACAAGTGAATGATTTGACACACACAACAATCCAAATCTTTGGTTCTATGAAATGATATTATTTTTATTATATTATTTTATTGTATTATTTTATTGTATTAAAAACTTCCCACCACAGTATAATTACTAAACCTTGACTTTAACGTTGACCTTTTAGGTTAGGAACAACTTGAATCATTTCTGTCTACACTTCAGTTAGAGCAGTATGGGGTTGTTGCTGAATCTGTCAAAAGGGCCATTTGAATCATACCTGATGACAAAGAAAAATTAATGACAGTTATCAGTTCATGTGAAAATGGGAGTAGTGTTGATCCAGTGCAGGTATGCTAAAAGTAACCCAAGAAGTTGTAGCAAGTCTGTTTCTGTAGTTGGACAATATGTACATGCAGAAGTAATAATTTCAACGTTCATTTAAAAACATATTTAGATTTCTTTTCATACCTTTCGCTCCATACAGTATATAACTGTAATGGGTTTTTTTTTTCATTGCAGTTTCTGTTTTTTATTTATTTCTGGTCATTGATTTTACCGAAGATAAAATTTTATTAATCCAGAGGGAAATTCTGTTTCCAGGTTGCTCCAAAGAGTTAAAGAAAAAAGAAGTAGGACAATCAAAAATACAAATATACATAAATGCACTTATCAGAATAAAATGAGGTAATAATAGCAGCAGCACAATGAAATTTTAACAGAAAACAAAATAGGCCAAAAAATAAATACTGAGCTTCAAGTACTATTCAGGAAAATCTCCTCTCATCTCGACTCATTATTTAAGACGATTCAGCTGACGCCGTGTTAAATAGCAGAGTAATTGTAATACAGTACTGTATGTATTTACATGCGTAAACGCTTGATAAACCCCTGGTGTTACGCATGCGCAATATACAGATGGCGGAAATATTGTTAGGCGAGTAAGGTAGGTTAGGGCTTGACAAAAAAAATAAAAAATGATTTCACTGTTTTTGTCTTCACGCCTTAGTTTTGGAGAAGTAAGGTCGCTTGCCGATAACGAGTTTTCCACCGTTGTTTTAGAAACTCCTGGTGAATTTTGTAGGTGAAATCCAGGACGCACACAGGATCTACTACTGGACTTATCGGCACGGTAACTTACCTCAGCAGCTAACACCAGGTAGCGAAAAGTACAACATACATGTCTTTTATAAGTTTATAGTTGAAAACTTCATAGCTAATACTCGACAACAATTTCTTTTTGTGGCTTTATGACTTTATATTGAGATAAATCTTTTTTTTCTTTTCAAAAATAAAGAACGGTCAAATAGTATTAAACTGTGGACCTGGCCATGATGAACAAACACGCCTGCTAACAACATATAGCATACGTAAGCTATACAGTATGTTGTTAGCTCGTATGCCATCAGAGATCATCTGTGCTAGCTGACAACTTCGAAAATGTGTAGCTAGCAAAAAGAATTCGCGTAGATCCACATTGCTTTTCAAAATAAAACCTTAATAGACTATTATGGCAACAATCGAATACAGTATAGTATACTGTAACATTGGAGGGATGTAAAATGCATTACACACGTGTTATGAAAGAGGTACACGTGTTTTAAATACAGACATTGATATTTGTAAGTGAAGTTGCAAGTGTTTTAATGTTATGGTATGACGGAGACCTATCCTTCATTACCAGTCGTTATATAAACCAAAAATTACAAGGTTTAGCTTGTTATCTTTCTAGGTTATTGAGATAATTTTTCATAATAATTACTGATAACTTAGTTGATCACGTGACGGTTACGAAATAATGACTGTAAATTTATTTTGAAGGTAATAGTGCCTATTTCCGGTTAGTTTTGTTTATCCCAATAACTTTATACAGCTTTCGTGGATATATTAAAGACAGACTGGCTGGCGCCGCTAGTTTGGTGGTGTTGGTGAGCTACAGTGAGCATTCATAGCTAAATTAGGTAATTGGAGACTTGGTTTACGCCTTTTCTACCCACCTAGACTCAGAAGAGTGATAATCCGTATCTTTATCGGTTTGCGCTTCACAGACAGGCTCAGCTTTGCCGTACAATGGTGAAATAACCTGACAGTAAGTGAGAGGTCTCCTCTCAAAATTTTAAATGTTTGCAGTGAACGGAATAAACTAACCAAGAACTTAAGCCATTCAGACGCCCAGCAGTATTTGTGTGTGGCATTTATAATGCATCATGTCGTTTATAATTATTAAGTTTTACATTAATTTTATCAGCTTTGTTTTGATTCAACGATAAGATTTCTTTGGGGGCTTTAGAATTTGAGAGTTTATTTTCTCCAAGACACACTTTTTTGAGTAGGTTGTATCATATGAAGAGAACTACACATATTTTGTTTCTTACTAACAAATTTTAAATAAATTCTGCATTCTAAATGAAGTGTACACAGATAAAATTCTGTACATATACTTTGATTAAATGTACATAATAGGCCTGCGGTTAACTTGTCATACAGTTTTTTTTATTCCTGGTTCAATACCAGGAATATGGTATAGGAGTGCAATCCAAAAGCCTGCTTTAATTGGGCCTGTAAATGTGTCTAGTGTTTTTAAATCTTGTCAGTGTGTGGTTTTTTATATGGCATTTATATTTATTAATGTTGATACATTTTTGAAAGAATCAGTATAATACTATATACGTAACTTAATGGCACCACAAACTACAGCCTTGTCCATATATGAATCAAAGTTTCTCTGAAACTGTTTCATCAATCATCAACTTGCACATTATCCCCTCTTTCCAGATCTTGTCAGCAGTGGTTACGTTTGAATTCCTTTTTAACAATACTGTGAAAATCAAGATCATCTCTGCCTTGGCTTCCTGATGATGTGAAGTTCTTCAACAACATACAGTACATATTCTGTGCAGAGACTGGAGTTGAGATGTCCCTCATCAATACGCCAACCAGTAACGATGCGTGCCTGAGCATTGTGCACAGCCTGATGTGTCACAGACAGGGTGGTGAAAGTGAGACATTTGCCAAACGGGCAATTGAGAGCCTAGTGAAGAAACTCAAGGAGAAAAAAGATGAACTTGACTCCCTCATCACAGCCATCACCACCAATGGAGCCCATCCCAGCAAGTGTGTCACTATTCAGAGGACACTTGATGGTCGGCTGCAGGTAGGACAATCCCATCATCTAAATTATTTATTTTAGTCTCACAGGTACAAAAGAGGGTGTATTCTACTTTATTCTTTAGTATTGATCAACGTTGAAAAACCAGACAATAGGGTTCATGTAATTTGTCAAACAAGTACCTAAAAAAAAAATTCTTTCACACTAGTGCACCAGAAATAGCAGTTCCGGTTAAAAGAAAAAGCACTGAATAAATATTACAAAATTCTATCTGTAAGTAGTTTTCCTAACTTAAGTGGACTTCTATATCTTGTATGTGTGTTTTGATTGCATTCAACTGAGTCCTCCCATTTCACAGCCTTAAAGCATAGTTCTCTTCATTTTTAGATTCAGCTGATTAAGTTTCTAAGGAAATGTTGTGGTATTCTTCTGCCTGTCCACTGGTCTGAAAGGCACAGCCTGGGCCCACCATCAGTGGAGACAACTGTGTCTGCCACTGTTGGTGGGTCTAAGATGCTCATCCACTGGTTCTTTTCTCAGAATTTTTTCCCGTAGCTGTCGTAGGAGAAGTGGAAGGGGAGGGTGATAAAGATCATCGATTATCGCAGATTATCGTAGTCAGTCTAATAAAAATGTGGCTCAATGACGTTCCTAATATCTCCTAACATCTCCAAATATTTAAGGGAAATTACTGTACATACATGCATTTTGGGGACCATAAATATGTGCATCTCATGGTTGCCTTTGAATTGATTTTCTACCAACTGACTCATTTTTTTAGCTGTAAAAACGTCCGAAATGAGCTGTGAAACCTTCGATTATAGACACTATAAATTGTGAGGATAAAATTTACTGATTATTGATGTAGCACAAAGATGAACATAAGTGAGAACAGGGGATTCAGGAACTCTCTTTGCAGCTCATTAAAGTTGAGGCCATCATTAACAGTCTTTAATAGTGTTTGCTTTGGTGGACATGTTGTTTTCCACAACAATGTGAAAGCTGTAACCAGTAACTGTAACCAGTAACTTCATGTAACCCCACGTCGACAGTGACACTGCTAATTAAAAGAACTCTGTTTTCCTGTATCACCTTGCTGTGTCCTCTCTGCTCCCAGGTTGCTGGACGTAAAGGGTTCCCTCATGTTATCTATGCACGACTGTGGCGATGGCCAGACCTACATAAGAATGAACTGAAACACAACAAATACTGCCAGTTTGCCTTCGACCTCAAGTGTGACAACGTGTGTGTCAATCCTTATCACTATGACAGAGTGGTGTCCACGGGCATCGGTAAGTGACAGGTGGAGGATTTCATCTAGTGGTATTAAAAGCTAAAAAAAAAAAAGAAGACAGACTAAACACTGTTTAATTTGAGGAAATTAGTGTAAATATTTTATGAGTACATGTAATTCCTCAGCCTGTCATCTATATTGTCATTCCTTGGTGTTTGCAGTAACCTTATTCTGTCTGTATACCACTGTTCACAGACCTATCAGGGTTGACAATAACCAGTTGTGTGCCCAGCTCAGCCCTGATGGTTAAGGATGAGTATGATTTTGATGGACCACAGAGTCTTCCTCCCCTTGACGGAGGGCACTCCATCCAAACTGTCCGGCACCCCCCATCTGGCAGCCGCCTGACACCCACGGAATCATTTGCGATGCCAAACCTACTTCCACCTGCTGAGACCTCTACAGTACCCTTTCCTGCCATCATTCCCGGAACTGGCAGTAAGATGCAGTCATAACTGATTCCTGCCTGCGCTTGTTTGTTTGTCTGTGATCCAATCTTATGTCCCCTACTCGGCCCTTACCCCTCTGTTTTGCTGGCTCTTCTGTAGAGTAGTGTGTCCCATTTCTTTAAGGGATGGAGGGCTAGTAGACATATAGCCCTTCTAATGGCCCTCTAAATTAAACATCCAGATAAAAACTCAAAGCAAAGGGGTAGAAAAGAGCAGAAGAAATCCCCTTTGCGAATAGAGGCTCTCTAAATGAACGACAGCTAACAATCCAGTAAGAGAAGTGCATAAATATTATCTTTGCAAATAAAAAAAAAGACAAACATTTGTGGGAATGTCTGCTTCATGTAGATGTAAATTTGAATATGTAATGGGGTTGTTGCAACACAAATTTATTGAAAACCTGACTGCATCTGCATACGTGTTTTTACCCATGCTAATGTGTAGTTGCTATATTTTTTTAATGTGTGCTTGTATGTGTGGTGGTTTTTTTTTTTCTTTCATCTCCTTTTGTACCATTCTCATTTCCCAGTTTAGGATGAAGTAAAACTTTCTAAACTATCTTGCTGTGGATGTTTGTGATGTTCAATGACTTCTCTCCTCAGGTGCCAGTTCAACATGGTCTAGAAACACCTGCTTGACACACAACCTTTCCCATCACACTAATGGCCATCTCCAGCACCACCCTCCCATGCCACATCTACCACCCTACTGTGAGTCCATTGTGTGAATGCTGCTGTAAAGTCATCCACAGACAATGTCGTGTACTTGTATTTCATTGTTGTGTGTTTGTCATTTCTCCCAGGGACCGTGCATAATGAGCTCGCCTTTCAGCCTCCTGTATCTAATCATCCAGGTAAGAACACACAACCCATCACGAACTATTGTAGGTTAAAACTTTAGAAAATCTTGTGAATATGTTTGATAATGTATTCTTTGAAGGTGGTGCTGCTACTTACAACCATCTTTGAAAGGTTTTTTTGAAGATTTTATTCGATACAAACCATAGTTTTGGTATTTTTTTGCTTATTGATTTAGTAGTTTATACCAAAGGAACTTTTATTTGAGAGACTTTCATTGATCTGAATGTTACTTGGTAAAAACAGCTGGACGAAGAAGTAAGAGGCTAGAGCACTATTACGACGTCAGTTTCTCCATTTGTTTCAGCTCCTGACTACTGGTGCTCCATCGCCTACTTTGAGATGGACGTTCAGGTTGGGGAGACGTTTAAGGTGCCCTCGTCTTGCCCCATTGTGACGGTGGATGGATATGTTGACCCCTCTGGAGGAGACAGGTTCTGCTTAGGCCAGCTCAGCAATGTACATCGCACAGAAGCTATTGAGAGAGCGAGGTGGGTTTACCCTTTAGGCTTTAGCTCAACAGTTAAGCTCCCTGCTAGTGTGCTTTGTGAAGTAGCATCACCTGTTCATTGAGACTTGATCATGTCCTCTGGTAATAAATGTTGAAGCATGGTGAAGCACCAAAATTTGTGTCTCATATTTATCCAGCAGCATCACGAGTGTGTTGCTTGTAAAACATAAGTAATTGCATTTTGTAGGTGTGAATCACATTTCCCAATTGTTAAAACTTGTGGTGCTGCCATCTCTCCTATTCTTTCCCTGAGCTGAACTGTCCTCTTTAATCCTTGCTGTCTTCTATCCTCTCTCCCAGGCTTCATATTGGCAAAGGAATTCAGCTTGAGTGTAAGGGTGAAGGAGATGTGTGGGTGAGGTGCCTCAGTGACCACGCAGTGTTTGTTCAGAGTTACTACCTGGACAGAGAGGCGGGTCGAGCCCCTGGAGACGCCGTTCACAAAATCTACCCCAGCGCTTACATCAAGGTAGGAACATGAGCCAACAATCAGTCAAGGTTGGCATTTTCGTAAATCTTTCTGAGGACAAGCAGCAAAAAAAAATGTTTTTCTGTGTTTCACATGAAGCTTCCCCATATTGTCTCTAAGGGAAATAGAAAAATTATGGAAATCTCCTCTCTCCTGCCAGGTGTTTGATCTTCGTCAGTGCCACAGACAAATGCAGCAGCAGGCAGCTACAGCTCAAGCAGCAGCTGCAGCCCAAGCAGCTGCTGTGGCTGGAAACATACCTGGACCTGGATCAGTGGGAGGGATCGCCCCAGCCATTAGTAAGAGACTGCAACTGCAAATACAAGTACATACAGTGAGATAAAGGAGAAGCCAGGTGGTGGCTGTAGCTGTCAGGCAAGCTTGTGATGGAAGTGGGATGTACTCAATTCAGAAATTATAGCTGTATCGGATTAGATTTATTCCCACTTTCTCATTAATGTTTGATCATTGGTCAATATCTTCCTGAAGTTGAGTGTTTTCACTGTTTCTGCTTGACTCTCGCTCTTCTTCCTCTCAGGTCTGTCAGCAGCGGCAGGTATCGGGGTGGATGACCTCCGGAGGCTGTGTATTCTCAGAATGAGTTTCGTAAAGGGCTGGGGGCCTGACTACCCCCGTCAGAGCATCAAGGAGACACCGTGTTGGATCGAGATCCACCTGCACAGAGCGCTACAGTTACTGGACGAGGTTCTGCACACTATGCCTATAGCAGACCCACAACCTCTGGACTGAGATCTTTGTAGCCGAAGCGTCACACTGCAACATACTGTAGCAATGGAAAATCTTTCTCAGTGAACTGTTGTGCATGAAGAAGCCTGCACAACAACTGTGACAGTCAATCTGTTCCACTCAGATGAAAAAGAAAACCTTCAGGAACTTCAATTCACTGCCCTCGTTTAATCTGTTCAACGAGAGTGACACGAAAATGAGCCAGAGCTGTTTTTACTTGGTGAAAACTGGAACAATGAACTCTGTGACCAGGAAAAGACTTTACATATGAATATAGTTACTAAAATAACTCAACACGCACATAAGTTGAATTTGGAATGCACCTCAGCTGCTTGGCATCCACGGAGACCTTGTTCAACCAAAATATTGGCAGGTATTGGATTTACTGAGCAGCACAGCTGTGAGGTATCCATTGTTTGGGCACGGGCACATTACTACCTGTAGTTTTATATTTTGTCTGTTTTCCTTAAAGATTTTGAACAGTTTTTTTCCTTAGATAACAAGAAAAATCTCTCAACTGTCAGGCTGAATAGTAAAAGCAGTCTTTAGTATCACAGTTGACCACTGCCCCCAGGAGAGGGCTGAGGACCATCCAGCTGGTTCCAGTCATTCCTGAAATTCACTCCATTCAGCAATATCACAATGGAAGGAAGACATGTTTTGCATCAAGCCAAAAACTAGTCTCAACTACGGCTCCTGAGCTACTGAATCAGACTGGGGAATGGGTGGGCACTTTACATTTTTTTTGCCTTTTAATGTTTTTTTGCACTTCTAACCTACACAAGATATTGGGAGTGGGGGGGCACCAAGGTGAAATACTGCTCTGGATGCATCAGGTGTCACTGACATTCTGGGATTATAGCAACACTTGCTCAGATAATCAAAGATGATGACAGTATCTTTATTTGACTGATTTCTGGTCATCTTTGGCACCTCGTCTGTTTCAGGTATGGTTACTGTGGTGGAGAACGCCCTCTTTTATGCTGCCACAAAGGATGAATCTCATACATCTGCCAACTATTTGCCTATTCTCACTTTCATGCTGAGCAGAAAAAGAAGCTGGCTGAGGTGGTTTCAGTTCAGGAGGGCTACGTTCACGTGACAGGCCTCGTCGTTTGATTCACATTAGTTCTCACATCAGATTTTTGCTTACAATCATGATTACAAATTGTCTGTGTGTACCTCTAGTCAAAGTGCATTTCTCATGCATCGATATGTTTTTCTGTGGCATGCGTCACCAACATTGCTGGTCCAACACAACCAACCAAACCATTTTTTTTCTGCTTCTACTGTCGACCTCGTCATTGTGTGATCATGAATTTCCAACCTGATGGGTCTCATTTATGTCACGTGGGAACACATGAGATATATAATCCAATCTAGGGTCACATGTAATTTTAAAAATGTGATTTTCTGTTACAAATCGTGTCACATGGAGGTAAAAAAAAAAACAAATTGAGCCACTTTAACCTGGTGATGTGAATGTAGCCTATAAGTAAAGTAAGAAAGCAGAGAAGGGACAAGCAGTTGATGTTAGATGTACAGGTAAACAGGTTTTAATGGTTTTGTCAAACCAAAGTACTGAATGCTGTATTAAGTATGTTTAATGAAAGTATAATGTTCAGTCACTGAGCTTTGACTATTGTTCATTTTGTATCTCATTTTAAAGGCTCATATTTTTACTGTCTTTTTTTTCATACTTGTCTTTTTTTTAAATCTAAGTAGGATTCAAATTAACTTTTTTTTGTCCAGACAAAATGGTGAGTGAATGTTCATTTAATATTGCTTTGTGATTGGAGATTGAAACAAATCCACCATCCATTTTCACATTTACCAACATTTGACTTGTGACTGTTCATTTTTGTGCTTTATTTTGAAGCATAGCCGACTGCTCTACACCAGTAGAGAATTACTGAATTGTAGCTATTGACTTGCAGCCCATATATACTGTGTTTACTACTTGATCCCCATCTCTGTACAGTTTACTAATATAAAGAAGAGTTTCTCAACAATACTCACTTGTTTCCTTGGTTTTATTGTAACTTTATTTGATCTGTTTTGCATTTTAGCACTTTATATTGTGTGTTGTATTAATTCACTAACCTTCATGTTTAGGTGGGTGCAATATGAATAAAGGAATGAATAGGTTTATATTTTGTGTAGGAGTGTATTTGAAGTATGTAGTTTTCTTCTTTTTTGCGGTTTTTATTTTTTATACATGGAAATATTTTTTTAATGTTAAGTTTTGGTTGACATTATGGAAAATACGCCCCATATCTCTTACTACCCCCTTTTTTTTTTTTTTTATTTGGTACTTACCCTACCCCTAAAGATTCAGTAAATGTGAGGGGGATGGAAACCAGATCCTGCTGTTCACTGGTGTAGTGCTGTTTTATAAAGCAGTATGGAAGCACACAGAACTACATGAAATTTTTCCACATTTTTTAGGAATCAAAATTTTACATCTGTTACCATACTGTAACAGATGTACTCATTTTTAACATAGATTGAAAATGTATTCATTTGTTACAGAACAGACATGCTGGTTTTTAAAATGCTCTCTTGGTGGGTTCCAGACAAAAGTGGTTTTTAAGGTTTAGTTATAATTTTGAAGTCATTTTGTCCACTTTGCTCTCCATATGCAACTTTTCTCTGAATAATCTTTGTTTCACTGTAATTTGAATTTTATGGTTCAAAAGTTTTGTCCTACATCAGGGAATTCAATTCAGTTTTTGATTTTTTGCATGACAGTGCATCTGTCATGACAACACAGGTTACAGAAGGTCTTCTGTTTTAAGGTTGACAGATGTTTTTATATTACTGGTACAAGCGGGTATTATAGGACCCCAAAGACAACACAAATGAGATTTTGACTGCCAAGACATATTTCATTGAAATTCTACCTGTATAATAATAATAGTAGTATAGTAATAATAAAATGATAAAACGAGTGGTATTGTAGAAGAGCTGACCTTGTGATTTTGTCCCTAAGGTTTTACACATTTACCTTCAAGTGCCATTAGACACTTTCTTCACAGCAAATAGTTTGACATTAACAAAATGCAAAAAAGGCTAGTGTATTAATAACATTATTGATGTTCTGATTTAATGTAGCCACAAGAGGACACAAGCCAGTGTCTTCTTGTGCCGGTCCCAAGCCCGGATAAATACAAAGGGTTGCGTCAGGACGGGCATCCGGCATAAAACTTTTGCCAAATCAAACATGCGAATCAAACCTATGACTTACACACCGGATCGGATTAACAATGAGCGCCATCGGTGCTGTTGACCTACAGGGTGCCGGTGGAAATTGGACTAGTGTTGGTTGAAGAAGGAGAGGAGGTGTGTTTGTAGGAAGAGAGAGAAGAAGAACGCCAAGAGTATAGGACTGAGAGTAGGGACATTGAATGTTGGAACTATGACAGGAAAAGGTAGAGAGTTGGTTGACATGATGCAGAGAAGGAAGGTAGACATACTGTGTGTCCAGGAGACCAGGTGGAAAGGTAGCAAGGCTAGAAGTTTAGGAGCAGGGTTCAAGTTGTTCTATCATGGTGTAGATAGGAAGAGAAATGGAATAGGAGTTATCTTGAAGGAGGAATTTGTTAGGAATGTCTTGGAGGTAAAAAGTGTCAGATAGAGTGATGAGTCTGAAGCTAGACATAGACGGCATGATGTTCAGTGTTGTTAGTGGGTATACTCCACAGGTAGGATGCAACTGGAGGAGAAGGAGAAATTCTGGTTGGACTTGGATGAAGTGATGCAGAGCATACCTAGAAGTGAGAGAGTTGTCCTTGGTGCAGACTTCAATGGACATGATGGTGCAGGAAACAGGTGATGAGGAGGTGATGGGCAGGCTTAGTATCCAGGAGAGGAATGCAGAAGGACAGATGGTGGTTGACTTTGCAAAAAGGATGGAAATGGTTATACTGAGTACTTTCTTCCAGAAGAGGCAGGAACATAGGGTGACCTATTAGAGTGGAGGTAGGAGCACACAAGTAGACTACATCTTGTGTAGACGGTATAATCTGACTGAGATCAGTGACTGCAAAGTAGTGGTAGGTGAGAGTGTAGCCAAACAGCATAGGATGGTGGTGTGTAGGATGACTCTGGTGGTGAGGAAGATGAAGAGGGCAAAGACAGAGCAGAGGACGAAATGGTGGAAGCTAAAAAAGGAAGCGTGTTGCATGACTTTTAGGAAGGAGTTAAGACAGGCTCTGGGTGGCCAAGAGATGCTTCCAGATGACTGGACAACTACAGCTAATGTGATCAGGGAGACAGGTAGGAGAGTACTTGGTGTGTCATTTGGAAGGAAAGTAGATAAGGAGACTTGGTGGTGGAATGAGGAGGTACAGGAGTGTATACAGAGAAAGAGGTTAGCTAAGAGGAAGTGGGACACTGAGAGGACTGAGTAGACAGGAGTACAGGGAGATGCAGCGTAAGGTGAAAGTAGAGGTGGCAAAGGCCAAACAAGGGGCTTATGATGACTTGTATGCTAGGTTGGACAGTAAGGAGGGAAAGACTGATCTATACAGGTTGGCAAGACAGAGAGACAGAGATGGGAAGGACGTGCAGCAGGTTAGGGTGATTAAGGATAGGGATGGAAGTCTATTGACAGGGGCCAGTAGTGTGATGGGAAGATGGAAAGAGTACTTTGAAGAGTTGATGAACGTGGAAAATGAGAGAGAACAAAGACTAGAAGAGGTGACTGTTGTGGACCAGGAAGTAGAAAATATTAGTCAGGATGAAGTGAGGAGGGCATTGAAGAGGATAAAGAGTGAAAAAGCAGTCGGTCCTGATGATATACCTATAGAGGTTTGGAAGTGTCTAGAAGAGGTGGCAGTTGAGTTCCTGACTGGGTTCTTCAACAGGATCTTAGATAGCAAGAAGATGCCAGAGGAATGGAGGAGAAGTGTGCTGGTGCCCATTTTTAAAAACAAGGGAGATGTGCAGAGTTGTGGCAACTACAGAGGAATAAAGCTGATGAGCCATACAATGAAGTTATGGGAAATAGTAGTTGAGGCTAGACTAAGGGCAGAGGTGAGCATTTGTGAGCAACAGTATGGTTTCATGCCAAAAAAGAGTACTACAGATGCAGTATTTGCTTTGAGGATGTTGATAGAGAAGTACAGAGAAGGCCAGAAGGAGCTGCATTGTGTTTTTGTATATCTGGAGAATGTTTATGACAGGGTGCCCAGAGAGGAACTGTGGCATTGTATGAGGAAGTCTGGAGTGGCAGAGAAGTATGTGCGAGCGGTGCAGGACATGTATGAGGACTGTAAGACAGTGGTGAGGTGTGCTGTAGGTGTGACAGAGGAGTTCAAGGTGGAGGTGGGACTGCATCAGGGATCAGCTCTGAGCCCCTTCTTGTTCGCTATGGTGATGGACAGGCTGACAGATGCGGTTAGACAGGAATCTCCATGGACTATGATGTTTGCAGATGACACTGTGATCTGCAGTGAGAGCAGGGAACAGGTGGAGGAGAAGCTAGAGAGGTGGAGGTTTGTCCTGAAAGGGAGAGGAATTAAGGTTAGCTGCAGTAAGACAGAGTATATTGTATGTGCGTGAATGAGAGGGACCCAAGTGGAAGAGTGAGGTTACAAGGAGAAGAGATCAAGAAGGTGGAGGATTTTAAGTACTTAGGGTCAACAGTCCAAAGCAATGGAGAGTCACCTTAAGAAATACAGGAGACTGGCGGAGACTGTGCACACAATCAAACGATTGAGACGCAGCTTTAAATGAAACCATCTTTATTAAGTAACTTTAATATCAGAAAAATAAAACTCTTAAATTCTCTTTACAGCAAATATATAATATCAGTGCTTTGGCCGCAATAACTTAAAAGGCCATTATAAAATATAGTCTGCTTTTAAACTCCTGACTCAATTTGAAGAATTTATCTGCCATAAGACTCCCCTACATATACAAAACAAAAGTGTAGTAAAATTAGCAAAAAACTTGGTACAACTGTTGGTACTTGGAACTATTGGTACAACTTAACAGTATATGTAGTTATTTATATATTTCATCTAAGATACATTTTACAGAATACCGTTCTTGATTTGGTGGCGTACAGACATGGCAGGCAGCTTGAATCCTTGGCCTTTTTACAGCTGCAGAGTGATGTTTTACATTGGCGGTACATTGTGAAGACATGCTTTTGATGCAAATTCCTTTTTCCACTAGATTAAACAGCAGCCATCAATACTATGATCATCAATACTGTCAACTAATAACTAGACTACAAGCAGATAGCACTGACACTCTCCTGCAACAGTTCTGGGTTTCCAGCACTTTTCATTTAATCACTCTGAGGAAAGTAAAAAAAATTAAAAATCTTATTGTAAACATTTTAATATAGATATATTTATGTATATATATGAAATGTAACAAAATAAAAATGTATTTATCAGTCATTAACAGTAATATTATAGAATACATAACACAAAAGTCCATAGATTCAATAAACTGAGGTTATTGCATTCCCTCAGAAGGTAAGAGAACAAAGAGAGACTGGCTCTTTGTAGATCTGAGAGACGTCAAATGAAAGGACGGAAAGAAGACCAGAGAAGGCAGAACCAACATTTTGTTTTTTGTTTTGTTTTGTTTTTGCATTTTTGGGAATTGTTTTGTTCCATTTCCTTGTGACATCTCTATCAACCAAGAAAGAGGTGACATTTAGGAAACAGAGCTAAGTGATGGAATAGCTCCCAAATACTGTTTACATCTGGAATGCTAGAGACTCCAGTCCAATGTCCACATGGTAAACAACAGTATTGACCTTATGTAGTGTAAGCACAACACAGTCCAGGATGGAATCATTCCAGCTGTCTTCCCTTTGAAATGTCCTTTAAATCATTCGATTCTGTAAGACAAAGTCTTAGACATGCCATTTAAAGCCAGGCTTGGAAATCATTTCCAAACTATTTCACCCTTTCCAATGAATGGGTAGACATACAGACGTGTGTAGGTTTTTTTTTTTTTTTTTACATGAGTTGTAAACCTCTTCCAGTCAGAGGAACACTGTGCTTAGAAGGGCACAGAACAAATACAAGCAAGCTGATGGAACATGAAAATCAATGCGTGTACCATTCTAAGGATTCATTAATCCATTATCGCAGGAAATCCCCAATATTGAAATATAGAAAACACATAAGTAGTGTCTTTCTACAAATCTAAGCCCAAAGCTGTTTGAGCAAAATAACTATAATTAACGAGTAACTCCTCAAGCAGTTGGCATACTAAAGATTTTTGCATAGGCTTGGCAGAAAAGACCTGGGAATACATGAGAACAAAAAATAAAGCCAAGAATAACCTTAAGCTCAAGTTTCTGGTTGAATTATTCTGCTGACTATTTTACAAACAAAAAAAAAATGGCTGCAAAAAGACAGCAACAAGGTAGGACTGGGTCTAAAGAGATGCTAAAAGATAGCAAGTTAGACAGTTGACTTTAAGGGGATTGTTCCAGATTAACTCAGACTTCTAAGTTTATCAATATATCAGATATTTTGGCTCCCATGTTAAGTTTAATGAATGATCATACTCCTATCATCCACTAAAGTGTCTGCAGTCAAGGGGAGGAGGAATGTTACTTAATGTGTGACCTGTGCACAAAGATCAGCAAACTCTGACCAAAAAAATTTAAGTGAAGTTGAAAAACAAAAGATCAATGACAAGGAAAGCAGTAAAATTAAGAAAATGGCAGGGGGTTGGTGCTCAACAGATAAGAAAGAAGCAAAATAAACCCCTTGTGATATAACCTTTGTTCCACCGATACTTTACAGATTGGACTTTGACAAATACATTAAGACCTCAGTTTGTCAATTTGTGATCTTTGAGGCAAAATCTGGACTAGTGCTGTCAGTTATTTAGAGGCTTTTCACAAAGGCCACAAGTTTGTTTAACGACAGATCAACTCTTTGTCCAATGCATTAGTTGCTCCTTTTTGTTTACCCCAAACGGAATCAGGCACAGGTTTACTGTAAACATTTTTAAGGAAAAATGGAAAGCAACATGGCGGTATTGAAGTTGTGCAACATCCTGGTACGTAAAGGAGTTACATACTTGTATTTAATCTGGGAAACAAAGAAACCTAAGGCAACAATAGGTTGCCTTTGGAGTGTAATGTCTTTGCAGCAGCAGGTTTGAATAAGAGTTTCAAAATGTTAATACTGACGCTCAAAAACTCCAACTTACAATTTGAGTATGTCAACATCAAATCCTGTTACCAGTAATGTAGCTACCTCACTAGCCTGATGGTAATGCAACTTATCTAAGAATAATGTGGCTTGCGTGCATCATATCCAGTTTACCATAGCAAGTAATTTTTGTTGTAACCAGGAGATTACTATTAATCAATCCACTTTCATGTTGAACTTATACGTAAACAACCGTTTTGGTTTTTTTTCACTTTCCTGCTGTACAAAACAATAGGACTGTGCCATATTTAAAAACTTAAAAACAGCAAATGCAGCAGCCAAAAAAAGAAATAAGATAAAATACGAGATGTAGACAGAGAAACTCTGACAGAGGTTAAAGAACAATAAAATGTCATAAAAAATAGGAAGGCAGAAGCCCAAGAAATGTGAAATAAAAATTATGAACTAAAAATATGTAAATATCCCACCCCACCCAATGCTACACAGAGGTTTTCAAACCCTCCCATTGATCATCAAGGAAGAATTCACAATAACAGGCATGAGATGGGGCTCAACACTCTTAACCTGTGCTCTAAATACAGATTATTCCTAATTCACCTATCCTTCCTCATTTCTGACAACTGGACACCAGCATGAACATAACTGGCGCAAGGACAAATCCAGACACGTTTTGGGGTCAGTATTGTAATTTCCCCTACAAATGTAATCAGTTGGAAGTGTTGGTGGGGAGGGGAGGTCACTGATCCCTCATCAGGAATCAAGGAAAATGAATTAAAATCACATGTTACGGAGCTGAATGGCTTGTGTGACTGGGGACAAGCACACAGGGCACACAGGGTCTGGACCCTGGCAAATGTGAGTGGCACAATCTAAACAGAAGAGGTTATGGCCACAGGGAACCAAGGCAGCGACCACCAGCTCATCCATACAGTGGATACAGAGCTCCTGTCCTCTCACCGCCGAGCCCAGACCCGGTCGATAGGAGAGGGACGATTCAGGAGGTGAAGAAGAGGAGGCAGTGCTCTCGCTGGAAGAGGAGAAGGCCGAGCTGTAAGAGGGGAACCTGTGGGTGTCGAGGGTCGCAACTGAACCAAGGGGCCCTCGCTGGACACGCTGGGCTTTTGGGTGCTCCAGGGCCTCTGTTCCGGAGACGGTCGGAGACAGACGAGGTGTCCCAGGTTGACTGACCTGGAGACATCAACAAGAGTCAGGAGATCACATCAGCATTAAAAAGAAACATCATGAGTATCAAAACAACTGTTTATTTTGATTAAAACAAATCATATAAGCATCTGCTAGGCCCTCAGTGAAACTGAATATAAATACTGAATTTTTGAAAACATAGTGGGAAACATGTAATCAGGTAGATTTAAGCTTCTTCTTGATTTTTTTAAATATTTAAAATAATTACCAAACACTAAATGAAGCTTGTATATGAATACAGAGACAATGGAAATACTCTCAGTGAATATCACTTAGAAGGTGGAGGATTTTAAGTACTTAGGGTCAACAGTCCAGAGCAATGGAGAGTGTGGAAAAGAGGTGAAGAAGCATGTACAGGCAGGATGGTACGGGTGGAGGAAAGTGTCAGGTGTGATGTGTGATAGAAGAGTTTCAGCTAAAATGAAGGGAAAGGTGTACAAAACTGTGGTGAGACCAGCGATGATGTTTAGTCTAGAGACAGTGTCACTGAAGAAAAGACAGGAGACAGAGCTGGGGGTAGCAGCGATTAAGAAGCTGAGGTTCTCTTTGGGAGTGACCAGGTTGCATAGGATCAGGAATGAGTACATCAGAGGGACAGCACATGTTAGAGGTTTTGGAGATAAAGTCAGAGAGGCCAGACTGAGATGGTTTGGACATGTCCAGAGGAGAGATAGTGAATATATTGGCTGAAGGATGCCGAGTTTTGAACTGCCAGGCAGGAGGCCTAGAGGAAGACCAAAGAGGAGGTTTATGGATGTAGTGAAAGAGGACATGAAGGTAGTTGGTGTGAGAGAAGAGGATGCAGAAGAAGGGTTAGATGGAGGCAATTGATTCGTTGTGGCGACCCCTGAAGGGAAAAGCTGAAAGGAAAAGAAGAAGGATATAACTTACCTGAGATTGACAAGCATCAAAACCCTGGTGGGGTTGGTTCTCCACAAAGGGACTCCAGATTTGTGGGTGGACCCCAGAGTGTGAGGCTGGGGCAGTGGAGATGGTTAAAGGGTCAAATCCTGACAAGGAGCCTCCACCTCCCAGGTTGACCAGCTCCTCAGAACCCACAGCAAGAAGGCTCTCACCAAACCAGAAACTTGCGCTTCCACTGTTACTGTTGTTGTTGTTAGCGTTGGCGTTGAACACACAGGTTGGGCTGAAATCTGCCATTCGATTCCCATTCCCACTCCCATGAAACGAATCAGCTGAGCTGCAGCCGCTGCCCAGGGAACTGGAGCTGTCGTTGCGGTAGGTGGAAGACATCCTGACGCCACTGTTAATATTGCTATTCATCCTTTGAGTACCATTAATGCTGAGTGGCATTATGCTGCTGCTGCTGCCACCACCACCAGCCGGTGATGAAGTACCAGCACGAAGCCAACCACCTTCCCCCAACCCGACTGGTAATGCAGAGGTATCAAAGCTGACATCTGTGCCATTGAACTGAAAGTCATTGTTGTCGACACCAGGAGCCTCGATGCCTCCACAGGTTCCTGTACGGAGGGCGATGTGTGCCTCAATCTCATCCCTCGCCCGATCCACATTCTCTGGCATCCCGGTGACTTCAAAAACTGGTTCTTTGTCACGACTTGGAGTCACGATGTAAGTGTGGGTCTGTTGTTGAATACGTTTGATAGTTGCCCCTGAAAGATACAAACAAGAGAGCCACCCTTTTAGTTAACTTGAAACTTTCCCAAAAAAATCCACATCAAGGTTAGTAAAAACCACAACAATTAGTAAAAACTGTGTGGGAAAAGAAAAAAATTGTAGAAATTAGCAATAAATATATCAGCTGTAAAAAGACAAAGAACAAACAGGTATGTGAGTGATCTTAATGCAGTGTAACCTGATTGTGTAACATGTAGCCAAATTAGTCTAAAATTATATAAAAATTAAGACTGCAGTTACTTAATAGCATTCTATTCTTCCTACACTGAAACTGGTAGAGGTACAGCTTTGTAATAGTAATTGTTCTGAACTGAAGGCCATCTTGGTGACTCAATTGGCTATAGCAGTCCATGCTACTCTAAGAATTAGTTACAACATACATAGCAGAAATGTTCACATTTCATAGTTGAAAGCTGTATAATCACATACATTTCCTTTTTATATGTGGTTGCATCGTAAAAATTGAAGCACCAAATTGGAAAAAAAACAAAAAACAAATACTTAACAACAAAATTCCACACAGCTTATTTATTCGGTGTGCGGTACAGCAATTATTTATTTTTTAAAAACTATTGTTACCTTTCCACCTCCAACCTAATGACACATGCTTGAGAACTGAAGTTCAATTGACAAATCAACCCCAGTGTCTTTTGACAAAAGGGTGTTAATGACAACAGGGCAATGGGTTTAAGTTAGAGTGAAGCGTAACCTTCTGGAGTAGGGCTGGGAATATTTGAATTCTAAGAATCTATGAACAACTTTGGAATTATTAGATAATGCATTTTGACATTAATTTCCTTAAATGCTCACAAAGAAACACAAACATGTCGTGAAGCAACCCTGAAAATAAAAACCTGTCGTATAAACCTTCATTCTCTTCAATGCCCTCCTCACTTCATCCAGACTTATCTTTTCTACTTCCTGGTCGTTACAGCACTAAATTGTAATAATTACCACAAAAATATATACCCTATTTGTTGATGCTCATGATGTTTCTTGCAATGTCTTAATTAAACAACTGCCTTTTGTGGAGTTCCTTTCTATACTATATAGGTCAAGCAGAAGTCTGTATTTTTCTGTTCAATCTAAGAGTAACCATCAAAATAATTGCCATAGTCAAAATGCAATGAACTACCTTTACAACCTGATGACAAATGATTGGTGCAAAAATGTATTCTCTGAGAACATGATGAGTATAAGACCCACCTTTAGGACCTACAACCAGTCCTACGACACGATATGGTACCCGCACCTGTAGAGTTGAAATAAAAAGGATTACTACACAAAATTCAATTCACAAACAGCCAGCCAAAAACACAAGTTAAAAATCTTGAACGCTAAATAACACAATGGTCGACCTGAATGGTTGTCTGCCCAGGTAAAGATGGAGTCCCTGGACCGGTTGTCGCTGAGAGAGGGCCTGTCTTGTTTCGAGAAGCTCTGATGAGCGAAAAATGTTCGGCAGCAGACAGGATCTCCCTCTTCGCCATGGCCACATCTTCTTTGCGTCCGGTTACAACAAAGACAGGCTGCTCTCCCCTCACGGGCGTCTTAATATATGTGTTTGTCTTGGCTCGAAGTGCCTTTATCTTACAGCCTGTCGGGGGCAGGTGAATGAAATTATTTTATATTCAGTTTCATTTACCATATTACATAATTACAAACTTTTTGATACAAAATAACTTTCAAACTATTAAAAGAGCTGTGCATGTGCAGTAGTAAGCACCAGTCACTAATGGCAATTAAAAGTAGCATTGCTTTTAAATTAAATATTAATTTGTTCTATGGTTGAGAGTGTAAGACCATTACCAGAGCCATTTCCTGTTGTTGTCCACACTGCAGTCGGTGCACCCTCCCCCAACTGCTCTCCAATCGGACATAACAACACTCCCCAACCATGAGATACATTAAGTTTATGCAAACGACCACTTACAACCATCTAAAAAAAGCTGGATGCGTTTCACATAAAGTCTCGGTTGTGAGCTCAGTGTCATGTTGTGGCAGAGCAATGGTGAACAACACAACACTGGACTCCACGTTCCCCTCCAGGACAAAGCCAGGACTGGTTAGCCTGGACAAGACTCGGCTAAGGCTCAGTTTCATGACATCCACAATACATACGAGCCTTTAACTCGGGAAAAACACAGCTAGTAGAACTTGAGACCATTATCGAACCCGAACTGAAGTCTTGATCGAGGGTGGTGTTGACCCAGCTAAGGGACAGCTAAGCTAACCTCAGCTAGCCGCTTTCACGCTAACGCCGAAAACGTGAGTTTGGCTAAGAAATTGGGTTACAGTACATTTGTTTGAATAATCTACACAGAAATAAATGGACGATAACCAAATAGTCAAAAACTTATTAGAAAATTTAGTTTAAAAAAATAACACGACTATACATGTAAATTAAACCCAATGCCAACACGGATTACAGTTTATGAACTCAGTAAATATGAATTCTCATTTTCTGTTAAATAAACCGGAACTGTTTTACGCTAAACGTTACTTTATTGGACAGGATTACATTCTAAGTTACTTCAAAGCCCCAGTAACTTAAAATTGTCTCAGCGAAAAAAAAAAATTCAAGAGACAATAGTCACTCACCCTGCCTTCCGACAATCTCTGCGACGTGCTCCGAGCTCGGTACGGCCACACATTCGGTCGTGTTGACGCTCTTGCGGCGATTCAACAGCGATGCCTCGGCCTCGTAGCCGAGCTCTCCGTGAACTGCCGACGGTCCCATCGCCATGTTGTTAGACGGTGGTAGGGCACCACCGCCGACCATAGTATCATCCAGTTCGTCTCCGTTGTACAACAAGACCGTCTCAACATGCGGCGACTCCAACCCTGACGGCATTAAGGTGCCACCGGGCCCCGATGGGAGGTGTCGGTGAAGATGGGCCTGAGCTAGCAACAACTTACTGCCGCAGCTCGAGGAGTCGGCCACAACTTCTGGCTCTTCGTCCTCCGGTGTTGCCTTAATGTGGACTTCACTCGCCGAGGGCTGTTGATGCAGTGGCAAAGGCTTCAAGTCTAGAACCGTACCGAGGAAGTTGAAATGAGAAACAGCGGGGAGATTATGGTGGTGAAAGGAAAGACTCTCGTCGGCATGCTCGGAGATCTGGTTCTGGGTGCCGTGGTGCTCCTCAAGGCCCATACCGGCAAAAGCGTGCACTAGTGGCGGTGGAACCTCGGACTCTCCCTCGTCGCCCTCCAGCAAAGACGTGCTACTAGGCATACCGAAAACCTTTAATAATAATAATGTTATCGTTAATGAAAATCTACACTGAGGATTGTTCGAATCAGTCTTAATTTACTAACAGCGACCAGCGCCTGTTCGTTGAAATGTGTGGCTTTTGTTGTCTTCCCAGCTGCCCATACGAGCCGTCCCCACACTGTAATCTCGTGCTGCTCGTTCTCGCGAGATCTTGATCGTTAATAAATTTAGAAGATGATGAAGAATACAAATAGACCTTTGTTGCCGTTGTAGAAGGAAGTTTACCTCAGCTCGTTTGTGCAGGGCTTAGATGTCACGAGAATTGTGTTTGACGCAAAATTCTACCTACGTGCGCCTTGCTGCCACGTTAACACAGCTGGACACATGGGCCATTTAATAGGGAATGTCTGCAAAGATATCTGGCCGTTTTGACATAAAAGCATTAAAGAGTTTTATTAAGGTGTGCGTGCGTGTTTGTCTATCTGTGGCTCTGCCGTGCACTGGCGTCGAACCCGGAGTGTCCCCCGCCTCACAACCCTTGTCATGGATGAAGTGGGTAATGACGATGATTGATTGACTGATTGATTATGATGCATTTCGGGTGAATTGACCATTCTCAAATTGTCACTAGGTGAGAGTGTGCATGTCTCTGTCCTTCGTGTGGCTCCAAATTGGCTTTGTGCCCAGGGTGGCAGAGTGTACCCTACCTCACGCCCCAAGTCTGCTGGGGTAGGCTCCAGCAACCCCGGAAGACGCGGGTATTGACGATGAATGAATGAATGAAACAAACAAAAGTAAAAAGTACACTGTACATGTTTTAACATTGCAAACAAAGTTGACTTTGAATCCTCTATCAACTTAAATTTCTGCAATGCTCAGTGTAGGAAGGGTCTTAAATTTGTGGTAGTAGCTCAATTCCATTGGGATGTGTTTTTGGGACCTGTTCAAAACCAGCATGAACCACATTATGGAGTGATGACTGATGTCTGAAGAGGATAACCTCCTGGGAACTGCCGAGGCACCCTTGAGTAAGGCACGGGACCCTCCAACTGTTACCAGGGCATGTGTATAAACTAAAGGGTTTCCCCAAGGATTTCCACAACTAGGTGAGTGTGTGTGAATAATGAAGTATTCTTATTCTGTTCCTTTGATTGTAATTATATGACTTGCTCAGGAATGTTTTGTACATTCAGTTGTATTAGTCCAGCAACCTCTATTATTGCAGTTGGCTTGCTGTATCATTGGTATCTCATATACAACAGAAAGCTGAAATACATCTGAACAGTCGTGAGGGTGTCAGCCTGTATAGACTCCATACAGAAAATGGCAGAGAAAATCTGGGTTTTCATGGAAAACACATCCAGTCCACCTTAGAAAAAGAAGTCCACTGCTGTGACTTACTACTTCAGTTTGACCTTTATCCATGTCCATTACTGCAGTAATGGACATGGATAAAGTAGTTTGGATTATCCAAACCAAACTGTAGTTTGGTTTGGATAATTTGCCACTGTACTAGATAGATAGATAGATAGATAGATAGATAGATAGATAGATAGATAGATACTGTGTATTGATTATTAATTTGACAAAGATCACAAATGAAAGTTTTAAAGCTAATATTTGAAGAATTTTGTTACTTCAGATTTTAAGTAATTGTATGGCATTTTGTTTTGCAAACTGCCGAACACAACATTTTCAAATGAGAATAAAATATGTCACCACCTACTGTTCAAAAGCAGCCACGTAAGAGTGTACAGTATTGAGGAAGGATTCCACGGCCACATACTCGGGAAGAGTATGTCGCCGTGGGTCACGTGATATCAAACGTCCCTTCCTATTATATTTGACCAATAAAAAAAGAGCAAAAGGCGGGCTTTAACGGATGACAGCCAATGCTGTTTCACGTTTGTAATACGTTTCTTAGTGCTATCCGGACAAACGCTGTGTGGTAAGTAGCTAATAATGATTGAAAGAAATAATAACTTCAGCAATATCAATATTTCAGTTTACTGAATTTCAATGACTATAAGATGTTTAATAAACACGAATACATTACATGTAGGAAAATGTAAAACAAAGAAATTTGTCTTTCTGCCTCTCAAACAAAGGCCAGCCGACTAGCCATTTTAAGCTAACAACTTGTCACTAATGTCTATGTCCGTGTCTGCGTCGTCACCACTTTTTTTTGTTCTTTTCCAGTGTAGATATTAATTTCATGTTGATGTATGTGAATATTTATCTTGGCAGGTCTTCTCGGATTTTTATTTTGAAGCTTGGGTTTCGATCTTCAGGATGTACGGATCCTTTCGAGTGCTGTTGCAGGTGCTGTGGGCCCAGCTTCTCTGTGGATGGGTGCTGAGCTCTGAGCTAACGTTTGAGCTACCGGATAACGCCAAACAGTGTTTCTACGAGGACATCATCATCGGCACAAAGTGCACACTGGAGTTTCAGGTAGGCGGGTATTTTTTCCGCACAAAATGATGCCTCAATCCGATCCAATACAATTTTACAATGCACAATTTTTAATGGTTTAAGCAAAGTGTAGAATGCCTGCTAGAAGCAACATCTGCCTTCAAAGAAACAACCGAACGGCCAATACACGCTAGTGAATGTATGGGAAACTTTCTAGAAGTACTGAAAAATAAACTCATTGCCCTAAATATCTACAATTGATGTGTTGTCCTGTCCTTATGTTTTCCTAGGTGGTGACCGGTGGCCATTATGATGTAGACTGTCGTTTGGAAGACCCAGATGGCACCACACTTTACAAGGAAATGAAGAAGCAATATGACAGCTTTACCTTTACAGCAGCCAAGAATGGCACCTACAAGTTCTGCTTCAGCAATGAATTCTCCACTTTCACACACAAGACTGTTTATTTTGACTTCCAGGTCGGCGATGACCCTCCACTCTTCCCTAATGAGAACAGAGTCACTGCTCTCACCCAGGTAAGTGTTGTTCCAACCAGTTTAGCAATGACATGGCCTATATAAATGTGAGATCATGGTCTGGTGACTTATAAGGCCAAAACATCAGTGACAGATGTCACTGAAACCATGACAACATTGTATTTGCTTTGTGCTAATTTGTTTTGTGTTTGAATAATAGCTTATTGTCTTTTATTTCCACTACTTGGTTTGTTCGGACTCGAAAGCTAAAATTCTGTAATGACTTTTGGTACTTCTTTGCATTATTTGAATGTTTACATCACACCTCCATGTCAAAACCAGGTACAGATGGCATTTTGATTCCTGTATACTTTTTGGTCTAGCACAGAAGTACATAGCTTTGCTACATAAAATAGATTTAATTTTAGGGCCCCTCACAAAAACCATCAGAAAAAAATTACAGCGTGTGGTTTAATATGAGATAATTTACTTTCAGTAGTTGTCTCACTCTTACAGCCAACACAGTATTTGCAGGTGATATTAGTGCATGTAGGATTTATAGGTTATATTTAAAGTGAAGTCAAACAAGAAGACCACATTATAATAGTTTATTGCCAGCGGTTTGTCTCCACCAAAGAGGAGGCATAAATTTATTCATTCATCTACTATACCCGCTTTTGTCCGCCGTCACGGGGTGCTGGAGCCTATCCCAGCCAACTGGGAGCATGAGGCCAGGGATACTCCGGGTAGAACGCCAGGGCATTGTGGAGCCCCATGAAGAAGGACATACAAACACGTATGCACACACTCACACCTACGGCCAATTTCATACTGGCCAGTTTGCCTGAAGTGCATGTTTTTGGAGGAAGCCGGAGAGCCTGGAGAAAACCCACACAGACACAAGGAGAACATGCAAAGTTCGCCCAGAGCAGGATGCGAACCCGGAACCGTCTTGCTGTGTGGCGACTGCGCTACAGTGCTGCCCCTTAGGCATAGATTGAACTTTTTTTCTTTTTTTTTGTTTTCTCAAGTTGCGTTCTCTTGTGTGTATGCTAAAATAATTTTTTGGTTTATTTGCAATAATAGTGAGACCATCTTACAATGGTCTTTGCCTCTTTTTAATGTAATTTGCAGATGGAGTCAGCCTGTGTGTCCATCCATGAGGCTTTGAAGTCAGTCATTGACTACCAGACACACTTTCGCCTCCGTGAGGCCCAGGGACGCAGTCGGGCAGAGGACCTCAACACCCGTGTTGCCTTCTGGTCAATTGGAGAAGCCATTATCCTTCTGGTGGTCAGCATCAGTCAGGTGGTCCTGCTGAGAAGCTTTTTCTCAGACAGGAAGACCACCACAACACGGGTTGGATCGTAACCCCATCTGACCCAACACTTTATTTATCCCTACCTTGGATTGTGTGCTTAGAGTGAGTCAGAATATCAGTGCTAATGTGAAATTGTATCACAGCAGTCTGTGAGATCTTCAAATTCAATATATAATATATAGTCCACATTCAGCACTGGTATTTTCACAAACCGAAAACACATATGTCTTGAGCAAAAAACGTGTTTAAAATGTTTTGGAGGGTTTCAAGAGAGAATTTCCAGAATGCCTTGCTTATGATGCTTGTAACTGCAAAGACTGCTTTGGAGACAGTTCAAACAACTGATTATATAGACAAAGTAAACTCTTGAGTTCTTAAAATTTTTTTAAATGTGTTCTCATTGTACTTTACTTCACCCTTGTCATCTCATACCCTTTTACTTTGATCATATCCTTCTACAGCCCAAAGTGTGCACTGAAATAACCAAGGTAGTTGAAGTTGGAACTAAATATTGTATGTAATTTAGGGATCATTGTCTTCTTAAATCTCACTGGCAAGGAAAAGTACAGGGTTATGAAAAATTCTTCATTTTTAGTTACTAAACCTCACTGTATTAAAGGAGAAACGATAGATGTGTTTGATTTTATGGTTTTGGCCATTTCAGAATGGTGTGCCAGACTATAAGACATCATCAAATGTAATAATAGTTCGACATGGTCTGTATTTCATTTATAGATGAGCTCTTTTTAATGATAGCAGCCAATTCCTATGATAGATCAGTTTTATCCAATTTAAAAACTGGGGTAAACTCCTACAATTTAACTACCCTTCTAAATATCAGAGAATTTCGGATAGGGGAAACTTATTCCATATGTGTAACTTAAAAAACATTTTATTTAAAAATTTCACATTTTGTGTGTTGAGGGGCAATTCCAGCAGTTGTAATTTCACCAACTAGTCGGTCAGTGATTGTGTTATCTGATTCTGCCTTTGTTGTTTGAAGTGTAATAACTTATTTATCTTGTGGAATAACTTTGTCCTTTTGGTTTTATATATCCTTGTGATGTGTTTTGTTTGGTAAATCATTGCTTTAAAATAGATGTAATTTTCAATTGTAATTTGAAATTCTGTCTAATTGACTATTCAAATGAGCATGAATGACTATTTTATGTCTGATATATGTCTCCTTTCCTCCAAATTCAAATTACCAATACTCTTTTTTTTGGGGGGGGGGGGGGTGTCATGCATGTTGTATTAAGGAAGCACCACATGCAGGCAAGCATATATAGGCTAAGGTCAACCTGGTTTGACATAAGCTGGGAATCACAAGAATGTTTGTGGAGCATTCTTTTATTATTGATCTCTCCATAAATTACTTACACAGATGTGCTTGAAACACAGGATACCCAGGGGTTGTGTCATAAGTTCATCCATAGAAGTTTCTCAGTTCACAACATCAATGCATGAAACCAATCAGATCACAAATGTTATGAGCGTTTGGGTAAAATTACTCTAGGTTTTTTTTTTTTCACAAAATTTACTGAAGAAATCAAACATGTTTCTTTGACTTCATAGGCTGTATTCACTTGATTGTAGAAACATGGAAAACAACTAGATGATCCATTGTAAATGCCATTAGTTCTGAATAGGTTCTTATGTTAAGCTTGGCCCTCATTATGTCCATTGTCACTTGTGATGTATTGTCAACTTTTCGGTTTGTGCACTGACAAGGCGATTTTGGACACAAATTCTGCTCTAAGGCATACAGGGAACTTGTCAATTTCTTGGGATGGTTGAATAAAAAGATGTGGTAAACTGTCAATAAATCCTTTGGTTGTCTGTTGTTATTCTTGACACTTCCTGTAGGGAGTGACATAGTCAAGGCCATGACAGCGAATTTTGGATCCAATCTGTATTTCATCATATCCTTTAACCTGACAGACAGATGAAGTCATTTATCATAGTTTGGGCGTTTATTTCACCATCTATTGTACTTTTTGTTTCATGAAGTCCCACAGATGTAGAAAGCAACGTTATCTTCTTGATGGTTTTCAATTGGCTACGTTGACTGTCAAGCAAGTCTGTGATTGGTCGTCTATGCGTCAATCATTTTTGTTAGTAGAGAAAATAAGACTGCGATGGGTTTGCGATTTGTCAGAACCTGAGTCGTGATCATCCGGTCGATCCGTGGGTGGATAACCTTCCCAAATTATCTCCCCCGTTGCCGAGATTACTGTGTCAATTTTCTGAGCGACTGTTTGGACGATCGTTTTCGCTCTTTCGAGTGTTCTTTTTTTTTGTTTTTTTGTTTTCTCGACGTGTGTTTGTGGAGGAAAAGCGCTTCTGATTCAGGGTTTAGCCACTTCTTGTTTGGCCGCAGAAGACACTGAATGTCTTTCTCTGGCTAAGCTAGCGTAAGCGCGTCACGGCCGGGGGTGGATTTGTACGCTTCGGCCCTTTGAACGCAAACACAAATCACGTCTCAAGAGAATGTTGTGAAATAATGTCAAGCACAGGACCTGGACGTAAAAGGAGAGCGCTTCTTGGAAGGGAAGAAATGTTCGTGGATAAGTACCAGTTGGACGATAAATAGAGGTGTCAAGTAAGCTAAGCGGAGCTAGTCGGTTAGCTAAACTGGTCGAGGAAGTTGAGCCGCCTTGCTAACTCGGCAACAAATGTATTATTGGACCAAGGGTCGACTCAAACCACTGGGCTATTAATAGACCTCGATATTCACACATCAAGTAGGCGATGTATTTTTAAAAATGCGGATTATAGAAAATTATGAATTACTGTTGGCGTTTTACAAAGATGCTTACTTGTTTACCATAAGCTAGTATTTCGGTGCTTGTTGTAAACAAAGGCATCCGAGCTCTGCTCATCCACATATACCCTGAAGGTTTCACTTCAAATTATAGTTGACATCATATCCCTTTTTTTTGGATACAGTGAAACTAAATATTGGAAATGGATTTAAAAACCGCAGTCTTTAACGCAGCCAGGGACGGCAAACTCCGTCTGCTTCAGAAACTGCTGGAGAACAAAGATGGACACGAGGTTACCAAGTTAATGGGCGAGAAGACTAACGGGGCCACCCCGCTGCTGATGGCCTCCCGGTACGGCCACTTGGACCTGGTAGAGTACCTGCTGGAGTGCTGCAGCGCCTCCGTGGAGGTCGGTGGGTCGGTGAACTTTGACGGGGAGACCATCGAAGGGGCTCCCCCTCTTTGGGCCGCTTCAGCAGCGGGTCACCTGAAGGTGGTCCAGTCCCTGCTGGGACACGGAGCTGCTGTCAACAGCACCACCCTGACCAACTCCACCCCGCTGAGGGCAGCCTGCTTTGATGGACACTTGGATATTGTGAAATACCTGGTGGAGCACAAAGCTGACCTGGAGGTGGCCAACAGACATGGACACACTTGTCTAATGATTTCCTGCTACAAGGGGCACAAGGACATAGCGCAGTACTTGCTAGAGAAAGGCGCAGATGTGAACAGAAAAAGTGTAAAGGGTGAGTATCAGCAACAACCAAATGAGATCAGTCTGAAGGTTATTTAGTGTTAGTCTTTGTGGTTTAAAAATGAAAGTCTTGAGATATTTAATTAAAGATCATCTAAATTACACATACGTGCATACATACTTTAGTAATCCCGGAGGAATACGCCCGATGTTTCCATAATTGGAGGGTGGTATTTGAAAATCGTCAGTATTGTTTGTTCCTTCTGAAATGACTCAAAAGAAGGTAATGGAAAGCTTCGTGTCAGCCGACACTGATTCTTGTGGATGTGATTCGTGTTCATTGTGTTTTAGGATATTGCATTTTTTTAATATCCAATTATTCCACATCCCCCCAAATTTTCTTCTGCTTTTCAGAAGTGTTTTATAATGGCCCATATCTGAACACACAATATGACTCCGCATATATAATCAACCTTCATATTTTTGGTGATTCTTGGACAGGTGCCTAGAAGGGAACCCCAGAGCTTTGACGAAAGTGTCTTCTCGTATATCAATGGGTTAACAAGTTTTTATCAGTCCTCATTGCTGCAGCTCTCCTTATTTGGGGTTGTCTATCACTGTGCACAATTTGTCACTAACCTCCCAGTGTCACCCGGGATATTATTGCAAAAATCACAAGATATGTTGCTGAAGTTTGAATTTGTGAATGATTAATCAAAATTTTGTGTCTAGTGTTACCCTTGCCTCCATTTTTGGTCTACTATTGTGCTTGTAATGCATTCAATTGCAAATAACACGTGAAATGATGGGATCCCTGGAAAAGATGTACTGATTAGATTTATTTAAATTTACATGCCAACATGAGGATTTGTTTGGCAGGTGAACAAAACAATGCATGTAGTACATGATCAGGGGTTAGTTTAAATTCTTAATTGTTATTTTTAATTGAAGCGACCAGTGTGGATGGTATAAAATTGTAAAAATTTGTTCAAACCACTGGAATGCTTAAGGGTTTTGTCACACATTCAAATTATGCAGATACATGTGACACCTGTATTAATGAACGTCAACCTAAAAGCAGGCACACAGTACATGGTTTACTTTTGTCGTTTGAGTGTTCATTCTTCATCGCCTTGACGTTGCTGCTGATTTTTTCTTTTTACTTGACTCTACAACTCACCTTTCAATGAATGTGAAGGTGATGCATCATTGATTTCATAAAGATATTAAAAGATATTAAGACAAAGCAAAGACACTTCTGTCCTGTACAACACTGGTCCCCAACCTTTTTGCACCACAAACTTTTAACGTCACACAATATTTTCATGGATCGGTCTTTAAGGTGTGGTGGAGAAAAAGAAAGATTCGAACACCATAAAAACTTTTTTTTTTCCTAAATATAACAATAACTGTGAAACCAATGTGTACGAAACTTTATTAGCAGCATCCTAGTAACATCGCGCCAACATTTGTTTTTGGTTTGCTTTGCTAGCTTGGGAATTTTAATTTAGCAGTATGTAATGTATTCGGTGTTACCAGCCAGAGTGGCCCCTCTTAGAAGGCTGTCATGTGACCAAGGCAAGCATCTTGACATGCGTCAAGAGTGACTCATATAAGGAATCCAGTAAATTTCCAAAACAAAAAATCGTTCAGAATTACATATTGTATAATGTAATGGAAGTTATGTGTTCTTTTTGTGCCGCCCGGTACCAACTGACCCACGGTCCTGTACCGGCCCAGGTGGTTGGGACCACTGCTGTATAAGAGCAGGAGGCCCATTTGTTTAAGTGCACCAATAAGTGAAAATGCTTGTTAGTAACAAGCCTGACTGCTGCAGGTGTGACAGTTCAATAAGCACTATTACCGTACACGCCCCCCTCTTATCTGCCCTGTGTTGTCCATAAGAGCTTAACAAACAGGAATGAAGTGTGATACTCACTATGACGCAGCAAAATTTAAAAAAACATTGTGCTGATGGAGAAAGACAAAAAAATTATCATGTCACAGTAAAACCATCACATCCACCTGAACGTAAAAAAAAACAAACTACTAGCTGTGGTGTGCTGTCCTCCTTCAGTATAAAACCTCTTAGTGAGCGGCCTTAAATGGTTAACCGTTGCAGATAGAAAGGTGAAATAAAAACCATATTACTCGAGCAGCAAAGGTGATGAGAATGAGATGATGACCTTGACCTTGAGAAAGTCAAATTTCAACTTTTATACAGTCAGGAACTGGACAAAATAGGAAAGACGAGGGAGAAGGCCAGTGTAAGACCATCGATCAAAGCTAATGCATAGCTACCCTGAAAGGTCAAAGCTATGCACATATCAGGTACTGCTGTCAGGGTACCCTGACCTACCCTGGAAGTAGGTCAGGGTAAGTCGCGGGATGTTGCAGTCTCTTGACTGCCTTGTTATACTTTATTTCTGCCCCCAAAATACTTATTTTAGGACTTTATAAAGGAAGCTTAGATTCTCTTTACAGGCACATAGTGAGTTTCCAGACTAATCCTTTGCTGCAGAAAGGATTACTGTACATGAATTCCTGGACTAACTTGTTTTGTGAGCAAAAGTGAGTTTTTTACACAGCCAAGCTAAGACATAATGCGTTTTCTACACATTTTCTAAAACTACATGTTCATTTCATTTCCGTGGGTAATCATAGCAGAAGCTATGGTTAAGATCAAGAAGTCATTGCAAGATGGAGAGATGGTAAAAGAGATGTTCATTGAAGAATTAGTAAGTGTTTAAAGCTTTCAAACAAAAAATGTCCTCAAAGCTGCAGCGCCATGATTTGGCAAAGTTCTAGAACCTGTAGATGCAAGGGAAGTACACACAACACAGAGCAGATTGACAATAGTCTGAGTTTTACAACCGCTTTCAATGGCTGATTATATTCAGTGCAAGTCATCAGAGTCAATTTGGAAAAGGATAAAAAAATGTACATAGTTTGCTGTGTTGGGCCGTATGGGCTCATGCAGTTTTGCAAGGTACATCTTAATACATTATACACATAATGAATTGCCAGTATATTAATGAATAAATGATTTTCATATTTGCGGTAGGTTGACCTTTTTGACCCAGTCATTGTAATAAGTTGCTCGCATGCTGAAAGTGTGAGCACCCCTGATGTAGAGGAAACGCTGCCTCAGGTTTGCCTTGTTGCTTCTACTGTCCAGCCTTGATCTTCTGCAGCACTTGTCCAGTGACATTTTTTCAAATGTCTGTCTCTTTTCAATTGCAGTATCTATAGTTTACCTCTTTTTGAATCATAGTTTTTTAATATGTCTACTTGTTTGAAATGTCAGTCTCATCCCGCGCTTTATGTTGACTTCACATGAGGTGTCTTGGGATGAGAAGTAGATCTCCTATGGAGATATGTCATTATCATCATCCTTGGCGTCTTAGATGCTTTTTTTTTTTTTGTAATTATTTTTTGAGTAGCCAGCTTGCTACCTTCATTCTGCCGCAGCCCCACATGACACCGTATGTTTCAGTCAGTGCTCTGTTGATGCACAAAGTATACTTGCGTCATCCGTAATCAACAGAAAATGTCAGTGGTCACACACACACACACACACACTATTAAAGAGACCTAATGTCAGAATTCTTGCAGTTAGAGCTGCTTTATTTTGAGTCACTTAGCTTGAGAAATTGCATTAGTAGTGCTTTGATGAAAAGAAGTAGCTCCTGTGCAGGTTGAAGTTGTCAAAAGGATCACAGAAGTTCCCACTCAGTTGAGTTGTGTGAACTAAACCTAAGAGGGAATCTCTCACCTTGAATTTTGATTCATTACTGGAAACTTTGTACGGTTGTCTTGAAGATCCATGTTTGAAGACTCTAACTGCTATCAAATCTCACTCAGTAGTTGAGGCTACAGTTGTCACACAGTAGCCTGCTAATGTTAAAGCCATTTAGATGTGATGTCATGTTGAAAAAGAAAGCCATGATAGTAATTTTCTTTACCGTCCAGAAACCAGACAAACTGTCTTACCTTATCGTTATCCTGTGACAAGAATATTTTTTCTCTTGAATTTCTAATTGCCAGTGTAGTAGATCATATATGCTAGGATGTGAATTGATTTTGAGAAGACATAAAATATTAGACAGAATTCCATTGTATAGTGTATTTATCTTGCTGTAGCTGACCGGCATTCCCTAAAGGAAAGCGTCTACTACACTGCAACTATAGTTGGCATGGCCTCAGTTGCACCTGAATGCGTAATCCTGGGGTGGGAGTGAGCATGTAAGAACTTGATGGCAGCATCCGCATAACCCTAATCTTGGTATCATCTGATCTGCAGACATTTTTAAATAAACAACAAGAGAAAGGAGTGTGTGGTGGGGAAACAGCTGACTTCTGTTGCTCATAACTGGCTGGCTCTCAATGTAGAAAGAAATTTCAGTTTGAATGTATAATAACTTTGTTATATACAGTCTATGATGTTAGTCTTGAGTTTTGACACAACTTACAAGTTTCTAATGGCCCCTTCTGTTAACAGGCAACACAGCACTACATGACTGTGCAGAGTCGGGCAGTCTGGAGATTATGAGGATGTTACTGCAATTTGGAGCGTCCATGGAGCAAGATGGCTACGGCATGACACCCCTGCTCTCTGCCAGTGTCACAGGCCACACTAACATCGTAGATGACCTCACAATGCACCAACAGGCGAGGGCTTTTGACAGTAGAATAGTTGGACAGAAATAAATTGTGAATTAGGCTATTAGGCTTTTATCTAAATAAAACGTACATCTTCTCATGTGTAGACTAGCCACACGGAACGCATCGATGCTCTGGAGCTCCTGGGAGCCACATTTGTGGATAAGAAGAGAGATCTGCTTGGAGCTTTGAAATACTGGAAAAGGGCCATGGACCTCAGGTACATGGACAGTAACAACATTGTCCATAAACCAGAACCGAAGCAGCTGATCATGGCATATGACTATGCCAGGGAAGTGAGTATTCATTTGGGCCTGTTTTTTCCGCTCTCGTTAGACCAGGGTGACTCTGAATCACTTTGAACACTCTGTAGGTTTTATTACTGCACATTTGGTTTATTTTGGTATAGTTCACACGTGATGTTTCTCATTAGAAAATTATTGAACAGGAAAACTTGACCAGATTATAGTCTTTCCTTTGGACACATGGATTGAGAGTTGACTCTTTTTTTTTTTCTCCGTACAAGCATGTATTTCAGGAGGACAGAAACAGGATGTAGATATTTTCTGGATTTATGTTTAATGGTGGAATTAGTGTCAGATTTGAAACTTATTTGCTTTTGACAAGACTCCATTGCATTCCACTGAAACCCTTTGCCTCCATTCTTGTCCTCGTAATCCTCTTCCAAGGTAACAAACGGAGAAGAACTGGACGGGCTGATATCAGACCCAGATGAAATGCGCATGCAGGCACTACTTATTCGTGAGAGGATCCTCGGACCACAACATCCAGACACTTCATACTACATCCGTTACAGGGGTGCTGTCTATGCGGACTCGGGGAACTTTGAGCGCTGTATCAATCTGTGGAAGTATGCTTTGGACATGCAGCAGAGAAACCTGGACCCTCTCAGTCCCATGACTGCTTCAAGTCTGCTGTCGTTCGCTGAGCTCTTCTCCTTCATGCTGCAGGACAGGGCCAAGGGGCTTCTGGGGACATCCGTGTCATTTGAGGACTTGATGGGGATTCTTTCCAAAAGTGTGTTGGAAATCGAGAGGGCAGTTACAGAAAGCGGGCCAATGCCTCCAGACCCCGCCCAGCTCACCAAGGCCCTGTCCATCATTCTTCACCTCATTTGTCTTTTGGAGAAGGTGCCGTGTACCGCAGAGCAGGACCACTTTAAGAAGGAAACTATCTATAGGTGGGTTCACTGCAATCATTGTGTAGCAACACCATGTCGAACTTAAATTCTTTTAAAATGTCCACAGTAATCTTCAGACAAAACATAAACAAAACGGTCTTTGTTTTTCCCCCCAAAAAATTTGTGTTGCTCAACAAATCTGGGCCATAGGCGAAGTAAATTCCAGAGTGGCTGCAAGGTTTTTAGCCTGTGTAGCCACAGTGGTGTTCTTATTTTTTGGAAAAAAAGGCTAAAACAACTTTTTTGGACTCGCGAAAATCCCCGAGTGAGAACATAAGAAAACAAACTTTTCTCTCGCTAGGCGGATCGTATGCCGACGGAAATTGTCGAAGTGACCCGAATGCTCCTGATCATTAAATATGCACTCGGGTCATGACTCCTCTCGTCCAATGGAAAAAAAAAAGGATTCTGTTTTTACAAGCTAAACCTGCGAATTGGTGTACGACAAGGCGAGGACGATCAATCGAAACAAAATGTGAATAGTGTTTTATAGTATATTTTGTGTTAAAATTCTAATCGAACAACAAATGGTGAATGCTGAGAGGGGGTAGGAGTGGTGACAGACCAATCAGAAGGTAAATGAAAGATATTATCAATACTTTTTGTAGTCTTAGACTTTTGATCCGTACGACCGGCAGGAATAACCAGTGATGCATATAAATGTGTATTCACCTCGCTTGCTATTTTATTTGCCTTTTTAAATTGAAATGAAAAATCATATTATCGAATTTAAAAAAAAAACTAAACTATGGCATACAATTGGTGTTGTCTAAATCAAAGTTAAAATGTCTTCTAGTCCAAGTAAAACTTACAAGTAAACATTGAGTAATATTTTGTATGACTATCTTCACATAGTGAATGCAAATTTTCAATTGTTGAATCTCACATTTATACCTGCATAAAGTAGGATAGAAATGAAGATAATTAAGCGTGAACTGTTGACTTTAGTGTATTTTTGTAGGTAAACTGAACAGAATATTTTGCCCTCAGAATGCAGGTGCTCGTCAGCGGTGGCTTACTTGATTGTTTTAACACTGAGCCACAGTGGCTTAGTCATACTACCTCCTAGTGCAAGCCCAGCAAATCTAACATAAATTTGCATTCTAGCTCTTGTCAAAGGCTGTTTTTTAAATTAACTCGCTAATCACTTTTTTAATGACTCTTTAATCCTTACTGTGGTGTTGACTCCTTTCCATTCCAGATTCCTGAAGCTCCAGCCGTGTGGTAAGAACGGCTACAGTCCTCTACACCTCGCCGTCGACCGCAACACCACCTGTGTTGGCCGCTACCCCGTCTGCAAGTTCCCCTCTCTCACAGTTGCTTCCATCCTTCTTGAGTGTGGGGCAGATGTGAACAGCCGTGATGAAGATGATAACAGGTCTGTATCTTTTCCAGCTTCATCTTCATCATCAGTATTTGCTATCGTTCCACTGTATTGGTTTTAATTTGTAGCGTTAAGTCTGTTGATAAAAACCACAACAGGGCATTAAAGGTTTAGAATTTATCTTATATATATATATACACTGTTTATTTTATTTTATCTTTTTGCTTATTTGTGAGGAGAACTGTAACTAAAATTCTGGCAACCCCAAAACAAAAACCTTTGTATCAATACAGGTTAAATATAATAAACCTATCATCTTTTTCAATCCACCAGCCCTCTTCACATCGCTGCATCCAATGGTCACCCAGACATCATGAATTTGCTGATTTCGTGTGGAACTCATTTTGACAGTACCAACGCCTTTCAGCAAACAGCCTGCGACCTCCTGGACGAGAAGGAGCTGTCTAGAAATGTCATTCAGCCCATCAACCACACCACCCTGCAGTGCCTAGCTGCCAGGGTCATCATCAAGCACAGCCTCGACTACAGGGGAAACATCCCTGAGAAACTAGAGGCCTTTGTCCTGCTTCACAGATAATGTTTGAAGAAGTGGAGGAAAATGGATGGATAAAAAGAGGAAAGGATGTGATCATATTAAGTGGACTGAACACATTGTGGAGCTTCAGAGTTCACTGCCTGATCCACGAAATGTTTTAGGAGCTGAAAGACGAGATTTTCTGTTAGGTTAGCAAATATAAACTTCTGGAGCATTTGAACGCAAGGGTTCACAGCAACAGAAACATTTAACCAGGACAAACTGAAAGGCAGTCAGAGTAAAGTGAAGAAAGGAGTCATCATTTTCTTCTGCTGCCCTTTCCTGGAGCAACAGCTCTGACTGGTCTTGGCCCGACCAGCGGGGGGATGAAGAGTTAATTGCAACACAGTCAAACACAGTTGTACCTCTGAATGAACTGAGCAAGGGGTTTATGTATTTTTGCATTAGAAAATATTTGTTTTTCTTTTTTGCATATTCTGCTATGCTATTTATTGAATGAAACTTGAGAGATTTTTCTCCATGCTGGCTCCAATCCCGCCTCAACTTTGCCTGCGTCTTTCTTGTCAAAGTAATGATTGAGGCATTTCTACATATGCTGGGACTTCAGGTTATTTTTGTTTGTCCCATCACTGTTGCCAACAGTCATGGACCCTTCCTCAGTCATTATTAGGTCACTCTTCTTTTTGTACTTTTACTAAACATCTAGTTATTGTCATGCAAATCTGGATATCTGCCAAGTGGTGTGGATTCTAGTCTTGTTTGTCGTTCCAACTTCAGCACATAACAAAGCTTTACAAGAAGGGTTAATGTCTGCAAACACCATAAGTGCTTTATTCTTCCTATGCACAGGCTATGCTGTTGGAAAGAAAGACTGTTGTATTCTGTGCCGGCACTTGTCTGTGCAATATCCTTCAATTTTTTTTTTTTTGTTTACTTCATTGCTACTGTTTCCTTCAGTATCCCTTCGCTTCTGTCAGAGATCATGGGCTGAAAAATCCTTGTATTGATTGATGTAAGAGAAGTGGATGAATTGGAGTGACTGTGTATGTTTGTATGTGTGAAAGATTGTGAGTCCCACAAGGTGTGGTTTGTGTATGCAGTGTTTTATTTTTGTCTCCCTCCCCTCCCAGGCTTACGGAGATTGAAGAGTTTGGTGAGGTGACACTAGATACCACAGCGGCCAAATGTGTACACAGATCTACCCTTAACTTTCATACATGGCCAGCTTTTAAATGCCAGTGTTCAACAGTCACGATCAAAAAGCAAAATCTGAGTATATCGTCAACATTGAAGCACTGTGCATGTGCAGCAGCAATATATCAACTGGCCAAATCACTGCAGATAAACTAGACTCCAGCTGGGGCAGTTCTGCTCTTTTATAAAACAGTTGTCAAGTTGTGCGACAGCTGAAGACAAATGAGTGGGAAGCTGCTGTGACATACAAAATCGCAAAGCTTGTGAATTGTTGTTTGCACATTATCTTTAGATGTGTGGGTTGAAAAAGGGCTTCATAATTCATGATTTCATATTGTAGTCTTTTAGACCTGACAGTTCAACTTGATGAATGAATGAATCTGCACTTTACTACAGCAGAGTCTAAGATATGATATGGCATTAATCAAGTTCATGTCTTAATAACCAGTTTGACAATAAACCTATGTTGCACACATCTCTTGATCCAAATGTTTTTTCTTGACTTTATGCTCTTTGGTGTTTTTGGTAGGTAGAAACATTTTCAAGTGTTAAATTTTCTATAGGTAGATGTTTTGGTCTTGTTATTGTGCTAATGCTTCATTAGATAAATGAGGCCCAAGGGCTAATAATTTTTTACTCCAATCCATAGATGGACTGTTGTGAATCATGTGCTGTGCCATTTGCCTGTTTATTCCGAGTGTTATATGCATGTCTGCATTAGAGCACCATCCTGGAGTGAACTTCTTTGGCCTACAGCGACTTGCATGCCAAGTTTGAGGTAGGACAATTGTCAAACCAGGTGACTTCAGATTCATTATCTTTTATTATAAGCTTTTAACTTTAATTTCTCATTGTCTCATAAGAATGACTGGTTATCCACCACTTTCCCAATCCAATTGTAAGGAATACATAATAAAAGCTTTTCAATCTTGAGATTGATTTAAAGGAACTGCTCTAGTCTGATCAGTGTCAACTTAAACCCTATCTACCTGACTTTGCAGGTAGGTAGGCTCTAAGCTGTCCCAAATAGACAAGCTGACTCATGGCTCCTTTGCATTTATCTGTTGCTTGAAGCCATAACAGCTCTAAAGAGAACAAGGGTCAGTGGCTGACATCGTCAACGTGTTGCAAAATCTGAAACCACCATCTATCTGGATCATAGTTTCAAACAAATTGCTCCTCATCTTAAAATTTTCTCTGATTCCTGGGTGCATAATGAGTAACTGCCATAAATTCAGAAAGATAAAGGTGTTTTTTTACTCCCAGTTCTGCAATCTTCCTCTTCTATTGGAAATGTGTTTTTCACTCAGTCTGACTGAGAAGTAATTTTACAGTGGGAAAGATGACAGTATTCCCACAGAAAATGAAGAGATTGAAAGGATGGAAGAACTGTTATCCGGAAATTTAATTACGAAGCATCCTTTCGCAAAAAGTCAAGTACCAACTTGATTACAATAAATTGAAATGCAAATTTAAATCTGATCTTTTTTTCCACTCATGAGAGGAGATTTCTGTGAAATTTATCCTGGAAATGAACTATTACATGAATGAAACAAAAAATTGCTTTAATTACTCAACAAGAAAGAAGGGAGGGTGGGAAAAAAAAACATCCGAAGATATCGCCACCTGTTTCCTCTGCAACGACAGCAGCCGGTCCCAGAATGTCACACTTATTTGAATATCCTACAATGAGTCACTTCCAGGACTTGACGAAGCAGTGAAAGGGAAATTCTTG
>CM023608.1:17549159-17904159 GCA_013358685.1 Antennarius maculatus
CACACACACGCACACACGCACACACACACACCCAAAGGGGGCCGATGGTGTTTGCTCTTGTCCTGAGCTCTAGTGTCCAAAGGAACCCTACTGATTTCCATTACCTATGATCTCAATGAGCTGATACTTCAATCTAAGCCTCTACATCTCTCTTTATTGTCTCCTAATTTAGCTCCCTGGATTCCTTTTTCTTATTTTGCTTGAGTGACAATCCTATGAAATGTATTCAGAGTTTTGTGTTTGATGAGGCATCTCATACACGTTGCATTTTCTTTAACCACTTACAATAATCAAAAGCAAACAAAATGATAGCACTGATGGGTAGCGTCTGTTATATCTGTCCTCTTGAGTTTGTTTTCTGTTGCTTCAGAGAGACAAAAGAGAAGGTTATGGATGTGGGAAAGCAAGTGGAATGAGAACTGATCTGCCTATGTGGCGGATATAAAATAGAAATCCCAATTTGACATCATTGATCCTGTTAGTCAGAGCGCTTAACATAACTTCACATGTCTCTTTCTCCATAGGCTTGTCAGAAGTCAATAATCTATGAAATAACTCTTACAAACATTCAAAGGCTTCTCAAAAAATTACAGATACAGGATCAAACGTCTCCTGGGGCTGAAAGGTACACAAAAGATAGAAAGTGGTTTTAAATTTAGAATAGATTCTTCTTCTAAATTCAGAATAGATTAATATCCTTAATAAGCTCTTTCTTGCTTGCTGTTGAGTCATCTCTAAGTTTTACCTACACAACACAGGTAATCTTTGCTGTCCAGATTGTTGGATTGTTTGTTTAAGGTTAAGAGTAAAGGGATAAGCATGGAACAATGATAAGCATGAAACACTTTTCCCGTATGAGAGTCTACATTTGGCTTTGTGTGCACAAGGAGGATGAATCCCACACACAGATAAGTTCCACAGGTTATTGTAGCAATAATGGAATGAACTTGTCCTTCACATTTCCTACGCCACAAGAAGCTGTTGAATACATCTGCCCTGATGTCTGACCCATCCTCTAGAGGAACTCCACAATGAAACTTACTTCACACTAACCTTCCTGTACTCCAGGAGTTGGAAAGTTTAATTTCTAACAAGCTGCATTTTGGTGGTTTTGGGAGTTGGAGGCCTGACATCCAACCTCACAGAACATCTGTTGTTCCTACCATAGGCCTAAATACTGACACCTTGAAATGTCTCAGCAACGTTATGGCCATAAACTGGATCATAAGTGGTGCAAGGTTTGCAAGGTCATGCAGACATCTTTGGAAATATATCCATTTGATGCTGACTTGCGTAACACTTAAAAATGTTGGGATGCCAGAGGGATTCATTCGTCAAGAGCTCTCCTAGTTCTTTGTGAAGAGGACCTGCTCATTAAGCAACACACAAACAGACACAGACACACTCACATGCACACACACCCTGTGAACCCTGAGTGGCATGCCTGCAATGAAGCCCTCTAAAGCCCCACATGTCATCTGTAACATTAGCACTCTCTCTCTCACTCACATGCACGCACACACACACCCACACCCACACACACACACACACACACACACACACACACACAGAGAAAGGGTGGGAGAGGCTGAACGTGGTCAGTTACAGAGTTGCAAGGCAGGACACGACTGTTTGCATGATTTCAACAACCAGTGCCAAAGATGTTCTTTTTATTACTCTCTCTCTTGATTTGATTTAATTTGATTTGATTGATTGATTTAATTTGATTTGATTGATTTGAACACCCAGGCCCTATGTTTTAATTTTCTTTCCTCCTGTTGATACAAAGTTACCTGTGGAATACTTCAGGGCCAGGCCACAGCTGACGCTCATCATTTAAAAGATGACAAGACATCATTTTACTGTAATATCATTCTCTATGCTCAAGAGTGTGGATATTTTAGGAAGCCAAATACTTTGAGATGACATTGCTTTCCCATCTGTATTGGGTCAGGTTGACTTGAGGACGCAGACTTTCCTCCTTGTTGATGTCCTGAAAGAAAACAACTTTGTTCAGTGTTAAAGGGACAGTAAAGTTAATTTTAAGTGACATATACTGTATGTTATTCATCATTCTGAAAAATAGAAGAAAAAATAAATTTTCTGTGTGTAGCGTCATCCGTTTGGTCAAAAAAGCTTAAAATCCGCGCCTCAGCAGCTTCCGCATTCCGTGGGCGTCATACGTCACCGCCGCCCAACAGAGCTGAGCAGCCAGTTGTGGTTAGCAACTTCTTGGGTTACAGGTTTTGTTTTTCATACGCTTCCTGTTTAGGGAAAACCATATACTACAGTCTGTCTCCAAATGGGGGATTTTGAATTCGATTTTTTTTTCTGATAAGTTAGTGATCTCAAGTCGAATTTCACATCTGGAAAGATGGCTTTGGTCATAAAAAATGAATATGATGCTATTGAGAGAAATGCCATTATCGCTGTCATGGCAATTTCTTTTTCCCCTTTGCACCGAAAGGATTACACCCACTCTTTTTACACAGAGATAGCATAATCATTCCATAATAAGGACCCTTTTCATGGCCAACTTTACACTGAACAAAATGTCAGTGTCATGTCTTTCCAGTATGTGATTTCAAATAGCATGCCAGCATTCCACAAGCAAGAGATGTGACATATACAACACAGTAATGTCGGCCTTCTTTGTGACATGCAGCGCTTTGTTCTCATCGAGATGGCATGAAAACATTTAGCGTCCTTGTTACATGGCGGTTGATCACAGATGTCAATTTAGCACGACTCTCTCGTGTCGGCTCAGAAGAAGAACAATGACCACCTCTTATATGTTTATACAGACATGTGCGACAGCCCTGTGTGGAAATGGGGCAGATCATTTTCACCCTGACTGTGTGGCTTTTGGGTTAGGTTAGGGTTGGAACATTATGCAAAAGTATGAATGGAGTGATGGGCCAAGAAAGATATAGAGATGTATGGGATTATACAGCCTTGGACAAAGTGTGTGCCCCACTGAGCAGCTGGAGCCCATCTCAAATGACAGAGGTTGAGTAAGTCATCAGTAGATCACAGGGACGCATATAAAAACAAATATGCTTGCATAGATGTATCGGAAAATTTTAACCAATTCACCTTTATTCATGGTACAGAAATGTCCCACTTCTGGATTAAAGCATTGTTTTGTAATGAGGTGAGGTCATGTTTGAATCCTAGTTATCTTGACTTTGAATGGATCTCTAAAGCTGAAACATTCAACATCCAAAAGTTCCCTGATGGAACCTCCTTAAGGGATAAGTAAAGTTATACTCTACTCTCTACTCTACATACCTGCAGATAAATTTCCATGCATATGCCTATTTATACTACGACTCATTTTAGGCTTTCCCATGCTGAAGGGCTGCATAAAACAAGATGTCAGGCTGCTGTTGGTGTCTGGTGAAAGGTCAGAGGATCAGTGTGGTAAACTCTGGGAAATGTCCAGGTCGCAGTGCCAAATAGCTGTGTTTGTGTATGTCCAACTTTGTAATGTTTGTCTTTTCACCAGTCTTATCGAATGCTTGCGTTGAAACTCCATACCTTAAAACAACGCCAATTTGAGAATCCTTCACCCAGTGACGTTCATGGCTGGTGAGGCACTGACGTTATCATGATCACGTGATCAGATTTACAAAAATATGAACCTATAGTGTAGCTTATTCAGCATTTAATTAGCAACAGTGAGTGAATTCTGCAAAGTCTCATTGCAGAATTATTTACACATACAAATTGTAACAAACTAATAAGCATATTTGATTTAAAAAACGTAATGTCGTTACATACCTATTAATGTCAGGTTTACTTGTAAATGAAGTCCATGCGCCGCTCCCTCTGAACAAACGCATCAGTAACTTATTTGTTGAAATTGTCTGTATCTTCCTTCAGTTTGTAATATTTAATACTCCATTTGAATAGGCGAGCGGAAAAAAATGATTGCTGCACTTGACTTAATGTAGATCGTAGCCTGCATTCACTTATTCTTCGGCTGAGGAGTCCCATGACGAATCCCTGGGATCACCAGCGCCCCCTATCGATGAGGCCGGGTATTTTTGTGCCTCACCAAATGCTCTACTCAAGAAAGACGTTACACACATGCAGTTGTTGACGCAAAAACACTGTACATTACATACATTAGCTAAATTACGGGAATTTAGCTTATAGAGGAAACGTGTTTGAACATTTTAATAACAACATATAGAGAGATAGCATTACGGTCTCTGAGCTATTGCGCAATCCATGGTGAGGCTCGGCTGGCTGGTGCCTCACCGCAGGTCTCTGCTCCGTATTGCAGCGGTAAATGTGAAAATTAAGCGATTTTGAGTAAAAATAGCCTAAAATTGGTGACGTTGAACGGAAAATAAGTTTATAATACACATCGCTGGATAAATACTAGCATTTAATTTACTTATTCGATTTTCCATTTTTTTCTTTCATGATGACCGCACGTCACTGCTTTCACCACACTTCGTTAGTCATTTTTGAAGTCAGTGAAATAGTATTTTAAAAACAGCACAGGTACAAGCTGAAGAAAGGGCTGCAGCCATACAGGACAATAGTCAAGTTCTATGTATGATTTGATCACCTAAATGTTTGAGTTCATTTAGTCATTCATTCATTCACTTTCACGTACCACCGCTGTATCCGCCATAGTGGGTCACGGGGAGCTGGAGCCCATCCCAGCTGACACAGGGCGCAAGGTGGGGGACACTCCGGGCACGACGCCAGTGCATAGCGGTGCGACATACTAAGACATACAAACACGCACGCACACACACACACACACACACACACACACACACACACACACACACACACACACACACACACACACACTCCTACGGGTAATTTGGGACAATCAGTGACGGGCTGACGTCACAAAGATCAACAGAGTGGGGGTCTTAGCCTGAAGCACAGCAGGAGAAGAAATTAGTCTGATCACTTTTCCTTTTCCTTCACAAACTCTGCCATGTTCAAGTTCTTTACTGATATCTACACACACACACACACACACACACACACACACACACACACACACACACACACACACACACACACACACACACACACACACACACACACACACACACACACACAAACACACACACACACACACACAAATTATTGTACATGCAATTGCCTTTTGGGCCTCAGGCTCAAGATGTGCAGGATGAAGCCAGATCCTATAGCTTTTTAACACCATATAAAATTACAGCACTAGTCAGGTGTCAGAACAAATTGTGTGGCCTCTCAGTGGGTGTGCTTTTCTGTGTGTCTTTACGGGAATACACTTTTGTCTGTGGACGTTGTTTATGTGCATTTGTCCACATAGTTAACCCCTGTAAAAAGCAGGCATGCTAAGTGAAAACACCCCCATTTAGAAACAGGCTGACATCCAACTGGACAGCAGGGCTTCACATGTCAGAAGTCACCTGAGGTGTAAGAGTCCAAAACAACCCAGGGTTCCACCACTGGAACCACACCAATAAACACAGAGGCAGATGCCATAAATAAGGACGTCAAGGCAGGGGAGAAGCTCAGAGTTCCTCCACCCATGAAACTGATCTCTCACTTCTCAGGGTTAATGACTCACAACATTTCAAATAGGTTGTTAACTCTTAAGAAGGAGTCAAAGTTTGTCTCTCCACTTTCCCTCTTGCCTGCATTGGTTGCTCTACATTTGACTCACTCAGTATCAAAAAGTCATATTAAATAGTTGTTTGAAAAAAAACAAACTAAACTGTGGAACTGTTATTTTACTCTTGCAAAAGACCTGAAAACTTCATCCACTGATGTTGCATTGCTGTTTGATCTGAGACTTATACAATTTGTCACAGTAACAGCCGAACCACCTACTCTATCCAATAAAGGTGACCATGAGAAAAGGTTAATATGACTTTAAGTTGTTTTTTTGGTTGTTGTTGTCTATTATCATTTCAGAGCTGAACTGAATTTAAATCTTAGTATTTACATGTTTGCATGCAAATAGGCCCCGTGTAGATTTCTTCTATTTCATACCAGCATATTTTGTCTGATTTGCTATGCCAACCAGCATAAGGGTCACTAGATTCTCTCTTCTATCAAATTATGCAAGTCCCTTGGCTGATGGTGAAGATCGGAAATTATAACGCTCTTCATTATGGAGAGTGGTTGCTATTTATGTTGCGACCACAACTCAGCCACTGCACACATGGGAGAGACCATCCCCAATATCTGCACTCAATAATGGATCTAGGTTTCTATTTTAATCTCTGCTTTTATTGGCCAGCTCTCATAATAATTATAGCTGTTGGCCATCATAAAAAGGCTGGTACAAAAATAACCAATGCCAGTTATAAGATTGAGTGAGATGCATAGCTCCAAACAGCTAGGTGTAGCTAGATCCACACATGGTTTTGTATGTCAGGAAAAGAAAGACATTTAAATCAAGTGGATCACTATCAAGTGGAGATGTTTTGCAATTTTGGTGGGAGCTAACATTCAAGAGTCATAGAAATAAGAGGGTGCTTCACAGGCATGGACTCATCCCTTTATATTGAGACCCAAGCAGCTGTTTGTTTGTGTTCTGTCTACTAAAATATAGTGCTTGTGGAATCTTTTTATTTTATGGATTTTTGACTTGTAAGTTTTATTTTAGCACTGAGTCTCCCAACAAAAGTTGGGTGACAAGAGTGATACAACTCTCAGGTCATTACATTTATTACGCGTGAGGCATCAGCCATTTCTTTTTTATTGATAATATAATGTGAAATAAATATTTGAATGACATTTAATAGAAGTTGGAAGGAATGAATGGGGTCCCATAAAATAACGTCATTGTGACAGACAATCATTTAGGTTATGTAACAATCTAGTTATATGAATGTATGACATGTTTCCTGATCACCAGACGTGATGGAAGCTAATTTGCTCCTGGCACCAGTCTAATTCATTCTTTCGAACTACTGCCATTGGTAATGTATTTCCATAGTACCAAACCAGTGCCGGTAATACGATCAATCAATCATCTGCAGCGTCCTCTGCTGTTAAGACACTCTAATTACAACTGTACGACATTCTGTTTAAATAAAGTTTACTTTCACTCAAACATGGCCACCCTAGCAACCGAAAGTGCAGCGGAAAATCTATCGGTAATGTTTTTTAGAGAAGCATGTTTTCTAAAACTGACACAAACTTATTTACAGAAATTTTTAAAATTGTTTTGAAATATGAAGGAAGGAAGTTTATTTTGACGCCGAGCTCGCTATTTATGTCTAGCTAACATTTGCGAGGAAATCGACTGCAGCGCAATGGTTAACTTATACATTAATGTTTTAGTTCCCCACAGATACACGTCAACCCACCCGGCTAACCTTTGCCATTGATGTTATTAACATTTATTTAATGTTCATTGGTTTCTTGGAGCATTGTTAGCTACTAATTAGCTATCCTAAATTATATGTTACTTGGTTTCTATCGATGCGTTTATTTCCGGTAGGACTTTGAAGAATTCAAACATTAAAGTTGTCGTATGGTATATCGCGCTAAAACCTGTCTTCCCGTTGTGTTTTCACTAAATAAAACCGTAGGGAGAGGGAGACTCTCTTCTCCAGCGACCCAGCACATCATCTGCGGTCACCGGTAACAGCGTGGATCACAAGCTGGCCAAGCAGAGAGCAGCTCAGTTTTTCAGGGAAGCAGAAACGAACAGGAGGCAGTAAGTGAAATTTAAATGTAATTGCGAATTCTAATAATATTACATACACTTATGAGAAGTAGCAATCCATGTTACGCATTTTCTTTGAAGTGTAATGTTATTAACTTAAGACAATCTATGGCACAATTTTTGTTAATGCTGTTTTAATGCTACCTCTCAATTAGCAAGTGCAAGAAATCAAATCAGTTCTTAAACTTTGCGAGGCATACATGTGATTGTGTTTCCCTGGTAAGTTATGTAATTTAAATTTAAGATTTAAAATTTTCTTCTTTTTTCTCTCAGGATTGAAAAACTTGAAAAAGAGAACACAGTGATTGTCCAGTGCAAAAAATATGGCTGGACAGATATTTCTGGAGAACTTGAAGAATATGGAATAATGTTGGAAGAAGAAAAAAATGTTGAGCGTGAGTCTTCCTTTGAATATTTTTATCATTGACATTTCATTGTAGGAAGGCAACACAGATAAAGCATTATTGTATTACCATTTGATGTACACCATTCTTCCCTGACTTCATTCTTGTACTTAGAGTTCTTTTTCTGATGACCTCACTTTGGTTACTCTCCTTCATTTGAGTTATTACAGGAAAGAAAAGAACCCATTCAGCCTTAACGCTGCTTTTTACAATGTCCTTGGTATTTTTTCTGTAGAGATGAATCTTCAGAAGCAGCTACTGAAGATTCATAATGGTGTGAAGAGATTTCAGAGACAGCTGGCTGATGTGAAGCCAACTCCAGAGAGTAAGAGTTTTATACACCATTATTATTCACAGTCCCTGTAACACAATGGTATGGTATCAACCTTTGATTAGTACTTGTACCATTCTTTATGTCTGGATAGTTTCATAGCTCACTAGTATCATGTTGATTGCAATCTCCTTAGAGAGAAACTGAAAATAAGTTTGATTTGGCTCAGATTGTAAATTATGTTTTTCTATTTCTGCCTGGGTTTGTAGTGATTGAAAAACTTAAGGAGATAATGTCAGAAGTGGAGACTTCCATCAACACTCTCAAAAAGGAACAGCGGTCAAGGTAATGGGATACATTTAACAAACTAAAAGCAAATTAAACGTAAAAACCAGAAAAGTAGAAATTGCTATAGGAGGAAATAAGCTTAAACATGTTACCTATTGATTGATCCTTCTTGAAATGCTTAATATTTGATTAAATACATACATAGAAGGCACAATCCTATAAACAATAGAAAAATACATTTAATAAAGAGCAATCAATACATATTTAGCCCAATTAATGCATTTGTACAGTAGCCTAGTAGTGTGTTTTTAATCAAAGCAAATATATATATCTGTGTTTACACAAAAGAGTAATCAGTGTTTGCTCCACAATTTGAATTCATCATATGTTTTGTCCTAAAAGTGTTAAGGAAAGTCATTCTTTGTGTTTCTGTACTCCTCAGGTTGGAGGATCTTTTGAAGGAGGAGAGGACATGCAGACAGGAGATTACTGTTTATGAGAAAAAGATTGAAAACTGGAGCCTTGCTGTCAAATCTGTCCCCAAACAACCTTCAACTTCCACCATAAAGGTCTTCACTCCTGTTCTGCTTGCTTGTATTTTTTTGTTTTGTGTTTGAGCTCTTAACATTCGAGTGTCCAAAAAACTTTTACTTTTTTCTGAAATCATAACACTGCGGTTAATTTCTGTTTTATTGTGTGAATTATTATATAATAATAAAAAAAATTGATCTATTCCCGGTAAAAAAATTTTTTAATATGCATCTAACAAAATGCTTCACTTTATTCATGATATTATCTTTTCTATAAGACCAAACTGTTGAACAGAGACCTTCCTGCAGAGGTTAGAGCACTGGAGGCTTTTCTACAAAAGTCTGGTGGCACTTACGGGGGCTGGGATCAAGATGACCACCAAGCCTTCCTTAAAGTAAGACTTTATTGTTATTCTGTATCCATTCTGTAATTTATAATAATGGAAACTCATGTCTTTCTTGTCACATTCCACTTGCAAATAATTGCAAGCACCTGCACATTAATTGTTGAATATTTTTGCTTCAGGCATCAGCAGACATCAATGGAGAGATGAACTTAGCCAAGATCCCTTTCTGTCTTACTCTAATCTGTTTGAATTCCAGGTCTGGACAAAGTACAGAGGGCAACATGTTTACAGGAAGGAGGCCAAACTGTACCTACCCACTAAGACGATGGAGGAGATAGAGCAACATGAGGACTGGCATCAAGAGCTGATCTATCTACAGGACAGAAAGAGAGAGGTAGTGAATGTTGATAGTTAGTTTCTCAAGAAAATAATGAACTGTTAAATATTATCTATAATGTGGGTAGAATGTTGTTGTGTCTTGACTTTCATCAGCTCAGAAAATCATGTCACTTTATATTTCACTCATTCACAGGCTATTAAGTGTTGGAAATCCAGTAAACATCAGCAACTCCAGACCAGGAAACAGAATCAGAAGGAGGCAGAGGAGGCAAAAAAGATAGAGCAAGAGGCCAACAGCCAAACTCATCTGCATAGGTGAGTCAGGAACGGAATGGAATTTATTCCATGGCCAAAGGAGTAAAATACTCTCTAGAGTCATACCATAACATCAGACCTGATGAGCACCCAACATGTTTAATTATTCATATTAAATAAAGAGGAATTATGTCTGCTTTGTTTTTGCCACTTTTATGTGTTGTTTGTCTGTTATCTTCGTGTCTTACAGAACTGAGGAAGAGAAGAAGGAGGCAGTCCTGAGACTGAAGGAGTGGAGAGAAGAGAAGGAAAGGAAAAGGCAACAGGAAGAAGAGCAGAGAATGGCCGATGAGATACAAAAAAGTAGACAGGCAAAGGTGATTTTGTGCATCTGTATCTTTGAAGTGATTCATCTATAGTTCTGTTTGTTTATTTATTTGTCAAAAGATAGTCCTTCTGTATACATTTTGCTCATTTCTCTTTGTTTTATGTATTTTTAGCATGAAAATAATTTAAAAAAAAAATACATAGAGAAACATGCCAGTATATCTAATTGCATCAATTGAAAGGGTATCTGTGTGTCAGGAGGAGCGTCGCCGACAGCGGGAAGTAAAACTTGCTCTTGAGGAACACCTACAACTCAGGAGAGAGGAGGAGGAGGAACACGGAAGGAGAAGGAGAGAAGAAGAGCAAAGGGCATTGGAGGAGAGGAGAAAGGAGGCATTAAAGGGAATCAAATGCTTTAGTGAAAGGGTAAAAGGCCAGCACAGATTTTGTAATATCTGGTATTTTAGGATTTTTATATCGTTGGATTAATAAAAACACTTACAAAATACCACACCTTCTGGTTCTCTGCAGGATCTTCTCAAGGTGGAGGCAAAGCTTCAGGCAAAACAGCTGAAGGAAAAAGAAGAAAAGGAAAGACAGATGAGAATTGCAGCTAAGTTGAAGGAGAAGGTAAGGGTTGTGTATTTGATAAATAAGTGATATATCACAAGATCTCTCAGGATCATTAACATCAAGAATATCATTTCAATCATCTGAATTAGATTATAATCTGAAGTCATATAAACGGCGTTTTTGGTTTAGGAAAAGGTTGATGTTTATTTGTTCTTAATTCAGGTGGACAGTCACGTCGGCAAAGATTCCTCCAGAATTAGTCGTCCTACTAAAGGATGGGAGGAGCGGATGAAACACATCGGACCTTCAGGAGGAGGACCAGTGACACAAGTATTTCACAGGTTTGGTTTTATCAAATTTCACTGTCATTAAGCTTGATTTCTTTAAAGAAATGTTTTGACTAAAATAGTTGATTGCTTATCTGAGTCATTGCTATCACTGATGGTTTATTACAGAGCTGTTCCGTCCTGGAGACAAGACCTATGATGAGGAACAGTGGAACTTAACTGAAGTGTCCAAGAAATCGATTCAGTGCAGAAACTATATTTCATTAAAAATTGCATCATGGAACTTCAACCAGGGTGTACTTGCATTTGAATGTACTGTACTCTGCGCTGCTCTTTGTAAATATTATTTAAATGAATTTAGATTTAGCAAAATTGTAATTAAAAAAGATAATTGTAATTAAATTGTTCTACACATTTCACAACTTTTTACCTTTGTGGTCTATTTTATTGCATTTGTCATCAACTGCTAACATACAATATTATCGACTTTCTTCAGTATTTCATACCGGTACCTTTGACTGACTGTACTGTGATGTGAGCTTTTATTTTGAAAAGCAAACGTACCGGAAAAGATACCCCATAGGTGCGGATGTAAAGATGGCCGAAGAGGAAAACGAATTTGAAGAATTCGAGCAAATAGACTTTTTAAAGGATAGACATGTTCGCTTCTTCCAGAGAACCCTTCAGGTCTTACCTGAGAGATACGCCTCACTGGAAACAACTAGGTAGGTTTTCTGGAACGACTAGCAGCCAAGCTAGCTAGGGCCCAAGTGTTTTGAATGGAGGCTAGTGCTAATTACCTTAGCTAGCTTGCTAACACCCAGTAGTAATAGAATGAAGTTATTTTGGATTGATTTTATCAAGCGTAACGCAAACCGGTGTCACAGGGCAAGATGATCTGTAGTATTTACGGTGTAAATAGTTTGAACAAAACAAGTCAAACTTTGTCAGGTTGTTAACTTATAAGAAGTATTAATCTTGCTGGAAGAAGGAACAATAATTAAGTTTTAAGTCGGGCTCTTGACAAATATAGTTTCGATATAGTTTTCTAACGTGACGCACACACGGTTTAGCTCTGAGTTGTTTTATAGCTCCGATCAGGTTTTCGTTCTTGCTACTTGTGTGTTTTCTGTCCACCACTGATTATTGAGTGAATACTAATAACATTACTATTCGTCTCATTTCCAGGTTAACTGTCATATTCTTTGCATTGTCTGGCCTTGACGTGCTCGACGCTCTGGATGTGATTGATAGAAATGTAATTATTGAGTGGATCTACTCATTACAGGTTCTACCTACAGAGGATCGTAAGTGTTCTCCCTTTTTTTAAAAAAACAGATTGTGAATAGGTTTATTAGTTATTTAGGAAAACATTTGCAGTTTAAGAATGCCACAAACAACATAAAAAAGTTGCATAGATACAGATCACTGCCCTCGAAATTGTAACTGTTGTCTTTAGTAAGAGTGTGTGTGTGTGTGTGTGTGTGTGTGTGTGTGTGTGTGTGTGTGTGTGTGTGTGTGAGAGAGAGAGAGAGAGTTGGGGGTATCTACCAATATTTTTGGAATTGTCTTCAAATCTTACCACTTCAACCTGTTCCTGCCCTACCTCTGCATTTATCTCTCACTTAAAAGCCATCTGTTTAAGCCCAGTTGGTACTTTTTTTAGGATCTCAACAGAACTCGTGTCAGAATAGCTGTGTTTGTTTTCTGTCATTTTTATATCTGCCATATGTCCATATGTTTGGTGTCTGGCTGGTTTCCTGTGACGAGATGGGAAAATTCAACTATGGGTGTTTTTATTTTTTGTTTCTCAATATATCCCAGAATAAAAAAACATTTTATATTGAAGCTGTTGAAATGGTTTAAATGTCTAATCAAGCAGAATTGTTTTGAATTAAGGAAATTGTGTAATAATTTGGAATTTCGAAGTCAGAATTGGATAGCAGAAAACTTTTATTTCCAACACTAGCATGCTGAATATAAATTATATTGTTAAAGAAGGAATGCAATATTAAGCAGGCAAAACACTTACTATTATTTCTTGTGATATGATCCTAAAGTCTACATATTAGAAACACTGATAAGACGGCTGACAAAATAAAATACTGTTTTAAATAATGGCTTGGTGGTCAAATTCTGTTCAGTGTTCTGCACCATACGGTATGTTTGAAATGGCCAACAGATGGCAGCAGTGCACTTTTAGTGTCTAATTCAGCTTCTCATTGCCTGCCTAAAGGTCATTTGCGACAGAAAATTATATACAGTTGATGAGGCAGATCCAGCTCAGTCATTTCTTGATCTTCTTTTATCATCATGTTCACCGTGTTATGATGATAATTATATCTTGCATGTCCATCTGCCCTAAACTTGTTATTCTTTTCCAGAATCTAATCTAAGTCGTTGTGGGTTTCGAGGGTCATCCCACATCGGAGTACCTTACACCACCAAGGTACTGCTTCTCTTCATGCAACACTATTTTGGAACTTTTTATGTGAAATCATTGTCATCACAGTAATTCCATTATTCTCATGCATTAGAATAGTTTAATATTTCACATTTTGGAATTGCTTCCCCATTGCCATGGAGTCACGATTTCAAAGTAATACCAACCGCAGAGTCATTTCCTATGAAATTTCTTATTCGGACCTTCTTAAATGATGAAATACTGAATTTCTGCTTCGGCTTTTGTTTTAAAATTTCCTCCCACATTTACAATTTGTCATTTCTTCTATAATTTTTTTTCTTCTCCTAATTTTTGGTCTTTCAACCCATCAATTTACGAATACAGTAACTCATTTTGATATTTTCTCCAGGGTCCAGGCGTGTTCCATCCGTATGACAGTGGCCATGTAGCCATGACATACACTGGGCTGTGTTCGTTGCTCATTCTAGGAGACGACTTGAGCCGAGTCAACAAACAGGGCTGTCTGGCTGGTCTTAGAGCTTTGCAGCTGGAAGATGGCAGGTCAGGACACACACAGACACACACACACACACACACACACACACACACACACACACACACACACACACACACACACACACACACACACACACACAGTTGTTGCACTGACACCTTCATCTTGACTCAAAATTTACATAATTTTAAAGTTAGCTGTCATAATGTCAGTTCACAAAGTCTTTCACAAAGTTTCAAAGACTGAATATAGATATTGGATTTTCAGCTGTGTCTGTGTCTTCTTGCTTTCAGTTTCTATGCAGTGCCAGAGGGAAGTGAAAATGACATCCGGTTTATTTACTGTGCAGCCAGTATCTGTTACATGCTTGATGACTGGTCAGGCATGGACATTCAAAAAGCCATTGAGTACATCAGAGGAAGTTTGGTGAGCAGATGATAAAAATGTGTGCAATACATAATTTTATTATCAGAATAGCAGAGTGTCCCTGTGCATCAGTCACATCGTAGGACTTAAGTGTTAAGTAAGAACAATGAACTCGGATACATCATGCTGCAACTTTTTCCTTGATTGAATAAAAGAGAACTTGTAATGTTCTCATTTTCTTTGACTGACCTACACAAAAAGTCTGTTCATCTATTAATTGTGTTTGTTTCCATTATGTAGATTTTAAAATATATAAATAACTATCCTGTTCTCTCACCTTATGTCAAAGAGGGTATCTGGAGCACATTTGTGAAACTGTAAGTGCAGGGGTGGCAGAGGGCCAAACTGTAGATAGGAAGGTGGGGTGGTGGTGGTGGGGTGGAGAGTGGAAAAGGAAGTATCCAATGATGAGATGAGAGTGCATGTATATAACATCCTGTATTTTTTTTCAAATCAGAATTTCATCAATAGAAGAAAATGGATGTTACAATAATTTAAAACTGCCTTATTTAAACCCAGAAAGTGAAGTCTTGCTGCACCACTAATAAATGAACATGAGAGATTTCTATTCCAGGCAAATAGGACTGCCCCTTTCATGGTGCAACCTCTGATTCTTTCAAAGCAGGGCTTCTACATTTGAATGGGGAGAATAGACCACCCATCTTCCGTAGGTGGCACTCTGCCTAGAAATAGTTCGTTAATAATGAATGTGATGGTTGAGCAGTGTGTTATGGTCTTAAAGCTGCATCTTAGGTTTTTCCATCCACCAGAAGAATATGTGTTCCAACTTTATTTACCACATCAGTCCAATTTTGTCAGATTATTGACTGATGGTTACTTGAGCCCATGTGTTTGTTGTTCCTGTCTCCTGTGGAGGCTCCAAAAACAGAGACGCTGACAACCACCTCTCTGCTTTGGTTTATTTTATGTATTTCCTTGTCTTCAGAAAAATGCATATTTCAATAGGCTTTCTTGTCACAAAAAATACTGCTTGTCTTATACTGTGTTTTTCTTTGTGTTCTGCTCAGTCATATGACAATGGATTTGGCCAGGGAGCTGGGCGAGAGTCTCATGGTGAGTATGTTCATCTTCTTCTGCTTCATGTTTGGTTACAGGATCAGGAATCTGCGTTTGAAGCTGAAATTATGAGTCTTGGTATCCCAGAATAAATTATGTATTATGAATATACTGTATTCTTCATTTTCAAGTCAAAAAGGTTCTTATGAGATCAAAACATTTGCTGATGTGTTGGTGGGTCATGGTAGAGGGCATGAAAGTGGCTGATGGGAATAAATGGTTTAAGGGATTAGCCCCTAAAACCTTTTTTGAATCACTGTTTTCATTCATTCCCCCCTGGTTCAAATTAGACCTTTTTATTCTGAAACAACATCCTTCCTACACACACACACACACACGCACACGCACACACCACACATATTCACATACACACCAAAAATCTTATTCAGTCACCTTTTTGATGTATTTCCTCTTAAGTTTGTGACACTATGCTATAGAATTAGAACTGTATGAAGGGACATGTTTCAGTGAATATTGGCAATTTCCCTCCTTGCTCATGAGAGTCTTTGTTGTGTCTTGGCTCATAAACTCTGTTTGAGGCCTGATTTCACATCAGATATTCAGTAGGTGCCCATTTACCATCCTGTGATCAAACAAAGTTGTTTTTCAGAAGCTGAGCCGGGGTTAGAAAGTGCCTTTACCATGTCTTCATTTTTTACCATTTATAACATAGCTGTATGCATTTCCTTCATCTTCTGTTATGTAATGTTGTTTTCAGATAAATGCACATAAAAATGTCCCAGTTGTTGGTTTCTATTAATAAGAGATTGTGGTCCATGTTGAGAAACGGCTGCAATTAGCTGTGAATATTAATCATCATGGAAAGGAGTGCCAGAGGCTGTTTTCAGTGCGTTCTGTTTGTATATGTGAAATTTCATTGCTTGTATTGAAGCTTATGACAAGTACCTCCCTGTGCTTGCAGCAGATATAGAGCTAGACACAGCTGATCTGAGACACGTTGTAATGTGTCAGCAGAATTATACCCCTGACATGTTGGGGTTTTTTTTGTTGGTTTTTGTCCCCTCATTTGAACACACAAACACAGCTAACCAGCAAGGCTGGCAGTAACCTGCTTTTTAAGGGCAAGCTCAAAGTTACTTTGACAGCTAGTTTTTATGAAGTGATGGATAGCTGCTGCTCCTTCCTGCACTGATAACTGCCTGCCATTAATCAACAAATATGTGTTAATGTCATTCCGGCTGAAGGGACACTCTGTATTCTTCTCCAAAGCTATTCCACTTAGAAGTTCTTCATTTTTGTGTGGAAAAGTCTAAAGATATAATTACTTTCCTCACTAGTTTGCATTTCTGAAGATTCATGCTAAACAAAAGGTCGCCCCACATTTTGCTATCTATCAAGAAAGGTGTGAATTGAGATTATCGTTATCCTGCTCTCACTGCAATGCCCGTAGTCATGTTTGTCATTGAACAGTGACATCACCTTCTTGTACTGGACTTTCTCAGAAATCAACACTTTCTCCAAATTTAACTCATTTGCTTTGCCAGTTACCCATAAGCCCTTTAGTAGCATGTTATGCACCCACCTATCTGTGTCCAGGTGGTTGGACGTACTGCGCCATTGCCTCACTATGTCTAATGGGTCAACTGGAGGAGGCGCTGAGTCAACGGGAGCTGGACAGGATCCGCCGTTGGTGCATCATGAGGCAGCAGAGCGGCTTCCACGGCCGCCCCAACAAACCTGTAGACACATGCTACTCTTTCTGGGTGGGAGCTACGCTTGAGGTACCGGCTGGTGTAACAGACACAGCCATGTGTTCACTTATACTCTTGTGCATACATTAAGATGTTAGTGCATTTAAGTATTTTTAGCACATAATTTAAATTTGGGAGTAGAGATTAAAGTGAAGTTTTAAAAAGAACATCAGGTTTATTACATGGGACATGTTTAAAAATGGCAGTGTGTATATTCACACTGTCTGAACAACTGTTTTAATCCTCCACACACATGTAGAGTGATACTGATAGTGGATTGCAGTCATATCTGGGGGCCTGTGGTTAATCCACTGTTTCCCACGGGCTGAATCTGAAAAAATAAAAATGTGATTAATAGTGACTGAGCTATGGGTCTGTGAAATGTGTTTCCTTACTGAAAGATAGGCTATGAATATTTATCCATGAGGCACAGCAGTGCAACTGCTTTGATGATTTAAGTCTCCTGAGAAACTGATGGGGTCAGAATATGTCAATTAATGTTTTGTGTGCTCCAGTATTTCAGAACGGCAGTCCTCAATTAAATACTGAATCTTGTCAGAGCTGTTTAAAAATTTATTTTAAAGCCTAAAACTGTATCATGTCAGATTTTTAGGCTTCCTTCTGAAATGGTATTTGCTGTAATGACATAAATGCATGATTAGAAATGTCTTAAATAACTTAAGACTGTTTCGTAGTTTTCTGAAATGGTTTATGAACAAAAAGAAACAACAACTCATTGATATAAAGAAATCATCTGGAATTCTCTCACTGCCCGACTGAACTTAAAGGTGATCTACCCCACAGGGACCAGTGGAGTTACAGTGAAATAACCATGTTTGTAGTTCATGAAATCATTGTGTTGGTGGGTAGCATGTGGATTAATAGAAGCGTGCAGACTGCAGTCTTTCACGGACTCAAAGCCAAAGGATGCATTGCTATTATTAAACCCCCCACCCCTGCTCCCCAGGCATCCATGAGTATGCCACAGACACATGCTTGAGGAAAACGCAGGAAAAATGTTCATTTGACACAGCTTTGACTAAAAGTTTTAAATAATTTGAATATAAAGTATGGAATCAAATGATAGGTTGATCAATACTTTATTACCGGTAATCCCCAAAGGGAAACTCGGTCAAAATATCAGTCAGTGACGACAGTTTTTCACATTTGTGAGCTTAATTTCAAGAATATTATCTCTGTCTACTATGAAACATGGTCAGCAACCATGTAAATTATTATCCCACACTTTCCCTTTCTGTCCAATCCTAGCTTTTGGATGTGTTCCAGTATTCCAACTTTGACAAAAACAGAAGCTTCATCCTATCCACACAGGATCGGTTGGTTGGAGGATTTGCCAAGTGGCCAGACAGCCATCCAGGTAATGTTTCCCACATTTATCAGGTAAAGTTCAATTAGAAATATCAATAATGAAAAAAACCCCAGTGAAATGCCATGCCTGTAGGTGTGAATCTTATGGTGTAGTTCTGTTTCTCTCCACAGTGAGGTGTATATCAATAAAAGAGTGACACAAATCCCATTATATAGAATACAGCGCGCCACAAAGAGCTACCAGATAAAATACTGGAGTTCTACATTACACAGCCATCAACTGTCAGCTGACATAACGAAGAGACGTCTGTACTCGCAATCCGAATTTGATATCCTGTCAACTCAACAAGCTTAATCTCTCCTCTTTAAATTGCGACGTGGATGTTATGAGCATGGAGAAAAGATTAGACGATTACTTGCTTAGCAGATACAACAAAGAACTGCCAATCAGACAATACCTGCGGACAGTGATGAACAGGGTGTAAAGAGTACAGATGGCCTCAAAATAATTACGTTTCCAAATGTCCTACCTGTCATTATACACATCAGAGCATTCGACGACACAGCAGCACATTGTTTAACACCTTTGTGTGTCATGGAAAAAGACCTCTTGGCTGCTGAAATAATAGGAGCAATCAAATTTTGAGATCAATTCACCTCTTTGCGTCTGTCAGTTTATGAAGAATCATTTGCACTTAAAATCTTGCCTTTAACCGTTCACCAAGCAGTTACCTCTGTAATTCTGAAAAGTAGAAAAAACCCTCTTCAGTGTACGTCAGTTATTTTCATTCCTCTTTTACTATCAGACATCTTTTTAACATTCGGCATAGCCCCGGTAAACCAGAACTGGTCCTTTCACTGGATGCTGAGGAGGCATTTGACTCTTTTCAGCACTTTGGAGAAGTTTGGATTTGGCCATAGGTTCACATAATGGCTCAGATTCTATATACAACTCTGATGGCTGCTGTTTGTACTAATAATGATTTTTTCCTTTTGTTTTGAGCTCAAACGCAGCATAAGACAAGGATTCCCCTTGTCACCACTTCTTTTTGCGATCACAGTGGAGCCACTGGGGGATGAGCTAGGGTTTCGGTTCTGTCTTCTTGTGTTGTTGTGTTGGATTTGTGTTGGAAGGAAAATTGTAAAATGTGAAAACAAAATTAAAAAAATACCCTCCAAAAAAAAAAAAAAAATCTTATTATATAAAAGACCACAATAGGAGCAAGGGTAGGAAGGTGTATTTAAAGTCCTTATAGAGGAATAAACACAGACTCTAAAGAGAAAATTATTCAACATTTTGTTGATGTTTATTTTTAGGTATCGTCAAAAGTCCTGAGGACAAAAGGATGATGGATTAAAGCAGTTTCAGTTTCTTTTCTTCTTCCTTTTTCCACTGAATAGGTTCTGCCCTCCACCGGTGCACAGAGGTCGGGGTGGAGTTCTCATTGTCTGTCTTTATTTGAGTTCAATGGAAGTCATGTAACCCTAAACTTCAGTGCTACACAAGCATTATGTGTTCCTGTGTTCATGCTCCTCCCTGTTAGACGTCGATGCATCGGCCCATCCGTAGCCCAGGGAAACAGGAGCTCAAGCTCCTCACGTTACAGTAACAAGGCATATAAACTGTAAGAAACAATGACACCTTTCTGATAAAGCCTTGTAAAAAACATAGGGAACAAAGGAGATGTTTAGGAAATGATAAAAGGGATTCTTTGCTCTTTGGGTCCTTATATCATTCTGTGTCTTCTGCGGTCGTGCATTGAAAAGCCGTGTTTGACTCCATTTCATCATTTTAAGTCAGAAACCTCTCAAAAACGACTGTTCTCGTCCGACAACTCATATGCTAAGGTATATGCATGAAACGTGTTTTGCAAGACAACTTTATGTGGTTTTGAGATACTGATGTCCAGGGACTTGGCTGAGATAATAAGAAGGTAACAAAGACGTGGAACAAAAGAAGGTGCAGCATATTTGTCAAATTGATTTAGACTAAATATAGCCAAATGTAATTTGAACCTATGAGATAGTCTGATTCTGTTCATAGTTGGTTCAAAACATCAGTTTTCATGGAGCAGTTGGTAATAATATTAAGAAAGAAAGAGTATGATCAAAATATTGATCCAAATTCAAAGTCAAGTAAAACGTCTGCTATAAACCCTAAAAAGATCCTCAATTCCCTTCATTGGCGAAAAAAAACAACTGAATAGATGAACTATGGATGGACTGCAGAAGTATCTTTACACAACCTTTGCTCTTGAAAGAAGTAATTGTTTGTAAATAGCACAAGTGACAATTGTCACTTGATACAATGGATTTATCAAGTGGAACTGGAAAATTCTGTGAAGTATGAGGGGCATGACTTTGTAGTGATGAGTATATAGAGAGTAGTATTCTCTATAGAGAGATGTATTCTGTGAAGGACTTCTAAAAATATTCTGTATGAGACCTTTTTACTGTAATCGTCACGGTTATCCCAGCTGACTACAGGTGAGAGGCAGGTTACTCTCTGATTGCAGACACGGGGAGAACATACAAACCCCGCACAGAATGGACTCAAACCCAGAACCTTCTTGCTGTGAGCCAACAGCGCTACCCGCTGCGCCACTGTGCTGCGGGTAGAGAACCATTGCTGTTTAGTTTACCCTTCCTCCATTGCAGGGATTGACTCGGTTAATCCCACAATCAACACGTGATGTGTAAACAATGAGATGACTGACTACACTCGGAAGTGGTTCCAGGTGATCGTGCAGTTTGATATTTTGCGACTATCATTTGAATTTTCCAAATGAAATTGCTGCCATCTGAAAGAATAATGCTGAAGTAACTGTAATCCAAAACAAAAAATTTGATTGGGAGTTTTTTATGATGTTCTGTGTGCAGTTGTACTAATTCGGACGTCATGAACAAAACCCTGAGTTGACCTCCTTTTGAATCCTGGTCGATGCGGCTGATAGCGTTCTAATTGATTCTCATGCCTGTGCCCACTGATCTGTCATTTCATTATAATTCAATTACTGCTCCATTTACTAGCTTTTGCAGCTCTTACTCTGGTCCCAAGGGAGGGAAAGGGTCATGATGCATTCACATGTGCATTATTTATATCTTATTAAAGGGGCAGTACAACAAAAACAGTTCTTGTCTATTACAATGACTTTATTAAATGAGTAATATAGAGTGATGTAACAAACTTTTGTTGCATTTTTGACCAGGTTTCTCCCTTCCCCCACCTTTTTCTCTCCATGTTTTTAATTCCTTTCCTCTGCTTCTCTCTCGCCATTTCTGTGCACCAGATCCGCTCCATGCCTACTTAGGGTTGTGTGGGCTGTCTCTGATTGGAGAGCCGAATCTGAGGAAGGTCCACCCAGCTCTTAACATCACCCAGAGAGCCTTTCAGCACCTCCAGCAGCTGCAGCAGACATGGAGGGACAGCGCTCGCAGCTGCATCAGACACCACTGACAGCAGAATGATCCACAGCTTGGTCTATGAACAGGTTTAATAACAGTGGTCTGTTAAAGGAAACAGAACTTTACTGTCTCCAAGACTTCTGGTCTCTCATCTGAGAGACTTTGTCATATTAGGAAACAGAAAGGTTTGGATTTTTTTTCTTTAAAGTTACAGAATAATGACTTTGGAGAGCTTTTTTCAAGTCCATCAAAAGTGACTTTTCTGTTAAGCAATATACGCCACACTTCTGCTGCCTTTAAACAAAATCGCAGTCGATAAAAATGTGCATTTTGGTTCTAGAGATTTATATGTACCAGAAAATCTAATGTCTCTACGGAGACTCAAAGAAATGCCTCATTTTTACATGCTTGTTATTAGAAATGTTTTGGAAGCTTCACGCTTCTTAGCCTCATCACCTTAGTCAAAAACACAACCTGCTTTACACTTTTCCATCCAGGGATGAACATTGCTGACCTACTTCACGTAGACAAAGGTTACAGTCAGTGACCCAGAGGAGGGGACGTCTCTTTCGTGTGGTTTTGTAGTTGAAGGTTGTTCAGTTAATTAGTTTTTTCTACTTTTACTGAATAATGCGCCAATATTTATAAAAGATGATAAATAATGATTTGCTTTTGTTCAGTAATCTGAAGGAAAAATGTGAACAAAGCTTGGTTTTTTTTGGATTGACATCCTTTCATCGTACAAAAGCACTCCTGAGGCACTGACCTTCCTCTTATGTGTTTTTCTGCCCTCTGATGTCTTCAGTCTCGCTTTGCGCCTGAAACTGGTCAGAGCCTCAAGGTCCGAAGCCCGTTGGATTAATTCTCCCTGCTCTCTCGCCTCAGCTCCCTTCAGTTTCACCACTGCAGGCTTTTCAATCAACAGAAGAGATTTTAAATAAACTGCTGGACCGAATTTCATGAAAAAAACTGCTAAGCAAAAGTAACCAGAGGGCCAGATATATAATTTCTCTACGATGTTTAAACGTTTTCCTACAGGCTTTATCAGATGTGAGAAAGTTCAAAGTTTTTATGTTTCATACTTGAGGCTGACATAAAAGTAGTTTGAGCCTCTTGAGACATTTAGATAAAAAGACAGACAATCCTGCAAGTCTCCTGACATCCCCTACATACTGATCGCGCTCTCTTTGACCAGCATTCATACTCCTTGCTGGAACCAACCCCTGAAATCAATAGAAGCTAGAATCATTTTGTTCTACAAAACCGAATATTGAATTATTTTTAGGACAAAAAATCAGTGACAAAAAAAAAGATCATTACTTGAGTAGAATGTCTCAATGAAAGTCAAAATACTAAAACAGTTGTTTTCCAGTGTGGGAGCCACTTCCATGAGAGCCCTTGGGTATTGACTCACCCCAACATTTGATTGATAGGACAACCAGCCATTAAAAGCCAAGTGAATATAAGTGACCTTCCAACCTTCTTTAGCTGTGCTACAAAGTGTGTATATTTTCCTAGCAGTTCATCATCTTTTCTCACATTATTGCTCTGATCACCAACAAGTAACATTTACAGCAGTTACCTCCTTTCATCTTAAACCTACTGTCCCTACAAACACTTGCTCCTTGAGGTGATGAATGAGGAGATCGTTCTGTCATCTTAGGTCAGAAATGCAACATGTTTCTTGTGTGAGTCCACACCTACACCAGATCCTGTCTCCCTTTTCATTTGCCATTGTTTTCCGTCAGGCAAAGCAAGAAAACAGGAGTGTAGAGAAGAGAGGAGCGGTGACTGAATAAATCATTTGGATCATTTATTATTCATCGTAAACCGTCTGAGACCGGACTCTACTCTGAGGCCCAACCAAACCCCCAGTGTTATATACCCTTCCATCTGTGCTAAAACGATTGTATCCATGTTACTGTATTGTGTTGCTATTCTGCCTAAGCCAGTAGGCCTGCTCAGTTTTGTCTTGCTGATCTTACCGACTTCTCTTTTGCCAATTTTTATATTAGATTCTTCAGAATATATATTAAATGTTTATTACCCTTTGGGAAAGTTAGTTATATTATATGGAACTCACTGTTTCCCACCCTGCTGTATCTCTGATTGGTCCTAGCCTGATGATCTTGGCCCAGGTCTAATCAGTCACATGCCTGAGTCTCACCAACCAAACCAACACACACTACCAGTGAGGAGTAGACTATCTTGTCAAGATAGGCAGTGGAATCCAAAATAATGTGCACATTTAGGTATGAGTTGAAGTTGAGTTGAATTTTGAGTTTCAGACACATTACACTATAAGCGTCTAAAAATCCACTTGATTAGTCATCGTATTTGTTTGTCGCTTTGCACTGAAAAAAAGATGCACTGAAAACATGAAAGTCATGCACGCGTCTTCTGTAATGATATTCAATAGCTAGACCACTCAATTTTAACTCTCAAATGTGCCTCAGCATTATTCTGAGTCACTTGACTCTGCTTTCTACGTGGACAACATGCTTAGCTTGGCTGTTTCTGAGTGTTCACTGGAGGCCAAAGGTGTTTCTTTAATTCTTTCAACCCTGATTTGTAAACAGTCGTTGCCCTCTGACCTCAGTTAAGTTCACTCTGGATTTCTGTAAATGTTTGATTGATGATATATTTCCAGAACGAAGGGAAACTTCATTAGACTTTTACTGATTAAATTGGTTTAATGGATCTGCCTTGATGCACATGAGGGCAGCATCTCAGCACTTGTTACGTCACATGCCCCTTTTTTGCTGCATCATACTGCAGTAAAGTATATCCAAGAGTGGCGAGTGCTTTTAGAGCCACTGCAGTGACGGCTTTATTCAGAAGGTCCAAGGATTTGATAAGTTCATAAGACACAACCAGAAGTGTAACAAACAAATGGCCGAACATAAATTCTGTCATAACAATAAATACTGTAACAATAAATATAACAGGATTTATTTTTTCTATGCTTTGTAGAGATGATGAGCCTAGATAACAATGTAAATTATAAATATGTGACTTAAAATGTGCAAGTGCTCAAGATGAAATGTTTACAGCTGCATCAATGTGATGGTTCGAGGAGTTGGGTGTGCAAATGTTGATACATGATGTTAAGTACTTCAGCTCTGAATTGAGGACGTAATGTTGAGCCATGCTTTGCAGTGCATCATATTTATGATGAATAAAAATCACCTACTACCTTTTACAGTTATTCTTGTGTTTGTGAGTGTCATGTCATGGTTTCACATCAACTTATGTACATCTTTGTGGTCATTTTATCCCCTCAGCATCATCGTTGTGCTCGGCTAGTTCAAGGATTGCCAAAGTACATTTGAAAAGTCTTGTGCAAAGCTGACATTTTCCACCAAAACTTATTATAAAAGGGCAATCTGTCCTAGTGCTGGAGAACATGTTGCTACGTCTCCACAAACATCATGATTTCTGTCAAGTTTAACGAACATTTACAAAACAAACATATACTGTACAATGAATATCCTTTGAAAGACTAAAGTCTAAAAATAAAAAGTCATTGATCGAGATTGAATATCTTAAATCTGATCACATTGAGAACTTTAACATTTGCTTGGTAGTTGTGCCGTACTTAAGTACAGGAAAATGCCATTTGTTGCCCAGCTTTTATTTTGTACTGTAGTAGATGAAATTAAATGTAGCCGCAAGAGGGCACAAGCCAGTGTCTTATTGTGCCGGTCCCAAGCCCGGATAAATACAGAGGGTTGCGTCAGGAAGGGCATCCGGCGTAAAACTTTTGCCAAATCAAAGATGCGAATCAAACATATGACTTCCATACCGGATCGGTCGAGGCCCGGGTTAACAACGACCGCCATCGGCGCTGTTGACCTACAGGGCGCCGGTGGAAATTGGATTACTGTTGGTCGAAGAAGGAGAGGAGGAAAGTGCGTTCGCACGAAGAAAGAGAAGAGGAGCGCCAAGAGTATAGGACTAAGAGTAGGGACGTTGAATGTTGGAACTATGACAGGAAAAGGTAGAGAGTTGGTCGACATGATGCAGAGGAGGAAGGTAGACATACTGTGTGTCCAGGAGACCAGGTGGAAAGGTAGCAAGGCTAGAAGTTTAGGAGCAGGGTTCAAGTTGTTCTATCATGGTGTAGATAGAAAGAGAAATGGAGTAGGAGTTATCTTGAAGGAGGAGTTTGTTAGGAATGTCCTGGAGGTAAAAAGAGTGTCGGATAGAGTGATGAGTCTGAAGCTAGAAATAGAAGGTGTGATGTTCAATGTTGTTAGTGGGTATGCTCCACAGGTAGGATGTGAGCTGGAGGAGAAGGAGAAATTCTGGTTGGACTTTGATGAAGTGATGCAGAGCATACCTAGAAGTGAGAGAGTTGTCATCGGTGCAGACTTCAATGGACATGTTGGTGCAGGTAACAGAGGTGATGAGGAAGTGATGGGCAGGTTTGGTATCCAGGAGAGGAACGCAGAAGGACAGATGGTAGTTGACTTTGCAAAAAGGATGGAAATGGCTGTAGTGAATACTTTCTTCCAGAAGAGGCAGGAACATAGGGTGACCTATAAGAGTGGTGGTAGGAGCACACAGGTAGACTACATCTTGTGTAGACGATGTAACCTGAAGGAGATCATTGATTGTAAAGTAGTGGTAGGCGAGAGTGTAGCCAAACAGCATAGAATGGTGGTGTGTAGGATGACTCTGGTGGTGAGGAAGATGAAGAGGACAAAGACAGAGCAGAAGACGAAATGGTGGAAGCTAAAAAAGGAAGAGTGTTGCATGACCTTTAGGAAGGAGTTAAGACAGGCTCTGGGTGGTCAGGAAGTGCTTCCAGATGACTGGACAACTACAGCTAATGTGATCAGGGAGACAGGTAGGAGAGTATTTGGTGTGTCATCTGGAAGGAAAGTAGATAAGGAGACTTGGTGGTGGAATGAGGAGGTACAGGAGTGTATACAAAGAAAGAGGTTAGCTAAGAAGAAGTGGGACACTGAGAGGACTGAGGAGAGTAGACAGGAGTACAGGGAGATACAGCGTAAGGTGAAGGTAGAGGTAGCAAAGGCCAAACAAGAAGCTTATGATGACTTGTATGCTAGGTTGGACAGTAAGGAGGGAGAGACTGATCTATACAGGCTGGCAAGACAGAGAGATAGAGATGGGAAGGACGTGCAGCAGGTTAGGGTGATTAAGGATAGGGATGGAAGTCTATTGACAGGTGCCAGCAGTGTGATGGGAAGATGGAAAGAGTACTTTGAGGAGTTGATGAACGTGGAAAATGAGAGAGAACAAAGACTAGAAGAGGTGACTGTTGTGGACCAGGATGTAGCAAAGATTAGCCAGGATGAAGTGAGGAGAGCACTGAAGAGGATGAAGAGTGGAAAGGCAGTCGGTCCTGATGATATACCTGTAGAGGTTTGGAAGTGTCTAGGAGAGGTGGCAGTAGAGTTTCTGACTGGGTTGTTCAACAGGATCTTAGATAGTGAGAAGATGCCTGAGGAGTGGAGGAGAAGTGTGCTGGTGCCCATTTTTAAGAACAAGGGAGATGTGCAGAGTTGTGGCAACTACAGAGGAATAAAGCTGATGAGCCATACAATGAAGTTATGGGAAAGAGTAGTGGAAGCTAGACTAAGGGCAGAAGTGAGCATTTGTGAGCAGCAGTATGGTTTCATGCCAAAAAAGAGTACTACAGATGCAGTATTTGCTTTGAGGATGTTGATAGAGAAGTACAGAGAAGGCCAGAGGGAGCTGCATTGTGTTTTTGTAGATCTGGAGAAAGCTTATGACAGGGTGCCCAGAGAGGAACTGTGGTATTGTATGAGGAAGTCTGGAGTGGCAGAGAAGTATGTTAGAGCGGTGCAGGACATGTATGAGGACTGTAAGACAGTGGTGAGGTGTGCTGTAGGTGTGACAGAGGAGTTCAAGGTGGAGGTGGGACAGCATCAGGGATCAGCTCTGAGCCCCTTCTTGTTCGCTATGGTGATGGACAGGCTGACAGACGAGGTTAGACAGGAATCTCCATGGACTATGATGTTTGCAGATGACATTGTGATCTGCAGTGAGAGTAGGGACGAGGTGGAGGAGAAGCTAGAGAGGTGGAGGTTTGCCCTGGAAAGGAGAGGAATGAAGGTTAGCCGCAGTAAGACAGAGTACATGTGTGTGAATGAGAGGGACCCAAGTGGAAGAGTGAGGTTACAGGGAGAAGAGATCAAGAAGGTGGAGGATTTTAAGTACTTGGGGTCAACAGTCCAGAGCAATGGAGAGTGGGGAAAAGAGGTGAAGAAGCGTGTCCAGGCAGGATGGAATGGGTGGAGGAAAGTGTCAGGTGTGATGTGTGATAGAAGAGTTTCAGCTAAAATGAAAGGAAAGGTGTACAAAACTGTGGTGAGACCAGCAATGTTGTTTGGCCTAGAGACAGTGTCACTGAGGAAAAGACAGGAGGCAGAGCTGGAGGTAGCAGAGATGAAGATGCTGAGGTTCTCTCTGGGAGTGACCAGGAAGGATAGGATCAGGAATGAGTACATCAGAGGGACAGCACATGTTAGAGGTTTTGGAGATAAAGTCAGAGAGGCCAGACTGAGATGGTTTGGACATGTCCAGAGGAGAGATAGTGAATATATTGGTAGAAGGATGCTGAGTTTTGAACTACCAGGCAGGAGGCCTAGAGGAAGACCAAAGAGGAGGTTTATGGATGTAGTGAAAGAGGACATGAAGGTAGTTGGTGTGAGAGAAGAGGATGCAAAGGACAGGGTTAGATGGAGGCGGTTGATTCGCTGTGGCGACCCCTGAAGGGAAAAGCCAAAAGGAAAAGAAGAAGAAGTAGATGAAATTACATATGCAAAAAAAAAAAAGATCCGACACTTTTAAGGCCCTTGATTAGAATTTCACTGCTAATACATCATGTTTTCATGTGATTTGGGAGGAGAATAATTGTTTGTTGTAGACTGAGTTAAAGCATTACTGCTGAATAAACAGCTCAAATTATGAAATTTTCTCCTGGTGCTCAAGTGAAATGGACACCATAAACAAGCTTCTCATGGTGGCTAATAGTGATGACGATGTCCTTTTGTTTTTCTTGTGCTGAGTTAAATAATCAGCACTGGATGTTATTACACCTTTTATTACAGGTAAAATTGAAGCTCAAAGGTAGACGTTGTAGGAATTAGATTACATCTGTCCCTGATATGTCTGTACTGAACCAGACATCACATTCCCACATCTGTTTGGTCATGTCTCCCTATTCTTTACCCATTTGGATGAAATCAGACGAAATCAAACTATGTATTCATTATGAAAAAGGAAGGTACGTAGTTAAAAATTGTGGTGTATGACGACCACCGACAGAGTGTCTGCAGAAAAGACCACGCTCCAATTTCCTTTCATGGTCGCCCCTGGGGCTCGATGACTCAGAGCTCTAATTTTAACTTCAAAGATGACAACTGGTCAGCAGTTTTTTCAGTTTGCCTCTCATTTTATGCTAGAATGGATGAGCTGTGCTTCACAGAAGTACAGCCTGATTGTTGCTTCTTTTCCTGACTAGGTCAGTAAATTATAAAAACTAAAAGCCTTGGGGGGGAAGGAGAGTTTCATTGAACAGAGGCACAGATGCTAATAAACATAGAGTCCCACCTGGGATCTGAATAGCAGAGTGTGAGAGTTTTTAATGTGGTAATCCAAACCAGACAAATGCAGTCCAGTTCCACACAGATATCCACTCTGATTGTGGATGGGATTAAAATTTTACGCAGCACTTGATCACACAATGTAAGATGTTTCACATTGAAGAACTGTTTTTTTTTTTTCAATGTATACCGATAGCAACTGAAGAATACGTGTGATAGGCTCCATGTCAGTAAGACACAGAATATAGAATCAAAGAAACATTTTGGTAAAGTATTTAAAAAGAAGATTTCTATGATTCAAAAAAACTAGAAAGGCTTGTAAATGAGTTGCTGTTATGTGAAAACAGCCGAAGCAACCAGATGCTCCCTCGACAGCCGACTGCAGCTGTTTGGGTATTTTCTTCCTTTTGTTTTGGGTGTGGTTTTACTCCTCTGTTCAATGAGCATTATACACCTGTGGCACCAGACTGCACCAAATGTAACTTTATATGACCATTCATTAGGAGAGACTGAACAGAAGGCAACACAGTAAAAAGATCATAATAAATGACAAAAGTACAAATAATATATAATAGAATGGAATATTGTCTAAGATATGCAATTGATAAACGTTGAGGCTGACATTATGGTCAATTTCATTTTAGAGGCACGTGACACCGAAGAATTTATTTTTCTTACCATTTAATGAAGATGTTTCCTGTATTATTTACACAACAAGTCCATAAGTACTTCATGTTCACTGGTTTGGATCATGTGGATCAATGAGTCACTTCGACCCCCGGGCCCTTGGGAGCAACAGCTGTTCTTCACTGTTGCTTAATGTGAATGAATTCTACTTAGGAGAACACATTAATCAATGTGTTTTATTGATTAGTCAAGCAATGGGAACTGTGGTTTAGTTGTGTGTCGTTTTAAGAAGCATTTTATGGAGCTAATTTATTCCTCATTCTGGGGGAAGATGAACTGGCGTGGATGTGTCGTTTTAGTTGTTGGTCCTCAAGTGACTTGGAGTGTTATGACCACAGGGCTCATTGAGCGTCTATCGAAACGGACATAAAATGCTGCAAGTAAGCAGCAAACCTTCCACGTTTCCAATGAGGAACCATTTAGTCATTGTCCTGTCTGTAGCTGTTTAGGAATTTATAGATTGTAAATGGTTCATCAACTCTGCACGGAGGATCTGTTTTAAGGCGCTGCTGTTTGTTTTCCTGCTTTGTAGGATTGTACAAAACAACTGCACAGATTTCACAAAACTTGCAGAGCTTGGTATTTAGACGTTAAGAACACATTTCATTTTGGAGAAGATTCAGATAAAGATTTAAGGAATTTTCCCACATCTTTTAACACTGCACCAAAAACCTTTATTTATTTATTTATTTATTTATTTTATTCTTCTGTCAACTACATGTAAACCAGTTTTTTTGCTTCAGAATTGTGTTACTTGAATCTGTGAGCAGAATCTGCTCCAGACAACCATTTTTCTATCAAGTGCTAATAAGTAAATAATGGAAATACACAAAAACATGGTAGCCATTGTTATATTTAGCATTATCTTTCGGCACCAACACTTTGCCTAACATTCAGGAGGTGACCCTTCAAATTAAATTCATCCCTAACCTGGCAACCCAAGTTATTCTTTAAAGAGGTACTCATCAGTGGGAATCAATACGTACAAAAATAGGAAGTATCCTACTTTTGTGTTTGAAGACCTCCACCACCACATAGAATACAGTTGTTCCAGAACAGTTGTTCCAGAATGGCACCATGCTGCCACATCACAGTAAAAACACCCGTGTTTGTGTGTTTGTTTGCTTTCCAAACAGCGATCAGTCGATCAGCTGCTTGTTTTGTCATTCACTCTTGACTCTGTTACAACAATCCGCCTGTTTATCCCCCTTTCAAATACCACATATTCCACGGGGCTGGAATATGTCTGCGTGAAGCCATGAGGCCATCTGGTGACGTGGAGCAAGTGGTATTGCCGAAAATTTTTTAAAAAAGTGAGCTTAATCTGGTTTCACATTTCGGTTCGGGGGCTTCTCCTCCAATCCCTGTTCAACAAACGAAAACACACAGATCTGAGGTCGGATTTTATTCTGCAGTGAGCAGAAATTAATCCTCATATTTATAGAGACGCGTCTAAGAAAGAGCAGGCCGTGAATAAATGGATGCGTCCCTTTGAGCTTCAGGTTGGCTTTATTCTCATTAATTCTAAGGATTTGTGCGCGGACCGATCTCATACTAACCGAGGGGACACAAAGCGCTCTGCCGGGGGAGACGTCGCCGCTGAGGGATGTTTGGGACGAGGAGGGAGATGGTACAGTTTGCGAGGGCGGGGCTTCCCTTCCAATTTAATAAGGCAAACCCAAAGAAAGCCGGCTTCTCTCAGCCGGCGCATGTACCGTAGACGTTTCGGGAATGCACGGAGAGGGAGGGAGGAGAGAGGACGATGGAGGAGGTCTGAGGAGTGGTTCTTCTCTCCTGACGCGTCTCACCTCCCCCGTGAAGCAGTGAAGCAGGAGATCCCGTGTCTTCACCCGCTGCACCCGATTGTTTGGTTTGTTTTTATTTCCCCCTTCATTTTTATTATCATCGTTTGCTGCTCCCTCTATATCCATCACCACCTGCAGCCATGTCGGACTCTGAGGACATGACGGAGTTTGCCAGCATCGTGGAGCGGATCGAGCGAGGAGAGGTGGGTCTCATCTGGATGATTTACGATCCTCTGACAGCAGCGGTCTGCCTGTCAAAGTGTTCCGACGGCAGTGGCCAAGGGTCGGCCTGTAGCTGTCAGGCGGGAAAACCTCCGTCATTCTATTCTATTCTCAGTATGTATGTATGTATGTATGTATGTATGTATGTATGTATGTATCTATCTATCTATCTATCTATCTATCTATCTATCTATCTATCTATCTATCTATCTATCTATCTATCTATCTATCTATCTATCTATCTATCTATCTATCTATCTCTATCTATCTATCTATCTATCTATCTATCTATCTATCTATCTATCTATCTATCTATCTATCTATCTATCTATCTGATGGGAGGATTGGTCTTGAGCTAAATTTTGGTGCAAATTAAAATAAAGGCACAGATCATATCTTTTTTCACTTTGTTGGGATATTAATGTAAAATTAATTAGAAAATAGCACATTTGGGGGTATTGCTTGTTTTGATGTGGATCCAAATAGGAATCCTGATTTAACTGGATGGTTGCTGCAAACCCAGGAACCTTATATTACAGTTAAAGCTGAAGAGGTTGATTTTTGAATAGGGCTTCATTGAATTAAAGGGGACACTTGGACAAAGATATCCTCCCTAATAGAGTAAAAATTTCTGAGGTGTTACGAGACTCTTGACTGTTAATAAAATGATGCATACCCTATATACCATCCCACATATTTTGTATTGTATTCCATTCTGCTGGATTCTGTGTCACTGCTTCAGGCTTAGGTTAACCTATTTTTAGAAAAAAAAAGAAAAAGAAAACTTCTGAACATGAAGTGTTTAATTAGAGGCTTCAGTGTTGGTAGTGCTGCAGGCAGATCAGAGACTCCAGTCAATACCGTATGTGGGACACTTGGCAGCAGCTGTGTGGTGATACGGGCACTGTGTTACTGAGGTGTGTACAGTATGTGTATGTGTCTGCATGGGGAGGGGGTCGTCACTCATCACTTTTCAGATTGAGAGAACTAGTTGAAACACAATCACTCCTGCGTGCACGATCTCTGGTGCTCACTCATGCATGACCAGTCTGTATTTCATATGTCCAATGTAAAAAAGATTGTGCACGCAACTGAAGTGGTTAATTTAGCTCGCTGATTTTTCAAAATGTAATGAGGCCTGTTTTCCACAAAGAACAAAAAGGTTCACATATATTTTTTAATGTCTAAATGCTGGGAAACAATAAGTCAAGTCTTATTACTAACAAAAATCAATGCTTTACGATTGTGAGACATTCGTTGATGTTGGCTAACATTACATACAGATATTATGTTTCCTTGGGTTTCCTTTTTGATCACATTTTGTTGACCATCCACCCATCCATCTGGCAAAAAGTGAAAAGAACACATCACTGATGTTTTTAAACTCTATGACTTTGAATATGTTAAATGGATTTGGACAAAGGTTAAACGGTCTGTGAAAATGACCAACATAAAAATGTTAAATAGACAAAAGCTTCCATATAATAGTTATTTATAAATTTTTACAGGCCTCATACTTCCTAGTGAAAAACTGAGAAACCCTTTGCTCATGACATTGATAATGATGCATCAGCTTGGATCCTTAGGGGGTACCATCCTGTCTCTTGTGTTTTATAGATATGGAATAAACATCTTTTGCCTCCAGTGACTGAGGGGTCCTCAGTGCTTTCTTGCAAGCACTTGCAGATGGAAAAGAGAATGACTCAGCAGAGTCAGTTTTAAATGACACCCCAAAAGCTTTTATATGGTCTTTGCTTGTTAACCAAATCACTGGAGAGCTGACATGATAGGGGCCCCCGGTACACCATAAAATTAACTGCAGATCCACTGCAGCGATTAGTACCCCATAAATTCCCTTTAATAATGGGAGGGATGCTGACATTAGTACAGACTGTACATTGAAAAGAGGTTATATGTTACACAGGCCACTGTAATAGCCAATGCAACCTAAGGTGAAGCTTTTATACAGTGCCTTACGTTTAGTCCAAAGACTCTGAAGACATTAACAGTTCTCTGGCTTCTTTAGCATGATTAGCAACATTACATGTGCAATATGAGAGGTTTTGTTTTCGATGTACACTGCCCGGCTAAAAAAAAAGTCACACACTCTAATATTTCGTGGGACTGCCTGTAGCTTTGATTGCGGTGCGCATTTGCCGCGACATTGTTTCGACAACCTCGTACAACGTCACAGCATTTATTTCCTTCCAGAATTGCATTAATTTTTGGCCGAGTTCTTGTATTGACAATAGGAGTCAAACCACTCAGCAAGGTCCTTTCCAGCACATCCCATAGACTTTGAATGGGGTTAAGCTCAGGACTGTGGGGGCCAACTGATGTGTCAAAATGATTCCTCACGCTCCCTGGACCACTCTTTCACGATTAGAGCTCGATAAATTTTGGCATTGTTGTCCTGGAATATGATCGTGCCACCTGGGAGAAAAAATCCATTTATGGGATAGCCTGGTCATTCAGTACATTCAGATACTCAGCTGACTTAATTTTTTTGCTGAATACTATTGCTGAGTCTAGACTTGACCAACCGAAGCAACCCCAGATCATAACACTGCAATTTGCTTATTGAAACCCAAACGGTGACTTTTTTTTTGGCCGGGCAGTGTATATTGAAGGGCTAGATATTTTTGGAGCCAAACAAGTCTCTGATTATAACTAGATCACACTTCCCTTCCTCCTGTACTTCTGCCTCTGCATTATATAACCCATAGTGTACACACATTTGTTTTTTCTGTAGGTGTAATGGCTGAAATTCACTCCCACTTGAGTTCTACCTTTTTTAAATGACCTCATCTCATCAATTTTCATTTCTCAATAGGAGTTGCACAGTAAAAAGGTAGCCTGGTGTTATAGCATGACAGTGCATCAACACCTTGATAAAATTGGCCACTCACTTCAGGTGATATGCAAAACCTAAAGACAACAACAAGCCCGTGTTCAGTTATAGTGACAGTGCCCCCCACTGGCAGTAAGAATTTTTAATACGCTTTTATGCTTTGATGAAGCTCTCAGTCATAAATCATCATGTACTGTAAATCAACATTGGGTTTACGTCGAGATTTTGGCACTGTCCCTGCTTCATGCTCTGCAACATGATCTATAATAAGTAGGTGTTCTGTTGGGCCGCACTGTGGGACAAAGAAACTTACTGTTAAATACATTATATGTGTGTAAATGGAAGAAAATTCAGTGGGGTCAGCGGATATACACTTTCATCGGCATGGGGCAACAAGGGTATATTCAGTACTGTTGTGGCTTTAATTCTAAACTGTTGTGACCATTCTGTATTACTGCTTTTACTTCAGTAAAATATCTGAATACTTCCCCTCCTAATCTGATGGAAAAAGGAAGAAGATTGAACCAAAGCATTTGAAAGCACATGCTTGTCATCAGTAGTTTATAAGTTTATCAAATAAAAAAAATAATTTTCATGATGGCCAATCTGTTTATCCTCATAGCTGTAACTTGTTACCTTTAACAGTTCACATCCAACAAAGCTAGATTTACATTATCTCAGCTACATGGTGACAGCACTGTGTCTCCATGACCTGGCCCATATTGACCCACGCTTTAATAAGCCAGCATTGAGTGTGTCAGTAGAATTATGCATAGCAACAGCTTTGCATTTTTATTCCCATTGACCTGTTGTTATTTTTAATTAATTTTGTTCCTGAATTCATTTGTTCCACCTAAAAAAAATGAATCAGCTCCTCCCTGGCTGAAGATTGTCTTTTCCACAAAGTTTCAACAAAGTCCGACAACAACATTTGTCGATGTTTTGTAAAGAAACAAACATTGGGTTTACCGTACTGTCACCTCCTTTCATTCTCAACGGCTGAGGTGTTAAGATTACGACGTGCCTGAAGGCAGCAGCGGTTCCCATGGAGACCCAACCCCCCCCTCTCGTTCCCACGTTCACACGGTCCCCCTCCCCCTCCCCTCCGCGTCCGCGTGCGCGCGCCGCAGTAGAGCGCGAGCTGCTGATTCACCACGAGTCTCTCCGTAGCGTCACTCTATTTAAATTCATTCAGTCGTTGCTGTCGGCATCTTTCGCCTGCGTCCCAGAAGTTGAACCAAACTCCCCCCCTAAAACCACCGGATTAAGTTTGGTCTACTCTCATAGTTTCTCCCCATCATGTCTGCAGAGATGCGACGTGGAAGCAAAGCGGGGGTAAGTGAGATAATAAAACGCTTTTTGACTCGTCGCTGTTCAACAGCCTGCAGCGTCTTCTCTGCGCAAACGAGATGAAAGTGTAAAAACAAAAGTTCTTCACTATTGAAAAACTACAAGATGTCAAGTCATGGTTTGGATTTTATGAAACATACCGAAACGAACAACGCCGAGAGAACACTGCTCGTCTCGTTTCTGTTTAAACTTCCTCTTAACCTTCGGGATATTGCCTTTATTCAGAACATGGAGATGCGCTTTCTTTCGGATGTTTGCTCAGGCAGGAGGAGTTGGATTGTTTGTCGTAACACGTGAAATAAATCAACTAATCAAGAGGTTTTCAGTCTCCAACCTGCAGAACCGTTCCTGGCCTCTTGTGTATGTCCAAACGTGAGCTGCTGGAAACGGGTTTCTACTATATTTAGCCGAGTTTAATCCTTTGTTATGTAATGCATGGGAAGCAGGATGATAACGTGACATTATATGAAATAATTAGACTGACGGTCATATTCTACCTGAACCTGCCCACTGAAGCCCAGTGTCTCACCCCACTGACACAGCAAAACACATTAGTCACAATCCAGAGGGCAGACAATGGGCTTAATTTGGCTGCATTTGAAATGTCTTATAATAGAAGAGAATGGGTTATTGTTTCTAGACGGCTGCATCCTCTCTGAAGATCTTATGTTTAGGTACGCAAGGGGCCCCGTAAAAAATCTGTTCTGGGGCACCATCAATACTTGTTTGCTATTATGGATGTTTGATTATCTGCTCCAGCTTACTCCACATTCATGCCTGTGGTTGATTTTGAGTAACTCAGTTCATATCCATTTTTTTAACAATGGGAGGAAGCTGGAGAACGTTCACACTCCATAATAAATATCGACGACAAATTAAGTCAAATAGCCAATATTTCTGCATAAAGAATAAAATCAACAATAATGACACCAGCGTTTCTAACGATGTTCCTAGTGGGTAAAAAAGTAAAATATTAAGTAGATTAAATATATTTGAAAAACGTGTCCAGAATATATGTATGCATGTTGAAAATGTTTGTAAAAATGTGAAATATTCTGACATAAATTTCGGCATCGACTCATCTTAATTTTCTCTTACAAGTAATCTGTAATACTAACACCTGTTGATACTACTAATTGCAAATCCACTCGGTACGTCATATTTAAGCATGGATATCTATTTAAGACAGTCATGCTTTTTTGTGGGGTCCTAAACAGCCAGTTAGTTTGTCAACCATTCAAGTACCATTAAGTATACTGATGGCAGTTTTTGGTAATCATGACTCATCACCAGGTCCCGATCAAGAATATCGAGAGGGAGCTGATCTGCCCGATCTGTAAGGAGCTCTTCACCCACCCGCTGATTCTGCCCTGCCAGCACAGCATCTGCCACAAATGTGTCAGGGACCTGCTGATGCTGAACCATGAGGACTCGTTTGATGCTGGTTCTGAGTGCTCCCTGCCAGGCAGCCCCAGGTCCCGGGTGCCGTCCCCCTCCATGGAGAGGCTTGACAGGCTCGTGAGATCAGGTGCGTCCCAGAGTAACAAAACCTTTCTCTAGAATGAAAAGGGGTGTTCTTCTGGGGTTTTCGTCATTTAGAGCTCAGGCAGATGCATTTCATCCAGTCAGACTCAAAAGGTGAATTGATATTTGAGGTAGTGGAAGCTAATGATCAGGTTGATCAGGCTGCACAGGAAATACATTTATTATACATACAAGGCTATTTACAGATGGCAGTATGAGGTGGAATATGAATAATGCCAACTTCCTGATGTTTTGTCTTTGTCCTAAGTCCTGTAACTTGAGTTTATGGTTCAGCTTTTGGCTCTGCATTCTACAGGTTTCAGTGGCTGGAGCCTGAGATCTATGTCCATAGAGAAGGAAAAAAAGGCTTGTAAATGTCTGAAATGAGGATGTTTGGTCAGAAACTGTAGAGCATGTTCAATTACTCAACAAAGATGTGAAGAGGATTTCATTACCTGTAACCAAATCATTGGCCAATGCAAATTTTAAGGTTGAGCAAGCAAAATTGTATGACGTCTTTTTCGATGCTGTGCAGACATGCCCTCTCTTCCTCCTCTTGCCCCAGACGAACAAGAGCTGGCATGAAAATGATTTAATTTTAAACGCATTAAACACTTTTACAAGCTTTATTATGAGACGGCAGTGGAACTTTACAAGCTTTTGCTCTCCAGCAACATAAAAGCAATGCTGACAAGTTCTGAAGTCCTAATTGTATTCACCATCTATCTCTAATGGCACAGGGGCATCAAACGCCCCCTTCAATCATGTAAGGGCTCAACATTCTTTTGAGAATGTTTCAGGAACAGTGAAGCTATCGTTTTCACTCCACTCTAATCAGATAAGTGCATGTTTTGTACATGAGTGAACAAAGTACAAATCTGTTTCCTTTTAGAGCTGGTTAAACTCTTAAAACCAAGTAAAAGAAGGAGGGAGGGGGTTCAGGGAACTAACTTGTCACAACCTTTTATGTTTTTCTGCTAAATGTGTGGCACTGAAGCAGCCAAGCTCATGCAGCTCAATGTCTAAGCCTTACACAGCAAGGTGAGACAAAAAGCTGCTGTTCTGTGTGAGAAGAGCTCTGGTTTACGGGCAGCTTCTATAATGATGTAACTATTTGCACTCTGGGTAACCTGTTAACTCAAGCTTTTATTCGAATGCTTACCTGATAAGTAAAAAAAGTTTGCATTACAAAACAGCAGGCCTATTTATGAGACAGGGCAGAGTATTCATATTGAAATGGGTGCACTGATAGCAAATGAGACCATGATGTTTAGATCAGGTCTTTGCGTTCACACGGCCATGAAATAATGTCTCCATGCCACATTAAAGCAAGTTATCTGAGTTGAGGCCCTTCGTCTGGGTGGTGGGAGCAGGAGGTTTCTTTATACATGTTCTTACGCTACATGTAGACAAATATTTCACATACTTGACATCTTCAAACTGTGGAAGCTGTTTAGTGTAATGTGCACTGTGTGCCATTCAAATGTGAAGATTTTGAAAGTTCACATTGGGTTTAGAAAAGTCTTGCATCTGCATAACACTTATCCTAAGAATGTCTTGAGTAATGGACCCGAAAACAAACTGCCACGTTCTCAGTGTAGCATGAGAGACTTGGACCTACAGTAAGGTAGAAAACAGTTCAACCTTTCATGCTTCAAAGTTACTGGGTTCTGTAAACGCAGCCCCCTGCTCCCTCTTGGACCCCCCCTCCATTACAACCTGAATGAGTTTGTTCTTCATCTGTTTAGGCAGAAAATAATCAAATCCTGCTTTTGAGTAAATTTCATGCCTTGATGATGAAGGCCGCTCCTTCAACAAGCACAGCCTTATTTCTGTATTCTCAATTTGATTGATTGCGAATAAAGCAGGATTTTCAAGTTCACGCAGTCCACGTGGATCATTCCCAGCGTTTACACAAGTGGAACTCCCTTCGGCATTACACAATAATGTTGTTGTCAGATTAATCGGCAGATTACAAAACACAAATTCTGTTTGAATATTTAGGAATTCTCAGTGCCTTGTGAGCATATTAGAACGACTGAATAAGTTAGCCAACCAGCCTCAACACAGATCAGGTCATTGGCGGCTATGTTGACGCAACCTTCCTTTAGGGAATGAACGAGGGATTAGGTGAAAGGAGCGAAAGAAAAGTCTTAAGGCTATATTTATCAACATGCAGCTAGGACAGGCCCACTGTTCTTGGACTGAGGAAGGCTTCATCACCATTTTCCTCTCCACTTCATTTAATTTTATGTTCCCGGGACTCAAACAGCATTATACATTCATCTTCAGCAGCACTCTTGACTACTACACTCTAAAGTTGTGCTGCGTAATTGCGTAGAAACAACTTTGTGAAGAAATACAGTGTAGTTTGGGGAACATTCTCATTTTCTTGCCAACATTTCAACTGTACTAGTAGACGGTTAGCTTAGCTGAGGATGATTTGCTGTCCAAAGCCGGTGAAGCTCTTTGTTCTGTTAAATTGCCTTAAATACTGTCTTGGTGGCCACTTGAAAGAGATCCTGATTATAGACCGATGCTAAACCTGCTTGTCGAATGGGGAAGATGTCAAAAGTGTTTCGTTCATCTACTTAAATCTTAAGGTCAGCAGTCACGCATGTGTTTTTGTCTTACAGCTGTTTCCATGCGTTATCTGTCTTCATGCTAATTAATCTACACTAACAGTCTCCTGTGTCTAGCTTTATATTTGGTACACAGATATAACTCAAATTTTCAGCAAATAAAAGTACCTGTGCTACCAAAATGTCCAATTTTATAGTTTAATTCAATAATATGAAGAAGAGCAGAACATGATAAATGCATAGTTCCATACTTATGTACCACCAGAATGTATTGCTTCCACACCCCTGAAAAAAATGTTTTATTCCTAATATTTTGTCAATAAACTTGGATAAAGATGGGAAATAAATTTATGCACAGCTTAAAGGTTTGTTTTACTCAGAGCCACATTTTTTTTGTCCTTTTGGTTTATTTTTGTGTTGCCTTTGTTCCTGTTACGTCATAATGTTAAAAACAAAAACTACCTACCTTCACACTTCACATTATGTACTGTTTCATTTTTATTGTTGGTCTCACCTCACTTCTCTGTTCATTGCTTGCAGCCACAGTGCGAAGGTCGTTTGGAAGTCGAGGTAGACGTGGGCTCCGTGTTTTGACTAGCTGTAGTAGTGAGTACAGTGTTATCTAGAACCCCTGTGAAACCCTAAAATACCTCCAGTACCTACCTTTCCTCTACTGTAGCCCTGTCAACACAACCATACAAACTCACACCACTCGTTATAAGTATTCTTAGGATAATTCTTTTTAAAACGTAATATATGTGATTGTTTTGTCTAAATACATAAGTATTAAAAGGCAGGGGGTCTAAAAATGTTCAGAGATTAATATGAAGTATTTCAGTCAATAAAAAGCAGATACAGAAGACTTTGAAAGATGTTGCTCAGAAAAGACTACATTTTATAATTTTACAATGTATTTATTTAATTTTGTCTCCATAAAAGGAAAAATTAGGAAAAGAACGGTTTAAAAAAAAAAGTGACAAGTTAAAAAAAAAAGTGACAAATTAAATTTGGGAGAAGGCAGTGAAGATATTCCCTAGGATTTGGTGTGTGTGTGTGGGTGTATAAGCGAGTCTGTACTCTAGATAAGCTTAGAATTCATCTTGTACAGTGTGGTGGCAAGTAAAGCTGCTTTGAGCTGAGAACAGTGAGGCTTGTTGTACACACACACACACACACACACACAGAGGGAAAAACCTAATATGTTGAGTCTTGCTTAAATTCTTAACTGGCTTTGGCTGAATGCTAACCGCGTGCCTTCAGGATAATGTTTATCCTTCATTTAACAATCATTAATGTTCAAGAAACCATGGAAGAACACAGACCTGTATCAGAATACCTCTAATTTTACCCCCATGAAATGAGAAATGTCAGATTGGTTGCCAAGTAAACACAAGACTGAGTACTAGCATTATTTGCCAACGTATTTTACATGCTCTGTATATGTTTTTAAATATAAAGAAGTATGCTTTATTTATCCCCTTGGGGAAATTGTTTTTTTTTCCACTCATGGTTAGTATATATTTTTGTGTGTACAGGCCGCTGAAAAACTCACACAGAAGAGGCCTGTATGCATGCAAAGTATGTGTACAGGCCAAAGTATGCGTGCAATGGGAGGCAGGGTGATGGGCAACTCCTTTTGTGGTGCGCCCTAATTGAGCAACTTGTAGGGGGGGCGGTGCCTTGCTTAAGGGCACCGTGGCAGTGCTCAGGAGGTGAACTGACACCTCCCACTGCCAGCTCACACTCCGAAAGTTTTGGCCCTTGTGGGTCTTGAACCGGCGACTTCAGTCCCCAGCTCAAGACCCGGTGGCCTGAGCTACTGCCGCTCCTCAAATATGAATAATTTTTAGAAATAGGCTTTGTCTACTAATCCCTGCGAAGACCACAGTTAACTGGAAATCAAATGGCACAGAAGAGAAAAATTGGATCAAAATAAATGAAATAAATTCAAAGTGACTTATTCAGAAAATAAATTTCTGCTGTAGATTCTATATTTTGATGCAAAAGGATGAAATATATTGATTTCTCATCACTTTATCTTTATGCAAATCATTGTGTGTATTGTCACTTTTTATGCATAGTAAATAATACAGCAAACCAAAATAAACTGATATTAGCTTGAATTAGAAAATAAATGAATAGGTTAATCTCACATTTCACGACCCGTATATATGCTCCCTTTAAACTTTTTTAATTAAAATCTGCAAACACTCACATTTCTAGTGAAATGCCTTCACTTTCATGACTAGTTAGGTTAAAAGCATTAATTTGAAGCATCAGACTGTGTATATATTGTGTTGGAGAAAAAAGAAAGCTTTTATCTTTACAATTACTCATTAGTTTTTCCAGATCCAAAATTCAAAACCACATGTACAATTTGCTGCAGGCATCTTCCGCCTGCTTCGTGTTTGCACCTGACCAGAGAACTAGAGTCAGCACGAGTATTAGTTCAGCTGATGAGACACATACATGATGCACGGCCTTCACACGGCCATTGACTGGATTTGAAGGTCAGATTTCTCCTCGCATCCAGTGACCATTTCATCTTCATCACGATCAGTTGACATTTCTGTTAGAATTTCCCATCATATTGTCACACACTCATTGTCAAGATCAGTTGGACTCAGGTAAGAAAAGTAATAGATGTGTGGTAGCAATGCTCTGTAGTGCAGGTAGTTGTCACATCAGATCAATGCAAGTTTCAGATGTTAAAATGAACTTCAGCTGAACTAACTTCACATAGCATGCACATAGCTGCACATACCATCTCACATAGTTTGCTTTTATGCCACTGCTTTCTCCCCCAGCTGTTACTCATTTATGCAAAAGAGCTATGTTGGAATTATTTTGCTGCACAGTATGTAGCTTACCTAAGGAGTGTTTGATTTAATTTCCAGGTCCTCGGAAACGAAGTGGAAATTCTGGCTTGCAAACTGAGATAAATCCAGCACTCCTTGTTTCCCCTGTCCCCCAAAAACGTGAAGCAATATTTTTGTCTCTTTTTCTGTAATTTCAGTTTGCTTGATGTTTTGCGTGTTGAGTGTTTTGCAGTTCGCATTGCTTGCTTCTGTAATGAGACCTTCTGTAAAAGTTTTTTCTGTCCACTCCATGTTACTGTTTGCATCCTTGTTATGATGCTGCTGCATCACTAACAAGCACAACATTGTGATAAACTCTGGAAAGCGTCATTGCTTTCAGAGGAATTGTGTTGATTTTGGTGTTGATGCATTGAACTGGACATATGTAATAAAAGTTCCATTGTAAGACATTTCTATTCATTCCTCTACTTCACACACTGGCGTTCAGCTACATTGCTGGACTTGGTGAATGTGTCATATTTAATTTTTTTGATAAGTCACTTGTGTGAAATGTCATCACTTCTGTTTTGTCCAGATCATCATGAGCACTTAAATACTCCTCACTCCTGTGGTAAATGTTAAGTGACATTGTACAAAGAATATTTCTATGAGCTTCAAGGTTCCTTTTTGAACTATTTGTGTTGTCCATCTCCTTATGCTTTAATTTGCCCCAGTACATTTGGCAAGTCTTTCTCCCTGGACTTCTTTCCCTGTATGGCCACTGCTTGATAAATTGCCTGCATTGTGTAAGATCCATGTCTTTATGGAGCCGTGGTCCATATGGAAAGGGAGACATATTAAGGCCCCTTTTGTGACTCCATTATCAAATGTCAAAGGCATTTTTGCCCTAAGATCATTCTTGGCAAGCCATGTAGATGATATAATACTGCTTTTGTGAATACTGGCCTGAGATGTGTTGAGCACAAAGGGGGAATTTACATTTTAAAGCCCTTATTTGACTCCCTTGGAAATAATGTCGGGCTTCAGAATCGAGCCTCAGACAAGACTGGAAACTGGATGATCCAGTAATTTGAGTCCTTACTACAAGCAATCATTTCTTTACCCATCTTCTGCGCTCCTCCAGGCTCCATTTCCTCCCCAGGATGGCGCAGAGGGTCTGTGACTCCCCGGGTCACCACCATCCCGTGCCCTGGCTGCCAACATGACATCGACCTCGGTGAGCGTGGAATCAGTATGCTGTTCCGCAACTTCACCCTGGAGAGTATCGTGGAGCGCTACCGCCAGGCTGCCCGCGCTGCTGTGGCAATCATGTGCAACATCTGTAAGCCTCCGCAGCAGCAGGAGGCGACAAAGAGTTGTATGGACTGCAAAGCTAGTTACTGTAATGAGTGCTTCAAACTGCACCACCCCTGGGGAACACCCAAAGCCCAGCATGAGTACGTTGGTCCCACCACAAATTTCAAGCCAAAGGCAAGTACAGCCACTTTATTAAATCTAAGATGTAATGTACTTTATTAATCCACAGTGGGAAATTTTTTTTTACACTCGATATACTAAACGTGTATACAGGCTGGAACAGACAAAGGGACTGTACACATGTAGATAATGGAGAGATGGTTTAACATGGGCAGCCGCATAGCAGCGCCGTAGGATCTGCTTATGGGGTGCCTTCCTCAAGGACCTCTCGGCAGTGCTCAGGAGGTAAACCAGCACCTCTCCTGGAACTAGTTCACACTCTGGACTTGGCTCCTTGTTGGACATGAATCAGATGCCGTCTGGTCCTCAAGCCAAGTAGGCTGAGCTACTGCTGACCCAATAAGTCCTATCAGCCATTACCTGATGAAACTCAGTTGGATCTTGAACGTCTTTTAGGAGATAAATGTTAACCAAGTAAAAAAATACAAGATGGTTTGCATTTATGTCTTCATAACTTTGCTTTGAATAGTTAAAAATAGTGAGTAATGGAGTAGGGTGAAGATGATGTAAGACTAACAGAAGCAGCTAGAAATATCTTCTGATTGGTCATCTTAACTTGAATCACATAACAAACATCATTTTGTCATAATCTGATAAATTTAAATTGAGTTAAATTGATCCTTTATTTGCTCTTCTTTCTGACTGATAATAGAATAGTCATGATTTAATGTTAGAGTTGATGGCTTTATTGGTGTATTACATTGCCCCCCTCCCCCCATTTGTTGTTCAAAATGCTGCAATCAGATAAACTCTGAGGAACTTGACGGTTAAAAAGGCTGATTTTAGGTTCTATTCCCAGACACTGGAGGAAATAGCCCACAGAGAGCAGTATTGATGGTTTGTTTAGTTTGTCTTCCTGGTCCAGTTCACTTAGTTTTGATCACCAAAAAGTTGAACAAGTATCTGAGTGTGGTTCTTTATTTATGCATGTACCTTATTTTTAACTCCTTATATTCTGTAAATACCACAGGTGCTCATGTGTCCAGAGCACGAGATGGAGAAAGTGAACATGTACTGTGAGGTCTGCAGACGACCTGTTTGCCACTTGTGCAAGCTGGGAGGATCCCATGCCAACCACAAAGTCACCAGCATGACCAATGCCTACAAGATCCTGAAGGTACCAAATGTAGAAAGTGAATCTATTTGGGTGAAAATACAGCTCAGCCCTGCTTGTGCATCTGAAAACACTTGAGATAAACAGCTGGTCTTAATTTACACAGCTGGCCTTGCCTTTGGATGTTAAACCCATCCTTTAGAATACTTGATTGGTAGTTTTATTTTCCATTAGCTTCCCTTGAAGGCAGACAGATTCTCAGAAGCTCAGCCCAGTGTCTGCATATAATAACCTAAAGATGAGTGAAAGTCGTTTGAGTACCATCTTCCCACTCAGTGAAATTAGTGCTCAGTCGCTGTGAAGCTGCTTAACAAAGAACGTTAAGAGCAAGTTTTTGTTGTGCTGAACCACTCACTGACTAGTCCCCAAATCTCTATCTCCTAATACAATATTGATGGCTGACCTGTGCCTGTGCTGGCATGTACGTGACATAGATATTGCTTTTTGGAAATTGAAACCTTACCCTATTGAGACTGATTCACTCATGTTTCACTGAGTAGAATTTCAATCAGTTCGAAGAGTTTTGTGTAGCTTATACGAAGAGAACTATGTCAAGAGTGTGTGAATTAGGAATGTTTGGCTAATGCAAGGGCATGTCAATTCTTGAAAATATATAGAAACTAGTAATTTAATCCTTTTCACTGTGAATAAATAAAAATGTGAACATGATGCCCGGTCGGGCGAGTTGAGGCAGAATTGGTGTGAAATTGAATCCGCTGGTTTGTGTTGACATAAAAGCCATGCCATTTAATATTTAATGATTGATTTTGCCCGCATTGTTCTGTATCTTCAAATTGCTGTACGATGCATCGGATGTCCTGAACACACCTGATTCAGGCTATCAGCCAGGGAAAGGTGTGGGTTTTGTTTGCTTTGATCCGTATCATTCAGTCATATTGTGATACTAAGTCAGTGTTTGACAGATGAAACAAACTTCACCCTGTGTCATGTATGTCTTCCACTTTCCAGTACTTTCAAACAAGTACAGTATTCCCAGAAGTTGCCTCATGCAATAAATGCATCAATGTATTTTGCCTGAAGAATTTTTCCGTTTTCAACCTTAAGTCTTCTTCATGCCCTGTCAATGTGGACGTACATCAGAGCTTAAGAAACTCATTCACATTAAATGCTGCTGGTTTTCTCTCCTCAGGAGAAGCTTGCCAAGAGTATCCATTACCTCATCAGTAAAGAGGACCAGGTCAGGGCTCAGATTACAGATCTTGAGCTGCTCATCAATCAGACCGAGGTAAGAGCTGACTCATGCTGCTGTAAGCCAACATTTCATTTCACTTAACTGTAAGAGTTGTGTCCGCTCTGAGAAATGTAAACCATTTCCTAAATGTTTCTCACTTTCCTTTTAAATTCTTTTTATGACGATGCATTCTCAACTGTAAAAACAAAACCAAAAAATTATGCGCATATTTCTGTACACACACACACACACACACACACACACACACACACACACACACACACACACACGGTATACCTGCTGATATGCAGATGGATGTATTTTTAACTATGATTTTAAATGGAACATATTAACACGAATAATATTTAAAGGAGGAGAAAAAAGTAGTTACAAATGTAGGCTCCTTTACTATTAAATTACACAACTGTCAGCATTCTTATGCGCTTAATCATCATATATATATTCATCAATCCTCTTTCCTTTTCTATCAGTTATTTCAATAATAATGGTCATGATGTAATAGGTGAGATAAAAAGAACAAAACAAGGACACAAAAAGCTTAATATACTAATTAACCATACATGGTTTGATCAGTGGTATCTTTTTGATTATATATATATATATATATATATATGTATAATATATATATATATATATATATATATATATATATATATTTTTTTTTTAAATCTTAAAGTAATTCATTAAAAGATGACTTCATGGTTGGTTATACACTCATACAGTATATCCCAGGCTATAAACATGACTCGGCACCCAAACAGGAGGATACTGATGCTTTTGTAATCAAGTTTTTTTTTTGCAGGGTTCAGTGGGATGCATCGTTTTTAGATAACTCCTCTAAATTAAGTCTGGGAATGAGTCCCATCAGGATTCTTATTAGCATTATTAACACCATTTTTTTAGTATTAATAAAAACGCACAATTACTTTGTTAAAAGTAATTGATTTCTCATTTCCATAAAGCACCAGGAGCACAGCTATTCCTGTAAGTAATGAAAGGAAACAAACATTTGAATAACATTCACAAAACAAGTCTGTGAAGTTCAGGAACACGTTCTGTGTGTGAATAGGGAAGATAATTGAAGAAACAGTTGGTAAACCACCCATCAGTTATCAAGTAGTTGATGATGCAGTGCTGCATGCACCCACTGAGTAATACATTCTTTCTAATGGAATTCTTTTGTGCATTTGCATTGTACAAATAAAAACATTTTGCTAAATTCCTCCTAAGGAAAATGGCCTGCTGGCAGAGCGTCAAGCCAATGAGCATTTTGAGCGTCTTTTTGAGACTCTGCAGGAGAGGAAATCAGAGATGCTGAGGTCAATTGAACAATCACGAAATCGACGAATGGACCAGCTCAAGGCCCAGGTATTTGTTAGGTATTTTTGTATGTATGCATCCAGCTAATCATCATACTCTTACTGGTATAAAAATAATTCTTACTTGCGTTGAACTCATTAAGGAACTGGCCTGTGTTTTACTGATTGGAACGCCAAATTGTTTCCCAGGTGGAGGAATACCAGGGCATGCTGGAGAACAGTGGTCTTGTAGGCTATGCTCAGGAGGTGCTGAAAGAGACTGATCAGTCTTGCTTTGTACAAACGGCAAAGCAACTACACGTCAGGTAAAGCAGATTTGAAATGCCTGCTTTCTCTTTTATCTTCCTGATCTGAGTGATGCGATGCTACATGAAGACACAAGCGAAAGTTTGAACAATTTTATTTATCTCACTGTTTATAATCAATCTCAAAGCTCAGTGGTAGATATAATCAATAAGTTACGTACATGTAGTGACATTTTGCACTGCATTTATTACCGTTGGCTTGTCCGTGTCCACTCAAATTTTGTGGAGATCCATACAGTAGTATTTGAGTAATCCTGATGAGCAAACAATGAACAGATACGTGTTAACACCTAACCTCCTTGTTAGAGGAAATGAACCAGGTTGGGGGTAAAGGAGGTTCATGATTTTAGAACTAGGACAAAACCTAAAACCTTCAATAAAAGTTTTCAATCTAAAAGTATGCCAAGATATTAGTAAATGTTGATGCTGCTAGTAAATTTAACCTCAGATGCTTCCATTTCTTACGGGAATTATAGTTGCTGTTGCAAAGAGAACCTGGTTTTCCTCAGCAGTAGCAATATCAGCACAGACACAAATGGTCCCAGGCTTTCAGACGTAATGGATTTGTACCCAGCGGCCAGTGAAATTGAATTGTAAAGCAAGGTTTTGTGGTACATCACTAATGATGTAATTACCACAGGAGTTATATTCTGAATTTGTTTCATAGTGATTTATTAAAGAAGAAAAGTTTTACCAGGTTAATGCTGTTTTTCCTTGCTAAGAGAATAATAAATGTTGAAATAGAGCAGTTAAAAGTCTCTGGTGTAACACTAACCCGAAACCTAATCATCAAACCATGCAAAAATGGCTTTTTTTTTACTACCAATATTTTGGCTGCAAATTTCAGTAAATTGTCAAATGAATTATTAACAACTTTAGTAATAATTACCGGTTAAATTAATGATGAAGTCCAGAAGCTAAACTTGATGTGTAAGAGTCTATGTGTAGTGTATGTTTTATTTGAAGAATGTCAGACTGAAGATCACTCTTGTTACAATTTACAAGAGCGATGTCTCCGTCTTGGTGGATTTCCGAAATGAGATTGTGTCTGTTTTATTTTAGAGTGTCAATCTGATTATGGGGTTAGAGTCAGGGATACTAAAAGGCATGTGCTTAAAGGGTCACAAACTTGAAGGCAGTTCAAGTCTCATGCCACAGTGTCCAGTCAAGTCACCAGAGTATTCTGCTCTAAGCTGACTAATTTATCTCCATGAGCAGCTTTGGATACCCATGGTATCTTTTTTTCTCTTGAGCTTAACCCTGTGTTGGGTGAAAGTCCCCTTGCTGTTGATGATAGTCCTACGTTTTTTCTTTACTACTGCAGTTAATGAAATTACTGAAGTCATTTTATGTCTGTGAAAACAAGCCTCCACTGATAAATCGATTATTGTACATTTTTGTTTATCAGAATCCAGAAGGCCACAGAGTCTCTGAGGACATTCCATCCTTCAGCTGACCCCTGCTTTGACGAGTTTGCACTGGACACATCGAGAGAAGAAACCCTCCTCAAAGAGATATGCTTCGGAGGAGGTATTGCAAATTCATTTAACTTCAATGGCATGAAATAAAAGTCCCCAAAAAATTATTTTTGCCACATGCACTCACTCCTGAAAATGTGTGAGATGAAACATAGCAAACGTTACTCAGATACTGTGATGAGAGGAGGGCTTGAGTGACTGTTAACAAAATGTGGTTATGTGTTAATAGCTCTGTTCTTCGCTGAAGAGCAAGGGGATCATGGTTCTTCTGTGCCCTGGATCTCCAAAAAAACAAAACAACAACAACAAATCATTAGCAGCCTAAACGGTCATCATCTCTGTCACAAGCACAGCGCTAAATGTGCTGTGCTAAGCGGTCAGGGGTCACCTGCAGCTTCCCGGACACCCCAGATACACTGGATTTTGCTGCTCTGGTTTTTTGATGAATTGTTCTGCAAAGACCACTCTGGCAGAAAGATTCATGCTTCTTTTACAGATAAAATTCAAAACGGCAAAAATTTAATAATTTAAGATTAGCTTTTTCACAAAAAGCTTTTCAGAATGTGTGCTGTCTCTTCTGCTGAATTTTAAAGAGCTGTTAATGATCGAACAGCTTCAAAGACTACAAATGTTATCAGACAGGGATGATCAATAGAACTTTACAAGAACAAAGATCACATGTCTGCAGATACTAGATCAGTCTGCACAAAAAACAACTGAATAGGAAAAGATAATGACTCAGAGACGGATGCAACATCAGTGCCTTACAAGGTGATAATCTTCAACATATATTGGAGACACAACTGGATTGATGTGTGTTGCAACATTTGCTTAATAATGATTGTCATGACATGAATGCATTTAACATGCCTTAAATGCCAAGTGTGTACTGAACTGTAGCAGGGGAATTTGGCCATGTCTATCCTCACTCGTACTCAAAATTATTGTATTAACAGAAGTAGGGAGATTTTGGTTTTTCAGGATTTCTGTGGGAGTGAATATTTGTCTTCAAAGATTCTTCTGGGCAAGTCAGTCACCTGAGCAGAAACTATTGATACTGTATGTAACACAAATTAGAATATAGTAAGACAGGATAAAAATTTGTGACATTCCAGAACCTGCATGGTGCATGAGTGGTGCAAGTGTCTTAAAAGCCATTAAAGAATATTGGAGTAAATTCATCTAATTTCAGCAAGCTGATGAAATTATCCCTAATTTTACATTTGTCTATTGTTTTAAACTGTATAGCATGTAATTTTACTCTAGTTTTATGGATTTATTCTGTGAATTGGACTGTGGCGTGTTTGAACTGTGAACCAGAAAATAGAAACTTTGTTATTATTGGATCTTGTTTGAATTTTCTTTTTCAAATTTAAGATACCAGGACATAAACAAGACTCTGAGAAAGATGTTTACTGTATACCCCTTACTCGGTCCTCATCTGAGGCTTTGAGTCTGACCTGTGAATTAACATTAATGGTTTTCCTTCAGACCATCTTCTAATCCCTCTACCAGAGGAAACTAGTTTGTGATCTAAAAATGTACCCTAAACAAATCACTGCTGCATTCTTTGGGAAAGTGCTGTACACAGTATTTGGGTGGCAGTCATACTGATGTGCTCCTAATCGAAGCACCTTGAGGGAGGAAATGATCCTCTTGGTCTAGAGAAAGAAAATGAGCTGAAGTGCATTTGTACACTGCAGTAATTAAGTTAAAGTCTTGGTAGATGATGCTGCAGTATGAAATCTGTATTGCAATATTTGTATAGCTTTTTCAGCTCTTATACTTTACACCTGAAACACAGCTATGTTTCATTTTAAAAAAAACAGAAGCTCCATTTAGGTATGTTTCAAATATTGTACTCCACTAACTGGAGGAATGCTTAATATTCTATTTTTAAGGTTTGAAAAAGCATCTAATACTGCATTTTTGTTTTTTGTCTGCAGCTTGTCCATTTTGCTCATGGTGCTTTATCTTCCGCTATGAAATGACTCCCATTTTAGCTCAGCTGTGGCCGAGCTGTGGGATTTGACCTCATGCTCTGATTCTTGAAAGACTTGGTTGTCAAGTGTAAAACCCATTTTTTTTCCAGTTCATCTTTCTTGAAATATAATAAGGAGAAAAGTACTTCTTCCCATTGCCCTCAAATACATTACAGCAAAAGATATGTGCTTTTGAGAAATTTAGCCTCTTACAGGAAGGTGGAGAGCTAAAATGGATAAAAAAGAATCAAGTTCCTGTCTTTTGGAAATGGGTGAAATGTTCATTGATTTGAAGACATACTGGTCTAGTAACTCATTGAATTTATTTTTCTGCTATTAGGGTGTAGTAGTGTTTTAAGAAGGTAGTTAATAAAAGCCTTGAGTGCACTGACATGAAGAAAAAAACTTCTTAGAGCCTTTGCCTAATACTCTAGGAAACCGTTTTGGCCAGAAATGGCTTTATGGTTATTTTTCATCCATTTCCTTTGGTAAAATATTAAAAGGCACCCTTATAATAAAGAATAAAAATATCCACACACAGGAGGTTCCAACCATGGCAGTGTAGTGGCAGATGAAAACGGAAGTAAAAACACATCTCATGGAGGAACTTGTGTGCCAAGGAGAACAAGACTCTAGGGACAGAGGATTAGTACAGTGACTTTGGAAGCCCAGAAAGCACTGCAGCACTGGGATACTGGTTGCACAGCTTTTGTGAAAAGACTGAGAAATATGAAATACTGAAAAGGGACAAAGAGAATTCACACAAGAAGAATGAAGTGTATAAAAAAAAATAGTCCATGATCCTCGACAGTAAAATTGTCTTGGCTAGTTCCAGTGATGTGACTCCATTTCAGAAGCTTTAGGTTGAAAGAACAGTTAATGAACAGAATGAATGAATGACCAGAATCATTCGAGAGCAGCTGCTTTTTACACGAGAGTGAATGGGAAGTGTTGCTGTTGGTGTGCAGATGGGCGTAAAGTCAAATCAGGTCACTGCTTCACCAGAAAGCTGAGCTGCCACCAAGGAGAAAAGACAATTAATAAAAAAAGAGCCTAATGGACAAATGAGAAAGTGAAGGTGAAAGTGGGAGAGAAGTAGTGTTGGTGATTTACAAAGTGCATTTCCAGGCAGTCAGTTGATGTGAAAACCTCTTAACAGACTCCATTATGCAAGAAAATGTTTTCCATTGTCCTGGGGGATAGGTTGATCCTGACAAATCTTATCTTTACCACACTTATGCCTCTGTGTTTGCGTAAATCTGAGCTGTTGAGCTTAATTGATGTACTAATCACAATTAAGACACGAGATTTATCTGGAATCTGCTCGTTACCTTTCGTTTTTCCGTGTCTCTTTAGGATCTGTTACATCTTGCTTATGACTAAGCAGCATTAACATTTGTTATGTGCTTTCTGTCTGCTGTATAGACCCCTTCTCTAACAGGTGATCTGGTCGCTTGTGTACTCACAACTCCTACTACATTAACAGGTGTCTTGTGTTGACAATTTTGTCTTTGTTGGTTTGTTTTACTAACTGATTGTGTTTTTCTTCCCTTCTTTCTATTCTAGTTCCAGACCCTCCTCTGATTGACTTGTCTAATAGCAAAGTCTACAATAAAGCTTCCATCTGCTGGAGGCTCTCAGAGGACCATCTACCTACCGATCACCAAGTGCTTGAATACCGCAGGTGAGAACAAACGTCAAAATTAAGAAGAGCAGCTGCACAAACAACATAGCTATAGATGAACTAACATGGTTTATCGTTCTTCTTCAGACTAGGAGACCTGGGCCAGTTGCCATCCCAGGAGGACTCTGAGGACAGCAGGGTCTGGAGGGCCACGGACAGTGTTTATGGTTCCAGCACCGTGGTGTGTGACCTGGATCCTAACAGCCTGTACTCGTTCAGGGTTCGCAGCTGCAGGAACTCCATGTTCAGCCCCTACAGCCCCGAGGTCACCTTCCACACCCCGCCTGCACCTGGTGAGTCTGAGACGCACTTTGATACAGTAAAAACATGGGGTCCGCTAACTTTGACTGATTCTGTGTGTCAGCACTACATTGCTGGGAATGATTTCAGTTCATATTGTGTCGCCACATGAGACAAAGAGTTCAATTGATGAAGAGTAATGAAATTTATACAACAGACCTATAGAATGCCTCCGCTGTGCTATGTGTGCCTGCTGATGTTGTAGCCTTGGGGAAAAAATGTCTGGACATGTGAGAGCAAATTCCCAAACAAGAACATCACATTAAAAGATTGAACAATCATTGCTAATGTCTATGAAGATTCATGGTCATCCAGGTCATTGCAGAGGTCTGTGTTGACTTGGAGAAAGAGCTTGAAGAACTTTTGCCATCTTCAATTCAGAACTGAATAATTATCCCAGATGAACAGTTTAACTGTACTGTGTAAAATAGAAAAAACAAAGAATTATTATTCAGCTGTTTTTAGTTTAATTTATTTGTCCACCTGTGCCAAATAATTTTCTCCATCTTTTTTTAGTTCAGACTTTATATGCTTTAAATTACCAAACAATACACAATAACACATTTGACCATAAACACTGTGACACAAGTGAGTTTTCAACTGGCTATAGTTGCTGACATGGAAATTTTACATCCCGTTTCAAAGCGGTGATGTATTGTAATTGTCAGTGTTCGTGTGTTCGTCCGTCCGTTCGTATGGCCACAAAATATCTTCGCAACCCTTACAGATGGAAAGATGAAACAAAAAGCAGATCACTCGGGCGGCAAAGGGGATGAAAATGAGATGATTCCCTTGACCTTGAGAAAACTAGATAAAGGTCAAATTTCACTCTTTGTACACTCAAGAACCGGATAAGATAGAAAGACGAGGGAGAAGGCCAGTGCGAGTAAGACCGTAGATCAAAGCTAGTGCTTTGATCTATGAAAGTAAGTCAGAGCGCTAGCTTTGATCTTTGACCTATGCATGTAGGTCAGGGTAAAATTTAGAATTCAGGGGTGTCGTGGTGTTATGCCCCGGTCTAGGGGAACCTTAGACATAACATGCTTGTTTGCTCCCCCCGTCTTCTCACCACCAAAAAGGCCAGCGACATCAGTAAGCCAAGTTCAACAACAAAAAGAGCAGTTTTTATTTTGCTCAGAGGGAGAACAGGTGCCAACATAACAAACAAAAATATCCTAAATCAACCCTACCTTCCTAAAAAAAAAAAGGGAAATAAATAACAATTTACTAACCTAACTATCTAACTTAAAACAGGAGAAAAGGGTTAAAAGAAAACTGCTTCTCCCTCCTACCAACTGCTCACATAGTCTTCCAATTATTTATAGATTTACAAGGTTATGCTTAACAGGTTCATCTATCTGATCGCTACTATATTACTACTGCAACAGTTTCCTCGAGCTGGCGTTTCCTGGTGGTGGGAAGGCTGGAGAGGAGACAGACTGCAGTCGGCGGGCTGTTCAAATAGGTCAGAGGCCCGCCCTCTGACCAATCACGCGGCAGCAATCAAGCGAGCCAGCCAATGGGCGGACACCACCTGCTCCTAATTTCCTCATTCACAAAAGAAGACGCACACAAACCAGAGAGAGAACACTGCAGCACAACACATACACAACACAGTGCACGACCCGTGGGGTCATAACACGTGGGATGTTGCTGTCTGTGACTGCCTTGTTTTCTTTTGGGCTTGAATACAGGATGATTAATCAAAGACAAATGCTCGCTGTTTTTAAAGTTTGTAGCGCACACAGAGGAGGTAGTGAAACAACAATTGTGTTTTAGTTCATCACAGCGTTAATGGCGTCTGAATTTCAGATGGCTGAAACCAACACACTGTAGCCATTGTCTGATAGTTGAAGGGGATTGTGTTATACAGCTCTGGAAAAAACCTGCATCTGTTCCAAACACATTTTAGTCTTGCATGACAAGATGGAATTCATAATAAAATGATCATCACCCCAGCCATCTGTTGAACTTGAATTGAAATGGTATCCTCCCTGAGAAAGCTTAGTTCTTTGTTTGAAGTCATTATATTATGTGTTGTAATAGTGTCAGTTTTGCACAGACATTTTCGTCAGTGTCTGTTAGTTTTGGCACACTTGCCTCTTCTTTTTTCCTAATGGCAACAATCATGATCAGTGATCATGTGCATATGTGAAGCATCAGTCCGTCAGGCTGTGCTTTGGGTCCTGCACAAGACTTGTTATTGGATCCCCTACATTCCTGGACTCTTTAGTTTGTGTACGACTGAGTGATTTAATTCACGGTGCATCGGTACTAGGTTGACAGTTAAGGCCGGGATGAACTGAAGAGGGCAAAACACACGCGCGCGCGCACACACACACACACACACACACACACACACACACACACACACACACACAGCTTCTCATGATGCAGAATGCGGGACAGTTGCAGACAACAAATGTGTGTTTCAACATTTTATTATCATACGTCATTCAGTCCCTTGCATCCTTTCATGGAACCAGTGTGTTGACTGGCTCATATATTTTTGTTTGATCCTACAGCTGGAGAATCAACAGATCTCAAGGTCTGGTTGAGATCAGTACCATTTTTTTATATTGAGTACTAAGACGCCAGTACCATCATTGTTTTGTATGCTTTTTGCTAACATTTTGAGAATAGGTATAGCTGGTCAGTGACCTCTGCTGGAATTTTCATTGGGATCAGTGGTGCTTCTATTGCAAAACCTGGCTTACAGTGAATCCTCATACGACCCCTGTGAGTATCGTTGCGCCCATACCACATCATAACATATGGGGTATGCCCGCACCCTCCCAGGCAGCCTTATGATGTCATAATGATTGTGGCCTACTTGTTGGAGGGATTTAAACACATGGATATTAACTGATCTTCCCAGTGCAGATCTCGGACTGCATGAAATGCTTGAGTGAACAGACATAATCATGTCAGCCAACGGTTCATGCACTCTGGATTATGGTAATTGTGGTTTATGTTTCATGCACTATTAATAGAATGGGGTTATGCATGTAAACGGCAGTTTCACACAAAAAAATGGGGATTGCAAGATCTAATATTCTTCCTGGTGTTGACAGTGGCAAGCTGGTCAATTTGTAGATATTTAAAATTGAGTGAGGGCGCCCTCAAGTGTTGGCTCTTGTCAACACCTCAGGTGCAGGCATGCTTCCTCCCTAACAGAGGGAATTAACCTCTGAAAAGTATTTTTGCACAAGTTGTTAGACTCTGCAACATGATTGTCTTGTCTGTTATCCTTTTCTTCTTTCTGTCCCTTTGTTTTCCTCAATTCATTCATCCTCATCTTCTGTCTTCATGTGCAGCATTTGGTTTCCTGTTCAGTGATAAGTGTGGCTTCAGCACAGAGAGGCTCATTTTAAACAAACGACGGGACACTGTGGAAAATGTAGCAGGCATGGCTTTTCTCCTCGCAGCCGATCGTGTGCAGACGGGCAGCTACATTGGCCTGGACTACATAATTGGGGACACTGGCATCACTCAGGGAAGGTACGCCTAAGACTGACAACACTGGAATGTTCTATAAAGAGGTTGTGTCAAGTGCGCTTCAATAGCAAGTTATTATGGTGCTGCGAGTCGCACTCTCAGACAGAGGAAGTGCAGCACAAAATGTGGAATCTCATTATGCTATCCATGTCTCATCCTGTCTGGATATAAAGTATTTAAAAGAAAGGTGTAGATGGAAATTAATTTTTGAGGATGAGGTGGCTGGATAGTGAAATTTCCTTTACTGTTCTAATCACCCTCCCGTCAGAAATAGTGATTATGGGTACAAATCAGAAAAGTGGGTGAAAAAGACTAATAAGAAACTCAACACAGAAAATTAATGTCGTTTGTTATGAGCTCCTATTCTGCAATAAAATGTCTGAATTGCTCTGTTCTGCAGACACTATTGGGCCTTCAAGGTGGAGCCTTATTCCTACATGGTTAAAGTTGGAGTGGCTTCTGATTCCAAACTGCTAGAATGGTTTCACAATCCCAGAGATACCAGCAGCCCGAGGTAAGTACAAGCATGTGTCTCTGTACATAAAATAACACCATTCTTTACATTTTTATCTACTCTCCCGCAACACAAATGAGGCAAACAATCTCAGATCAGCAATAAGTGTGTTTGAGTCATACGTAATCCTGTGATGTAAGAGAACCAGTATAAACTCGTAAAGAGCTTAGTCACAGAATAAGCTTATCCGTCTCGCTGGATCACCTCGTGGAAAAGTATGAAAGGAACACATCGTTTGTACAAATTCAACCTTATTTTGTGGTGATTGCATAATATGTGCAACACCTGATGGCAATTAATCATATGAAGAGTGTGTGTGCATTTTGTCATCTGTTTTTTTGTTTATCTGTTAAAGTTGTTTTTTCCTTTGTTTTGGATTATGATTTGGGGCGCTCCACAAAGGGGCTGCCTGCCATTCTACCTCCCACTGTATGCCTACAGACCTGTGTGTGTGTGTGTGTGTGTGTGTGTGTGTGTGTGTGTGTGTGTGTGTGTGTGTGTGTGTGTGTTAAGAGTGTGCTCTTAATTTCCCTTCGGGGATCAGACCAGTATATAAAATTAGAAAAACAAAACATTGGAACATATTTATGGTTTAAATGTTCATGAAATAAGCAGTTTATCATTTTGAGCTATGGGGGATTATAATGAGCCACTTGAATGAAAAAAAATATCTACAGATAAATTGGGGAAGTTGTCCCTTAGATTAGCTTCATTAATTGGTAAATAAGACTATTATTTTACCCAATGCTTCTTTGTTTACTTTTTAAAACATTGTTATAAAAACATTCAGCATGTCCAGAAAGCAGTTTTTATTTATGCAGCATCGGATGATAAATGTCATCTCATGGCACTTACTGAAAGAAGAGCATCCTATTTATGTCTGTCTTTTCACAGGTATGACCATGATAGTGGGCATGACAGTGGCAGTGAGGACACATGCTATGAGCTCTCCCAGCCCTTCACCCTCCTCACTCTCGGCATGGGCAAAGTCTTCATCCCCAAGGCTTCTTTATCTTCCTCTGTTTCTGCAGCAAGTGCAACCACACACATTGACTATGGAAACCGGGTGCTTCCCATGCCCCAACGCTTGGGTGTGTGTCTCGATTATGACATGTGCCGGGTGTATTTTTACGATGCTGACACCATGAGGTGCCTTTATGAGAGGCAGGTGGATTGCTCAGGAACAATGTATCCGGCTTTCGGCCTCATGGGCGGCGGAAAGGTTCAGCTGGAAGATTTCATCACTGCCAAACGACTGACCTTCTGAGGAGAAATGGAAATTGTTGATTCCTTAGGAACTGCATTTATTTAATCCCTGGCATGTTCTTGGAAGAGCAGGCTTTATTGACCGATGGGGAAAAAACCTAGACTGTTAACTGGGTCTCTACTGGAGAGAGGACTGTTTGGTATCCATAATGTATGATCCACACACTAACACTGACACTAAGCATTAATGTCCACATACAAAGGTCTTCAGAGGCTGGTATATACTGTATGCGAAAGGTCTTCTCTACCTACCAAAGCCAGATCTCCATCATTTTAACATGAAATGCCTTCAAGCTTATACTCACACTCTTTGCCATGCAGGTTTCTAGTCAAAGATAATTTTATGTAAGGTAATGATGGAATGGTCTTTATTCCTTTTACTCTTTTCTGTAACTGTGTTGAAGTGTAGCAGCATAGCATTCAAATATTGGTGGACCTGACAGAACCTTGTAGCTACCATTTTTAAAGCTTGTGCCTTTGTGCCTTTTATCAGGGAATGGCTCACAAAGTTTGCTCCAGCATACATTGATATTATGCACAAGCGTCGTGGAATTACCTAAAAGCATATATGCTGTATGTGAGTTTTTACTGTTTGATCACTCTCACTAGTGTCACAACAAAGTTAATACTATTGATAATGACCTCTTACTTATTTACTGTGCAGCACTACTTTTCAACCTTGTCACCATTTTAAATCGGCTCCTTTTTTCACATGGTCGAAAAAGCTTCATGCATGATAAACTTTCCAATCATCACGTCTTGATCACTACCTAATTTGAATCTTAGTTAAATTTTGTTAAAAAAAACTTAGCACATTGATATATCAATGTGGTACTCACAAGAAATTCACCTATTTAACATCCAACACATAAACCTTGGAGTAGTTCCTGTTTATTTAAAAGCCACTAAATGTTTGTGTTGCACTGAATGTGACTTTCAGCATCATGAAGCCAGCTTGGTACCAAACACTAGAACATCAGTTTGACAAATGCAGTCACTAATGGCCAACGCCCTTAGATTCTGGTGCTTACATAGGTGCACAGCTTTGCTCTGGGTCACTAGCAGCCTTTTAACTGTTTTACACAGAGTGCTATCATAACACACTACTCAGTACTTTTTGCTATCAAAACTAAAGTTTATGTGCAGCACAGACACGGGTGTAGCACATGAGTTTGTCGGTGAGTTTAGCTGTCAGACACCTAAATGTTTTTTCTTTGATTAGGAAGTTCTTGGACCCACTTTTTTTAAATCAGGGTATCGTTGCTTGTGCTTGAAAATGGGCTCATTTCTACATTCATGTTTTGTTTTGGGAGGTTTAAGAGCAACCGGTGTTTTTTTTTTTTTTTTTCCTCAGTTTTCTGGCCCAGACACGGTCCCAGTTTTTCCTACCTCTATCTACAGGGCCTGGAAAACCTTAACTGCTGTACTTTTCTTCACAAAAAGGTGTTTGTTCATAGTGGTTGTTTCAAGATCCCTGCCTTCTCTTCAATGTCTGATAATAAGCTGATGCTTCAAAAATGTTTATTTTAACTTACATATACATATTAAATCAGACATTTGTTTTATTTACATTAAATAAATCTCGGTGTTAGCTTGTGTTCAACTGTGATAGATTTGTTTTACAAATGGTGGAAACTAAGTACTTTTTTGTTTCTCAAACAGTACGACCTTTTCTTCCTCCTTGTTGTGGTGTTGGTTTGATGTAAAACAGGTCATGTGTGTTGCTTTTTTTGGGTAAAACATTAAATTAATCATCTGACATTTGGCTGGACATAAATATTCTGCAGGTTCAAAAATTTAATTTGTAATTGAGTACATCAGATATTTCAACAGCTGAACCTTCACTTCTGTAATTTAATGGTAACTGTTTAATCACGTCCATACATTCAGGAATTGGCAGTGGTTTTCTTTACATCACAGAATGTATTCCTGTTAATCACAGAGCAAACATCTGAATGTTTTAAAGTTCATTTCTGTTAGTTTCATCTTATTGGAGTCACAGCACAGATGTACAGAATGTATTTATGGAAATATGGTTTAAGAGCTAGACTCTCAATGTACACAACTGCTTTTGGGTCAAAACACATGCTATCATGCGTTTTATTGGCAGATTAAAGTCCAAATATTTAGCAGTCTCTTTAATCCTAAAATTGCACTTTAAAATGAATCTGTAGTGTGCCAGCAGTTTTGCAGGTGTGTATGATGTGTGTGTGTAATACAGGCTATAGAATAGATGGACGTAGGGCTTAGCAAGAACATTTGCACTGTTAATAGTACATTTTATGGTTTTTAAATGGGTTTTTCCTTGATATAAAGTGAATTTTAAACTTTTTTCAGTTTTACTCATTTTTAGAACGTGTGATTTTGTGAAATCTGTTTCTCCCCACATATTTTTTCTCAAGAACATTTGGATGTGGTGTGTAAGCGTTGGGATTCTGTATTATATGTAAAAATTTTGAAATATTTGTCTGTGCTACTTTAATTTTCTGTGTGAGGCTTTCATCAAATAAAACTAGCATTTTTCAAACATCTTTTGAGTCCACATGTTCAGATTTACTCAGCTGAAAATGTTTTTTTGATCTTTTTAGATGATCCCTACGTAACCATTTTGTAAATCCTTATATGGAAGAAACTGAAATACATAAAAATGATTGCCAGTTAACCATGTTTGTCTCCTGAGGTTTCCGCAACTATTTCTTAATGTTAGATAAAGCAAAAATCAAATGGGGAGATGAATCATATTTTTACACCCCACTTCAAAGCCGTGATGTAATTGACAGTGTTCCTGAGTTTGTCTGTCCGTTCGTTAGTCCACCAAATGTCTTTGCAACAGTTTCAGATAAAAAAAATGAAACAAAAGGCACATTACTTGGGCAGCAAAGGGGATGAAAATGAGATGATGACCTTGAGAAAAGTAGGTTAAGGTTAAATTTCAACTTTTGTACACTCAGGAACCGAATAAGAGAAAGACTAGGGAGAAGGCCAGTGTGAGTAATAATGTAGATCAAAGCTACTGCTTTGGTCAGCAGTCTCTGAGGGCTCCTGGAGCCCTCAAATACCTGATGAGGGTAGCATGGAACAAGGGCATGATTCCAAGAACATGGCAAAGAGCAGGAGGCATCCTGATCCCCAAAGAGAAGAACTCGTCATCCATAAACCAGTTTTGCCAGATTAGCCTGCTAAATGTGGAGGGGAAGATTTTCTTCAGTGTTGTTGCCCAAAGACTCTACGTTCCTCCAAAGAAAAAACTTTGTTGATACATCAGTGCAGAAAGCTGGGATCCATGGTTTCTCAGGATGTTTGGAGCACGCCAATATGATCTGGCATCAGATACAAGCTGCAAAAAAGGAACGGAGGGACCTACATGTGGTTTTCTTCAACCTCGCCTTTGGGTCAGTCCCGCACAAGATCTTGAGGACGGCCTTCATCTACTTTGGCGTACCAGACCACATCACGAAGATGGTCAAGAGCTACTTCCAGGATCTCCAGTTTTGTGTAACAGCGGAGGGCGGCACCACCGCTGATTTCCAGCATCTGGAAATCGGCATCATGGCGGCCTATACAATTTCCCCCCTGGCATTTGTCATGGCAATGGAGTTGGTTATACGGGCATCCCGTTGGGTAGTGGGAGGTGAGACGACCAAGAGTGGCCTGCGTCTTCCACCTTTTAGAGCCTACATGGACGACATAACCAACATAACAACAAGACCATGCACGAGACGTCTGCTGCCAAAACTCAAGGAAAACATTGAATGGGCATGAATGGACTTGGGCCATGTCTAGCAAGGCAGAGCAGGTTTCGGTTCTGGAACGGTAACTCTTCTGTGGCGAAAGGCATCTACAGCTGAGCGGCGGATGATGGTTGTAGAGGAGGTGCGTCGACAGGATGAAGCAGCCAGACATTCCAAAGCCATACAACAAGCCAAGCAGGGCCGCTGGATGATGTGGGAGGGTGTCGAGAAGAAGAAGCTCACGTGGAGTGAACTGCAACTACTTGATGATCTGTGTGTCAAGAAAGAGTTCATTCTAATGGCTTTTTTAAAAATCTATTCATCAGAAATGGAACAAGGCAGTCAGAGAATACAAGATCCCGCGACACCCATGAATATAACATTTTAGAAGAAGAAGAAGTACACTTTAATGATCCTCGTAGGGAAATTATTGTGTTTTCACTTGTGGTTAGTAATCATGAATATATATGTTTTTTGTACAGGCCCCTGAAACAACCAAGCACACACACAAGGGGCCCGTAGCCATGCAGTAAATACAGGGAGGCCGAATGACAGGCAGCGCCATCTTCGGAGCGCCCCGAATGAGCAGCTTGTGGAGGGGACGGTGCCTTGCTCAATTATTTACAGTAATTTAAACGTTTATGAACCCTCTCCATACTGATATTTAACCACCTTCTATCCAAATTACATTTTCCCACACTCTAATTGACTGTTTAAAGCACCGTATGTTCGCGAATCATGGAACTTAAGAGCACTTCCGGATGCCGTCAGTCAATAGAATGTGCGTACAGTATCACATGAGTGCCTACCAAATATCCGTGATCACTGGGTGTTCGGATCAGTTAAATATATCATACAGAGGGGTGGCACGGTGGCGCAGTGGGTTGCGCTGTCGCCGCACAACACAGCAGGTCCGGGTTCGAGTCCCGCTCTGTGCTGAGTTTGCATGTTCTCTCGTGGCTGCGTGGGTTCTCCCTGTGTTCTCTGGCTTCCTCCCACCTCCAAAAACAAGTGCTTCAGGTTAATTGGCTGGTTCCAAAATTGCCCATAGGAGCGAGCGAGTATGTGTGTGCATGATTGTCTGTCTTTGTGTGTGGCTAAGCGGCGCACTGGCGTCGTGCCCGGAGTGTCCCCCGCCTCACGCCCTATGGCAGCTGGGATAGGCTCCAAATCCCTGTGACCCGCTGTGGCGGATAAAGCGGCAGAAAATGGATGGACGGATATCATACAGCTGACAGGCAATTTTGTGCCTCATGGAAGTCGGACCCACAGAACCTAGCCAATAGAATGCGCGTATGTGCGTATCGCGTGACTGCCTTCCAAAAATCAACGATGAGTACAAAAGTTGAAATTTGACCTTGACCTAGTTTTCTCAAGGTCAAGCTCATCTCATTTTCATCCCTTTGCCGCCCGAGTAATGTGCTATTTCTTTCATCTTTCTATCTGCAACGGTTGTGAAGATATTTGGTGGACGGTTGGACGGACGAACACGCAAACACTGACAATTACAATACATCAGAGCTTTTAAGCGGGATATAATTATCCTCCTTCACCTGCTGAAGGATGCTGAAGAATTGGAGGAGGGGGGCTGACGTCACGCAGTGCACGCGGGCGGTGTGTCTCAACAAAGCGGAAGCGACGAAGGAGGAAAAGAGAATCCACGTCACTGAGGTGTAATGACGGCATTACTGCAACATAAGGTGCTACTCAGTACGCTTTCAGTACACTGTCCAGTTTCATGTATTCTCATGTTGGTTATTTTATAGAGTATGTCCATAAGTCGAAGATATATTGAGCTGTTTCTGCTGTCAGCGGCTTCAACAGAGACACCGGAAAGACGCTGAAGGTTACGTACGGTACGTGAACGAACGCTGGTGTTCTTGTCTGCTAGCCAGTCCGCTCCAACACCGGACCGTGCCTGCTACAGTACATCCTCAGAACATTTGGAGCATGAGGAAACCATTATATTACCTGTATTTATGCTATGCTTTATGGGACCAGTATCTCTAGGGTGTATTTGTAAGTTCTGATGGTCTGGTTTAACATAGCTAGCTAGCTAGGTTCTGGGCATTACAGTGTTGTTGACGTTTTCGGGGTGACAGTTGCAGCTGTCCCGCTGGGATCACGCTGGTTTCACCAATTCACAGCATTAGTTTCTTTCCAGGAGAAAAGCACAGCCTGATAACAGGCGACAGACCAGGTTAATGGACAGACCAGGCTTGTTGAACAGCTGTTGGTACCATAATGTTGAAAACGCTTATTGTAATTTGACTGTGGTGAATACAAAGGTTAGAGTAACCTGAAGACATTGATCATTACAAGGTTCAACCATTACTTTACTGTCATTAAGTTGTTGCACTACTGCATCTGCAACCAACACTTAAGGGATTTAAAAGTGCACTATGTGTATTTGCAAATAATTTGTCTTGCAAGGAAAATATATATATATATATATATATATAGATACATACATACATACATACATACATACATACTTTAATAATCCCAGAGGAAATTGCAAATATCACTCCTTCACTTGAGGCAGGACCTAATTCACCACTTCATGTACTTCTTTTTTCATTCACTTTTAAGTATTATGCTAGTTTAAGCAGTCAAAAGAAAAAGAACTAGAAAAGTGTAATCACCGTCCACATTTTAGGTGACACAACTGGATTATATGTAATTTTACACAATCAGTTATAAGTGTGTCCTCATCAGCATACTTTACAGCAGTAATCCTCCACCTCATAGATTGTCACAACCTCTGGATGTCATCCTGTGGGATGATGGATGGCCCTGCAGTCAGCGCTGCCCAGAGCTGCAGCTCCGTCAGTGGACGATATTCGCTGTTACGCTCGCTCAATCGAACCAACAGGTTCTTAGGTTTACGTCAGAGCTCATCACCGGCCATTCAGAGCTGCTTCCAGTATGCCACTGGCACAACCCTGGTCATGTTGTCCCAGCCGTGGAATTTTTGTACATGCCTTTTATCTCGCCCTTTTATATGAGTAGGCTCCATTAATAAGGGAGTGGTTACCTGTTGAACAAAACACCATACTACCGGTATGTCAAACCTGATCCATTTTTAGTCACAGAGATCCTGTAAATATTTGCTTCATTTCCTTTCCAATATACAGTACATTAATATGTTGTGTTTTTGTTAGACCACATTCTGTTTGGGGATGGATGGACAGGGTGAACAGGTTGTAGGTTGAGTAAGTGTTGTCTTTTACAAGGCACCTCATGTGTCCGTAGCTTCAAGGAATACATCTTTATTTAACCTGAAGCTTGTTGAGTTTTCCCCTATCATGGTGTTCTCAATGCGTAGGTTATCCAAAGCCTATCTCAGGAACAATAGTTCAGTAGGACCAAAGGTTTGAGATGTCAATTGACATTTAAGTACTTAGTTTAAAGAACACAACTTTTTGTTTGATCGTATGTCCTGGCTTGCGTAAACAAGGTTAGTCATGCGGTGCCAAAAGCGAAAAAAAAGAGAAAGTCTAATAAATGAGCTATTATGTGATGATATGCTGAAGTAATAACGTGACTTATGAAACATCTGTTTCTTGTTTTTTTTAATTTTCTCAGGCAGCTTTATGTTCTCAACTTAAACAAGCAGCTGTTGTGTCATGTTACGCGAATTACTGCGTTATTGTTTTCAAAATTCCTTTGCAAATTTCCTCTTATTCACATTTTCAGAAAGCAAATCCACATCACTCCGCAGGAGTTCTTAACCTCATAGAGTCTTATCAGAGTCTTATAGAGTATTATCTTTTGTTACATTTGTTTAAACTTACATAAGACCGGATATTTATCAAATAAATTGTCATTTAGAACCTATAAATGACTTCAACTTTGTTGTATGGATTCATATGCTTCCCCCATGAGGAGACATGTTTACTAATGCTAAGTAAACATGCATTTTCACCATGTCCTTTTTGCATTTGCTTAAAATGAAGGTGTGTACAAAGCAGCCTGCATGACATGAATGCAAACGCTGAACCAACGAATAGGACTCAACCAGAGGACATTGGTACTTCAGTAGAGTTACAGCACAGCGCTTTCGTTTTCAACATCTTGTTGTTGTTGGCTAAATAACAATATATTAGCAACCTGCTTGATAAGAAAAACCCAGTTTTTCACATCAGTTGTACATAATATATGATCAGGTTGATTTATATCTTTTAAACTTAAGGTATATTCCGTATGATGTCAGATAACTGATTGACTGAGCAGTGAGGAAGTAAACAACTAACTTCAGTGCAGCACTTCTCTATTTGCCTTTTTGTAAGCCAATAGCTTGAGAGAGTATAAATGTTCTGCAAATGTTTTAGTACATTGTACATGGTAAAGTTTTGTTTTGTTTGGATGGGTTTTGCGATCCATTCAGTTAGGACATGTCATGACTTTTTAGTGCTCACAGAGCCTGGCATGGAGAAGCACGGGTTAAGAATTTTCTTATTAACCTTATTATAAGGTAAACATAGAACTCTATATCTATTTTAATCTGTCTCATGAGCTTGATATTTTACTTTGTCTGAGGTAGATCAGAATGCCATGACCTGGTCAAATGACTGTGTGGTGGTGATAAGAGGCTAAACTAAACCCAACTGATTGCTTATTTGAAATAGCAAATCTCAGATGTCTTGACAAGGTGTTTGTACCTTTCTTGCATTGACAGCATGAAGTGATCAAAGAGGGATCACAACATGACATAATTTCTTTATTTACATGTACCAGTGTAGCATCAGCTGGAAATGTGGAACTGAATTACCGTTTATTTAGAGCTTGATCAAATTTACTTTCAAGGAGGTGGCATGCTCCTAAGCCAATTTAGTAAAGGGTGTTAAAGTAAGCTTATTACACAGAGATAAAAAACAAAATGCTTCAACGGCTCTAACAGGCAGATCCAGCAATGTTATGAGGACTGTGTCTCACTGTGTGGCTAATTAATTACGGACACAATGAAAGATGTGAGTATTTAATGCAATATTTAAATCTGTAGACCAATGTGTGGAACAGGTTAGTTCTTATTAGCGGTGGCACAAAATTTGTGCTAAGGATTCATTCACAAGTTTTTCCATTTTGTCAAAGTGTAGAAAAAAATTTAAGTAAAAATCAAATTATGCATGAGCTTGTGTTGTGAGCCTCATACATTACTCTAAACAGTTTTGCTGAGGGTTAGAGTTAATATCTCCAATGTAGCAGAGCCACAGGCCGGAAAGTAAAGGATTGTCTTAACTGGACTCATATTTGTTAAAGACTAGATCTTTAGTCAGAGGTGATAATCTCCCACTGCTTTATGTCTTTGTTTTGTGCAAGCGTCACTGAAAAACTTAAATTACCATAGGAGTAATTGTAAAAATTTTTTTTCGTGTTTCGTTTTTTTATTAGTAAATAATTTCTCTTTCTCGCCGGATGCTTTAGGGTTTATAACACAATTTGAATGAGAATTTGAATGAGAAATTATGTCCGTGGTGCACTGGCGTCGCACCTGGAGTTTCCTCTGCTTCACACCCTCAAGTCAGCTGGGATAGGCTCCAGCTTCCCAGCAACCAGCCACAGTGGATGAAGCGGTAGAAAATGAATGAGTGAATGAATGAGAAATTCTGCTTCTTCTTTTGGATTCTTCCACGTCTGCATTAGTCTATTTAATACTAAACATGTATACATAATCATCTGAAAGATAACCACACCAAAGCTAAGTATCTTCAATAGCCTGGGTAGTATAAGAGCTGAAAACAATTTTATACCTTTAACATACTGGAAACTAGTTTTTGTTATACTTTTTTCTGCAGCTCATATTGTTTTCATCCCACTAGTTTAACAATGGAAATACCGTACCAGCAACAGTGTTAACAATGCTGTTTATATTCTATTACATTGCGCTTCAAAGCAGTGATGTATTGTAATTGTCAGCTTTCGTGTGTTCGTCCATTCGTCCGTTCGTTTGTTCATTCGTCCGTTCATTAGTCCACCAAATATCTTCACAACCGTTGCAGATAGAAAGATTACTCGGGCGACAAAGGGGATGAATATGAGGTGATGACCTTGACCTTGACAAAACTTGGTCAAAGTCAAATTTCAACTTTTGTACACTCAGGAACCGGATAAGATAGAAAGACGAGGGAGAAGGCCTGTATGGGTAAGACCATACATGCTTTGATCTACCTATGCACTAGCTTTGATCTATGGTCAAAGCTAGTGCATAGCTTTTACCTACCCTGAAAGGTCAAAGCTTTGCACTTGTCAGGTACTACTTTCAGGGTACCCTGACCTACCCTGGAAGTAGGTCAGGGTAACTCGTGGGATGTTTCAGTCTCTGACTGCCTTGGTTCTTGTTCTATTTGTGATGTATTTTGTGAGGCTGCTTCTCTCCCTAAAGGCAAAATTTCAAAGTTCCTGTCAACCTTGACAAAAGAGCATTTGAGAACAACCAGACTGGTTCCAAATTGGAACCATTTCCAAACAGTAAGGCATTTCAAATTTAATTTCAATTTCAATTCTGTTCATCGATTTCTAATTATATCCCACTGGCACTTGGGATAATATGCAGTTTTTGTTGTTGTGACATGGAGTAGTTTTTAACTCAAATGCGTTCTTTGACCCGGTCTTTGTCATGGACCATGACAAGCACTGCTCACAACTGAGACAAACACCTGTGCCCAACATACTTTGTGCAAAGGAGGTGGATTAAATGATAAAAGCATGGTCATTAACATAGTTTACAAATAACCAAGTGCACCATGTTTTAATGTCTGCAGATTGCTAATGCTAGTTGGCAGTTTCTTGTTGTTACTGTAGCAGCAGTGAACTCACATTTTTCATCTTGACAGTAAAGACTGCCACAGAAAAATGACAACATAAATTGTGAAAAGGCTGCATCATTTCTCAGATGTTGAAGTGCTGATATTTAGATAAAGAAACATAAGAATGTAGCTAAGATAGTTATTACACCAGCACTCACCACCCTGATATGCAGTTATTGTAACACTAAATTGTGTTTGGTTTTGTGTATGCAGGGACATGCTGAATTCTAGTCAGCTGTGAATGGCTCACATAAAGGTTATTTTTCATTTTATTTCTGCGGTGAAATAAACATGTGGCCGGTTTTGACCCTGCCCCTCAAATAGCTGGACTCGAGAGCAGTCGAGACCCAAGGCAGAAAAACTGAATTGAAATCATTTAAATTCCAAATGATTCCCAACCTTAGGTACTTGTGTAGCATCCAAAGGATGTGAAAGGAAGACGTTCACCCCATTCAGAGCCTGTTCACCCTGATGCTGTCTGGCAAGTGATAAAGAATTAAACATTTGCTGTTGTATCACTTGACTTGAGGGCAGCTTCTTTCCTCAGGCTGTGAAAGTTCTCCACTCATACTCTGCACTCTTCCATAAAAAGGGTTTTCTCATGTTGCATAAAGAGATTAGAACTTTCATTTGGATTTTCCTGTCATAGAATGACAAATAAGTGAACCTGGAAGATGTGACTGTCTGAATTATTGAATGCTAATAACACAAAAATCACTTTTATAGGCTGAGATTTTGTCTTCATACGTGGTGGGTATACATTTTTCACATGCATGTAATATGCATTAAATTTTCCCTGTGTTTGTTCCCTCAGAGCTTTGCCTTGCATCTAGATGGGTGAATCAGGCTCTCGGCGTTCCACACTTGTTTCTCGTCTGCCGATCTTCCGCCGGAGCAGCAGTAAGAGGCAGGAATCCCTCCCATCCTCTCCATCTTCAGGCGGAGTAGGAAATGGGATCCACAGTTCTTCCCCCTCCAGCACCAATTCCAGCTCTGGGAGTACTGGGAAACGTCGAATTCTTTTCCGAACTCCATCTCTCAGTTTCACAGCTAAAAGGAATAGCGAGCCTCGTGTCCAGCCTGTGAACCTAAACCTTACACCACCACTGACTCAGGGTACTGATACAAATGGAAATAACCAGCAGGTAGCAACAACATCATCGTCAACAGGTGTCAGTGATGGCGGATCCCAACCAAGGTTGCGCCATTCATTTGGTTTTGGCAGCCACAAGAGGAAAATCACACGCTCTCAGACTGAGGACTTTGATAAAGCTTCATCTTCCTCCTCCACAGCCAATCGAAATGTGTTTATAAACTGCATCAGTGGCTCGGGGGCCAATGAGGGTGATGACTCCGGGTTCCTCGATGATTACAGTGGTGGCAGTAGTAACAACAAACGTTCATCACGTCATAAGAAACAGCTTCTGCCCAAGTCGTTTTCAGCTCACCATCGTTTTTCCCGGACCTCTGATCACCACAGACCACCAGAAGTGAATTTGGAACCTCCAACCTCCACCAACATCACTCCAGGAGCAGGAGGGCTCACCCCAGGGTCGTGGCCAGGTGAGCTGCTTTGTGCAGGGGGTGAGAGTTCACTCCAGTCACCTATGGTATCAGAGGACCGAACCACAGCCATTACCCCTTCAGAATTCATCCCTATCACAGAAGATTCTGTATCTGAGGTGGATGCTCTACCTGCTCCCAGCCCCGGATCTGGGTTGGACCAAGGACCTGATTCCGTGACTGTAGTAGATGACATTCCAGCACCGCCTGAAGCCCAAACTGCTCCAGAGAACTTCAGTGGGACTGTCTCTCCTTCCCAGGTAGCTTGCTATATGCTTTTAAAGCTCTTTTAGCATAAACATGTAAGAAAAACAACTGTAGCTTGCGCAAAAGTTTCTTTTCTACACACATATTAAAACAACTGAACAGTGAATCATTTTGCTTGTATGGACAGAAATTCAATTGAAAAAAGACTGAAATGGTAGTGCAACAGACAAAAAAATCACAGGTGTCCTTGTTTGCCAAGAACAAAACCGATAACAGAAGAATGTTCTTACCAGTAAAATCTGTGAAATGTGGCATAAAAATTGAGCACGGGGCATGAAAAGTCCTTTTATCAAAGGAGCCATGGCAGGAAAATGACAACCTACGCATGTGTGCAAACTGCTTTCCACATTTAACACCTTTGTGCGCACAACTTTTTCTCCTTCAAAGAATCTGTTCTATTTTATTTCCTGGTGGTGGTGGATATAATCCCTGAGAGGAAACCGTTTATCCAGTGAAAGGTTGCAAAGATAAAGCTTCTGTACTGCAGCCGTTGAATATAAATACTGGATGACTCTTATCTAAACATGTACACTGGTACCTAAGGACAAAAATATTCATGCAGTAAATAAGAGCAAAAGAGGGTTGTCCTTTCTCTAAGCTAGTTTTATCCTAATAGGACTTATTCTATTTGAATGTAACATTTTAGCATGCTGCTGGTCCTTTTACACATGCTCACTGATGTCCCCCCTTCAGGTTTTCTTGAGTCCAGCCGAGTCCAGCACTGAAAAACCTTTACTCCTTGACACCAGCACAGCCAAGACCACAGATTATGAGACTGCCATTTCTCTCTCGGAGCCAGAGACAGCTGTACCCTGCCTACCTCTGCAGGAACAATCATTACAAGAGAGGAAGGAGAGGGAGGAAGAAAGAAAGGAAGCGAGGGAAGAAGTGTCTCTGGAGCAGGGTAAAGAGTTGGCGGGAGAGAGGAAGGCTGGTTACCATACAGAGACCACAAGTGAGAGCGAAGTATGTGTTGTACGCAGCGAGGGTTGCCACTCTAACCCAGAGCAAATGGAAAAGAGGGCAAGAAACATGCTCTTTGTGCAAGAAAGAGGAAGCTTCTGTGGCTGCCATGAACCCAGATCCTCGCACTTGAGGAAACCACATGCAGGTAATAAAACCCATGCAATGCTAATATTTGAGTCACAGATTTATATGTACACAAAATATCCCATATCTTTAAATTGTCGACCAGGAAATGTAATCTCAAAGCCAGCAACAGTTTTGGCCATCTGCCATACAGTGAAAAAAAAAATACTGTGTACAAATACATTAAGTTTTCTGTTGCTGTGTGTGACGCATACCATTCCTCTGGTAGCTCAGTTGTACATTTACATGAGTAAATTGGCACTATAATTAATCCCATTGTGATATTCACAGAGGAGCAGTGGTCAGATTAATATTTCCCTGAATGATATGTGCATACACATGCTCTTCACGTGAGTTCCAGTGTGTTCACGAACCTCTAAATCGAGATATGAGAACTACATGAGAACTACATGAGCACTACAAAGAAGATGTAATGTAATTTATTATTTTAAACAGCAGTAAACATGCTGTTTGAAACTTTACATTACTTAAAAAGATTTTTTGTACCAGGTTTGATGTTGCACCATTACATTGCCTAAAACCACCAAAATATTTGTTTGGTCATGAATAATTATTCCAACTGATCAAGATCAACTAAATCTTACAATCTGAAACCATATTCCAAACGATGAAAGCAAAAAAAAGATATTCAATAAGTGAAAATATAAAGATATTTACGTGGTTTCATTCACCATGATTTTTAATCTGTGACATCAATCTCCCATTAAAACATAATTTTAATTTTTTTCTGATCACTCTCACTTTATGGGATTAGGAACACTTCCTAAAACAGAATCAACTTCTTCAAACTAACAGAAAAAGATGAATGCTCTTGTCTGATTGGTGAAAAAGTATTATTATTATGTAACTGCCTAGAGAATCAATGGTACAGTAGTTTTTATCCTGATTTATTCATTGTCTGACTTTCTGCCTGTCTCTACATCTTACCCCCAGCGTCTCTGTGCAGCAGTGTCAGCCCCTATCATGAGGTGATGCGGATGGAAAGGCGTCTGCGGTCATCGTCTGAGGGGGCTGGTGGACCTCGTATCCAGGGTAACATCAGAGATGCCCCGGGAACTGAGGGATGTGGTTTGCTTAAGCACAGAAACAACTCCTCATCATCCAAACTGGGAAGTCTGGTAGGTCGGAACTGGTGTGTGTTTGCATGCGTGTGTGTTTGATCAGTTAATTTAGATCATTGATTTATACATGGCATGATAACATTTACAGACTATACAATGTGTGTGTGAGATATTCAAACAATCTTTATTACAATAAAAAATAATTTTTAAATCATTGGAAGCTGGTCTCATTGGGCTCATCATTAAAACTGACATATGATTTTGAAGCGAGAACCTCTTGCTGCAGGATGATTCGAATGCTGTTGATCGTTTTTTGATGTTTTTTTTATTCTGTTATTCACAAAGTGAATTTAATGATTTCTTTAACAAGATTGCACTGAATGCTGAGTGTTATGAGGTGTGAAGGTGACACAAAAAAGAAATTCACTGAATGGTGTTACTTATGCATTAAGTGCATATGTGGGAATGGTGAAGCAGCTGTGTTCACAAATATGTATTTCCACACACTTGAATTCATCTTAAAAAAAGATACCATCTGCCTTTAGATGTGTAATGACACTTAGTCCCCGTTCAGACTGCAGGCATATCAGATATCCTTCCATATCTGATTTTTAGAGAACTGTTCACACTGTTTTTAGCAAGTGACCAAATGCAGTGTGGCTCTGTTCAGACTGGACCACATTATTGGCCAATCTGACAGGTTGCTGTAGCAACGACGTCGAGGCTGAGTTGTCGTTCAGTGCACGTAATGTGTCAGGTCATATAATTGCGACAGCGGCAACAACCACCTCGACGAACGTGAAGCTTTGCTACCTTAGCGTATTGGTGATATCACTGTCTGGTAGAGGTGGAGAAAACACACACGCACACCAGAAATTGTCAATTTCTTCTTCCGTGTTTTACTGCTCAGTAATGCACGATGCTGTTCCTTCTGGAGCCTTCCTCTCACGTCGCGAATATGACGTCGCGGTCCGGCATATCCGATCAGAGTGTTAGGAGCTGTTCAGACTGCAGACACCTCTGTTCCTATCCGACACAAAACTACCTCCCGAATGTGGTTTCAATCCGTCCCGCAAAAATCTGATTGGGACTGTTCAGACTATATGCGAGACATGCAACATCAATCTGCATGGGCTAAAAATAGGATCTTCTTCTTCTTCGTTTCCTTTCGGCTTTTCCCTTCAGGGGTCGCCACAGCGAATCAATTGCCTCCATCTAACCCTGTCCTTTGCATCCTCGTCTCTCACACCAACTACCTTCATGTCCTCTTTCACTACATCCATAAACCTCCTCTTTGGTCTTCCTCTAGGCCTCCTGCCTGGCAGTTCAAAACTCAGCATCCTTCTACCAATATATTCACTATCTCTCCTCTGGACATGTCCAAACCATCTTAGTCTGGCCTCTCTGACTTTATCTCCAAAACCTCTAACATGTGCTGTCCCTCTCATTCCTGATCCTATCCTTCCTGGTCACTCCCAAAGAGAACCTCAGCATCTTCATCTCTGCTACCTCCAGCTCTGCCTCCTGTCTTTTCCTCAGTGACACTGTCTCTAGACCGAACAACATCGCTGGTCTCACCACAGTTTTGTACACCTTTCCTTTCATTTTAGCTGAAACTCTTCTATCACACATCACACCTGACACTTTTCTCCACCCATTCCATCCTGCCTGCACACGTTTCTTCACCTCTTTTCCCCACTCTCCATTGCTCTGGACTGTTGACCCTAAGTACTTAAAATCCTCCACCTTCTTGATCTCTTCTCCCTGTAACCTCACTCTTCCACTTTGGTCCCTCTCATTCACACACATGTACTCTGTCTTACTGCGGCTAACCTTCATCCCTCTCCTTTCCAGGACAAACCTCGACCTCTCTAGCTTCTCCTCCACCTCTTCCCTACTCTCACTGCAGATCACAATGTCATCTGCAAACATCATAGTCCATGGAGATTCCTGTCTAACCTCGTCTGTCAGCCTGTCCATCACCATAGCGAACAAGAAGGGGCTCAGAGCTGATCCCTGATGCAGTCCCACCTCCACCTTGAACTCCTCTGTCACACCTACAGCACACCTCACCACTGTCTTACAGTCCTCATACATGTCCTGCACCGCTCTCACATACTTCTCTGCCACTCCAGACTTCCTCATACAATACCACAGTTCCTCTCTGGGCACCCTGTCACAAGCTTTCTCCAGATCTACAAAAACACAATGCAGCTCCGTCTGGCCTTCTCTGTACTTCTCCATCAACATCCTCAAAGCAAATACTGCATCTGTAGTACTCTTTTTTGGCATGAAACCATACTGCTGCTCACAAATGCTCACTTCTGCCCTTAGTCTAGCTTCCACTACTCTTTCCCATAACTTCATTGTATGGCTCATCAGCTTTATTCCTCTGTAGTTGCCACAACTCTGCACATCTCCCTTGTTCTTAAAAATGGGCACCAGCACACTTCTCCTCCACTCCTCAGGCATCTTCTCACTATCTAAGATCCTGTTGAACAACCCAGTCAGAAACTCTACTGCCACCTCTCCTAGACACTTCCAAACCTCTACAGGTATATCATCAGGACCGACTGCCTTTCCACTCTTCATCGTCTTCAGTGCTCTCCTCACTTCATCCTGACTAATCTTTGCTACATCCTGGTCCACAACAGTCACCTCTTCTAGTCTTTGTTCTCTCTCATTTTCCACGTTCATCAACTCTTCAAAGTACTCTTTCCATCTTCCCATCACACTGCTGGCATCTGTCAATAGACTTCCATCCCTATCCTTAATCACCCTAACCTGCTGCACGTCCTTCCCATCTCTATCTCTCTGTCTTGCCAGCCTGTACTGATCAGTCTCTCCCTCCTTACTGTCCAACCGAGCATACAAATCATCATAAGCTTCTTGTTTGGCCTTTGCTACCTCTACCTTCACCTTACGCTGCATCTCCCTGTATTCCTGTCTACTCTCCTCAGTCCTCTCAGTGTCCCACTTCTTCTTAGCTAACCTCTTTCTTTGTATACACTCCTGTACCTCCTCATTCCACCACCAAGTCTCCTTATCTACTTTCCTTCCAGATGACACACCAAATACTCTCCTACCTGTCTCCCTGATCACATTAGCTGTAGTTGTCCAGTCATCTGGAAGCACCTCCTGACCACCCAGAGCCTGTCTTAACTCCTTCCTAAAGGTCATGCAATACCCTTCCTTTTTTATCTTCCACCATTTCGTCCTCTGCTCTGCCTTTGCCCTCTTCATCTTCCTCACCACCAGAGTCATCCTACACACCACCATCCTATGCTGTTTGGCTACACTCTCGCCTACCACCACTTTACAGTCACTGATCTCCTTCAGGTTACATCGTCTACACAAGATGTAGTCTACCTGTGTGCTCCTACCACCACTCTTATAGGTCACCCTATGTTCCTGCCTCTTCTGGAAGAAAGTATTCACTACAGCCATTTCCATCCTTTTTGCAAAGTCAACTACCATCTGTCCTTCTGCGTTCCTCTCCTGGATACCAAACCTGCCCATCACTTCCTCATCACCTCTGTTACCTGCACCAACATGTCCATTGAAGTCTGCACCAATGACAACTCTCTCACTTCTAGGTATGCTCTGCATCACTTCATCAAAGTCCAACCAGAATTTCTCCTTCTCCTCCAGCTCACATCCTACCTGTGGGGCATACCCACTAACAACATTGAACGTCACACCTTCTATTTCTAGCTTCAGACTCATCACTCTATCTGACACTCTTTTTACCTCCAGGACATTCCTCACAAACTCCTCCTTCAAGATAACTCCTACTCCATTTCTCTTCCCATCTACACCATGATAGAACAACTTGAACCCTGCTCCTAAACTTCTAGCCTTGCTACCTTTCCACCTGGTCTCCTGGACACACAGTATGTCTACCTTCCTCCTCTGCATCATGTCGACCAACTCTCTACCTTTTCCTGTCATAGTTCCAACATTGAACGTCCCTACTCTTAGTCCTATACTCTTGGCGCTCCTGTTCTCTTTCTTCGTGCGAACGCACTTTCTTCCTCTCCTTCTTCGACCAACAGTAATCCAATTTCCACCGGCGCCCTGTAGGTCAACAGCGCCGCTGGCGGTCGTTGTTAACCCGGGCCTCGACCGATCCGGTATGGAAGTCATAGGTTTGATTTGCATCTTTGATTTGGCAAAAGTTTTACGCCGGATGCCCTTCCTGACGCAACCCTCTGTATTTATCCGGGCTTGGGACGGCACAATAAGACACTGGCTTGTGCCCTCTTGCGGCTACATTGGGCTAAAAATAGGATATAGGCGACTAATCTGAACAAGGCCGTAAAAGTCCCATATTATGTATTTTTAACTTAATGTCATTCAGCTGCCAGATGTCCAACTAGACTGTATTCCAAATATTTTGACCTAAAATGATCTGTGGTCCTAAATATCAGCTTTTCAAAATCGCTCATCTGAGCTACTCGCAAAACGCTTCGTTTCAGGCGTCCGGCTGTAGTATGTTAATGAGCTCCGCTGGTCAACGCCTCCTTCACCTGGGTCACGCCCCTGTGAAGGAGAGCGTTAGGCTAACGGGACACTGACCAGCATTACATTTGTTATCATTATGGCGTTTGGAGGCCCCATCGTGTCGCCATACATTTATGACCCTGAGTCGGACCCAGAAGCGGAGGCATCTGAAGAAACACCGACTGTGCAGCTGCAGCAGGACGTTTCTGAATGGTTAGTACGGTTAGTACATCCTATCAGGAAATCAACAACAGTTGTAATACTCAGGATTGAAAACATTGTGAAATAAATAATTTTGTGTCCTTTTTCTGTAGATGGTGCAGACATGTGGCCTATCGTGATAACCTTTGTTGGCTGATGCTGGGGCTACTTAGGACGCAGAATCTGGGTCGTCATTCCAGCCTCTGTGGTCCTTCGCATATGCAGGGAGTTTCCTGAAGACAAAGGCCACTACGCTGGATTTAGACTGAGTCTCGGTTGAACCTGGTCATGTAGCTGGCAATGACCTCCTCCTTGTCAGGACGCTCATACTGGGCAGGCAGATTCTTGGGGACAGGAATGACCAAAATATCATTTGTGTATGGCATGGGGTCTACCAAGAATTTGTCAAATATGAGGTCCAACATGTCAGCTACAAAACCTGTTCAATAAAACACAAAGATATATCTTTACTGTTATTGATATTGTTTGATTCAATTGTGTTCAAAATGCATCCTGGTACTGTACTTGCTCCTAATTTATTTATTTGTCTGGTTACTTTTTACTGTGTTTTGTTGTGAGCAATTACCAACAGAATTTCAAAACATGTTTGTTTGAAATATTAAAATATTGCAACACTAACAGAATGTTGGCTCTGTCTTGTGAGGTTTAACTGCATTGTCCCTTCAAAAGCCTTTGGAAAGTGGATCTTGTAGAGGGGTACACCAAACGTAACGAAATAAGGAGCCAAAACAATATCATATGATATATATGAATCTGTCTCAAAAATTTTTATACTAAACTCTTCACTTCACTTACTGTCTTGCTGGAATATTCTAATACACAACACTCTTATTTTTTACTGAACTACTATCAACACATGTGTACTCACTAACACCTTTAGACAACAATATTTAGAAAATTAGTCTATTTAACCAATTTTATTAAAACATATTGTATGGAATATGACTTGTACGTACCTTTACTTCTATAGTGGGAATGAAGAGTCCTGAAGGACAGCTGTGTACCAACAGTATGAGTGTCCACTGGGTCAGTTTGGCACACCATGTCCTTTGAAGCTGTAGGCTGAATGGATGCACAAGGAAGAGGGACACTAATTTCAGGACACCAATGTTCTGATGTTGGATAAGGAGGACGGACCTATGTGCGTTGTCGCTATGACACAGGACAAACAATCGACTCTAACATGTGCTTGCGCACACACAATACGAAACAAAGCACAACTCCCTACTTAGCCTAGCACTAATTAACTTTATTTATGCTGACAGATAATAGGAAAGAACTTATGTGTGTTTTAGCTTCATACTGTAGGCCAGCACGCACACGCGTGTTGGAGAGTGCGCGCACACACGCAATACGCAAACGCCTACATAGCCTAGCATAACATGACTACATGCTAACAAACAATAAGAAAATATGAGAGCAACTTATGTGTGTTGTACCTACTGTAGGTCCAGCACATACACACATGATTGGGCGTGCACGCACACACACGCAATACACAAACACGAAACAAAGGAGACCTCCCTACATAGCCTAGCATAACATGACTTCATTCATGCTAACAGACAACATGAAAAAAGATAAAATGTGAGCCCAACTTATGTGCATTGTAGCTAGATACTGTAGGTCCAGCACACACACGTGTTGGAGCGCGCATGCAAACGCGAAACAAAGCAGTACTACCTAATTAGCCAAATAGTACTTGATCACTCATGCTAACAGACAACTGCAAAAAAGATAAATGTGGTGAGACTTACCTTTAACCAGGTTGCACTTCCTTGGTCCGGTATGGTTGGGAGTGATCCTTGAATGAGGATCAGTCTCAGGCAACGCCCCATCTGTACTGACCCTCATTGCTAAAACAGGCTGGAGTGAAGTGGTTCCACACACAAACAAATGTGCAGGTGATGTAGCCAGCACACTGCCAATTAAAAATGAAATGCAACCACGGTCTCTTCTGCTCTTCTTTGGATGGGATGAAAAATAAACTCTGGTGTTGATTTGTACAATCAACAATTGAGCAACTTTCATCTTCTTCTCGAGTCACTACGTATCATCAAATGATTCCAGTCCATTGTTGGATGCATTGTCTGGCACTCGGGGTTAGATCAGCTAGGTCCTCTTGGGTGCAAGAAGTCGGAAGGAGTGGGCAGACAAGAAGATGTTGCATGGTCTGATCCTCTCCACACAGACAAGAGATGTCGCCATTCTCATTAAACCCCCACTTTGTCAAGTTTGTTTCGCATCGACCGACAGCAGTTCTCAGGCGGTTACGGCAGGACCAGAGTGGCCATGCTTCACTGGTGCCAGATGGAAGAGATTCGCATGGTCTGTTAGAAGACACTGTGTGTGGGGCTTGGGTAAGGTGTTCTGTCCACAGAGTGACACGCTGCTTGTCCGGATTTCTGTCCAGAGCCTCTACAGAGTGCAGGAAGCTTTGCCTTGACTTTAGCCTTTTTGCTGTTGGCTCATGATTGTAGAATTGGTTGCGGGTGTCAGTTTCTTGTTTCAGTTTTTCTTTCTGGGATGCAACTGTCCTCCAGATGCTTGGTGGAGCGATCCCGCTCAGTAGGTATAGGTCATCAACCTTTATAGGCTTCAAGCTGCCAGTGACAGCACGGCAAGCCGAGTTTAGCACAGTATCAACCCTGGTGGCATGGGCTGATCTACACCAGACTGGTGATGCGTACTCCGCTGCAGAGAAGCATAAAGCCAACGCTGTTGTACGTACTGTACATCAGCACCCCACTTTGTGTTGGTAAGCTTCCTGAGAATGCTGTTCCTTGATGCCACCTTAGCTTTGGTCTTTGTGATGTGTTCCTTGTAGGTGAGAGACCTGTCAAGTGTCACCCCTAGGTAGACTGGATTTGAGATGTGCTGTAGCCTCTTCCCGTACCAGCTGATTTGTAGCTTGCGATCGGCTTCCCTGTTTTTCAGATGAAATGCACAAATTTGTGTTTTGTCTGGGTTGGCCCTTAGGTGGTTGATGGAATAGTAAGGGATGAGCAGGTCCAGTGAATTCGAAAGGGAGACTTCAACTGCCTCAAAGTACTCTTCTGGGAAGCAATACATAAATCATCAGCATAGAGGAAACGTCTTGTGTCTGGTTGGGTTGGTTGATCATTAGTGTAGCACACTACCTTGAGGGAGTCCGTTCTTCTGTGTTCTCCATCTACTCCGACTACCATTGAGGTCTACAAAAAATCTGCGATTTGATAGCATATTGCAGATCAGCTGGGTGAGCCTGACATCTGACGTCATCTCATGCAGTTTCCTGGTTAGTTTGCGGTGGTTGACTATGTCATACGCTGCAGATAGGTTAACAAATGCAGCACCTGTGATTTTCTTCTTCTCAAAACCATCTTCAATGAACTGGGTTAGATTCAGCAGTTGGCCTGTGCATGACTTGTGCACAGACTGTGCAGGTCTGAAGCCTGCTTGCTCTGGGATAAGTAAGTCATCAACAAAGGGAGCTATGGGATTCATGAGGAGGCGTTCAAACAACTTGTACATGTGGCAGAGCAACGATATTGGTCAGTAGCTCTTTGGGATTGCAAGATTTTTGCCAGGTTTCAGTAGGGCAATGACTCTTGATTTTCTCCACATCTTTGGGATCTTGTTGGAGGCGACACATTCATTTGTCAGACTAAGAAACCATCTGCGTGCACCTGATCCGAAGTGCTTGATCTGTTCCACAAGGATATCATCAAGACCCGCAGCTTTGTTGTTCTTCATGGACTTCATTGCAGATTCTAGTTCACCCATGGTGAAAGGCCTTGTGCAGCCTGTAGAGTCTTCTGAAGGCACATCAGACACTTTAGGAAGTTTGGCCCTTTGTGTACGTTGTTGAGGATTACCCCGACTATTGAGGAGTTGGTGGGCAACCTGGTCAGCGGTGACTTGTGGCCTTGGTTGCGACTTGTTGTAGTCGTTTCCCAGGATACGGATAGTCTTCCAGGCTTTCCTACTACTATGGGTCATATCGGTTGATTCAATTAGCTCTTGCCACTTCTTCCGTCTTTCTTCTGTGATGGAATTTGCTAGTGTTTCGCCAAGCTCAATGGTGTCAGCACTAAAGGGATCGTTCTCAAAATGCGAGATGTAGTCATCATATAATACCTTGGAGACATCTGTCAGGCCTTGGATGTAATTTGTATGGCAACCACGAGGGATGTTACGGCGTGAGGACGTCTTCTTTATTAATTCTACAAAGGCATCATAGTTGTTTGGAGTGGCTGGAAGATTCACAATGGCAGAGTCTAGGTCTTTGGCAAAGCCTTCCCAGTTGACTTTCTTCAAATTGAAGCGTCGACTAAAAGGGACAGTGCGAGGAGAAATGACTGCATTGATCTTGAGACCTATTGGACAGTATTGGGTGTGGGGAATTGGGTTGAGGACAATCTTCTCACACTGATCGGCTATGGCATCTCATGCAAAAATCAGATCTGGATTGTATCCCCTTCTCCATCGGGAGCTATTGAAAGAAGGAGGGAGCTTAGCATCGTGGATGAGAGCCAGTTGATTAGATTCTGCCCAGTTCTCAACCAGCTCATCATCTTCGTTACTTTCAGCATAACCCCAGTTGACACTGTGGCTGTTAAAATCTCCCATAATCACGTTGATGCGATCATCGGTGGGATCAGGGGGAATGTCAAAAATGATGGAGGGTGGTTTGTACACTGAAGTGACAGAGATTCCCTCTGTGCAGATGGTAATAACTTCAATGTCGTTGTTGTCAGAAATTGATACCTTGTCTGGATGCATACCTCTGCGGAGAAATACTGCACTCCCATACTGGTCATGTGGTCTCTCAGCGATGAGGATCATACCAGAGATGCGAAGACGGATGCGTGAAGGTCCACGATGTGTCTCTTGGAGGCAGAGGATGTCGCAGTTATTCTTGATACATAAATCCTCCAGGAGATCTTGTTTGGTGCCAGTAAGTCCTTCAGTGTTCGATGATATCACACACAAGGCCGGTCCTGACCCATTCTTGCGACCTTGGGCACCACTGAAAGATCTGAGGTCTTGTTGAGTCATATTAGCAACGGATAGAAAAACTGCTGTTGTTGAAGGATTCGTAAGTGCAAAAACACCTGACAGGGGCCGCGACGTGAACGCTCCTTCAGTGGCCCCCACAGACGTGGAAGACTGCTTTCTCCAGCCGGAGTACAAGGAACTCTTCAGGGAGATCTTCTCCCGCATTCAGAAAACCAAAGAGGACCTGAAGGAGAACAGGGGGAGGCTCCCCGCTGGAGAAGAGATGCAAAAGTCCAGTTAATTATTTCCAAATTCAAAAATCAACCAGTTGTCTTCTAGTCTCAGACTGAACCGACCTGTCGGTCAGGTGACGGCGACGTCTCCACGGATCGCTCTTCAGTTCACAAACTGGATCAGTAACTCTGACCTGATCTTCTGAGAAGATCAAATTAGAAGTTAAAATGTCTTCCTTTGCAACTTTCATGTCTCACTCTCACGGACGCCATTTCAACAGACTGCTGCCTCACGTCCGACGCAAAGAACTCTGTCTTGGGGATGGCCAGGCCCTTGGGCATGTCAACCAATCCATATCGTCCAATATTCTGTCCAATAGCACAGAGTGTCTAGTCTGACGTCAAGAATGGCTATTCTAGCGCAATATGATCGATTTGAGTCGTTCAGAGCCATGACTTCCTAAAACTCCAAATATCTATTGATGCAGGGAGCGTTTGTTTACCAGATTCTAGGAGTTGGTTGGGTTAGGGAGGACCACTATGTATACTGTATGTAGAGACCTGAAAAAGTGTGATTTTCATAATAGGGCCCCTTTAAAGCTCAGCATGTGCAGGATAATATTAGGATAACTTGCAACCAAATTATAAAATTACTATTGCATCATGAAAGGTAGAGCCCTGCTTTTAAATGTGATGAAGTGGACAGATGAAAAATAGCCACTACTGCATCTGCTATCAAATTCCTTTATGAAACACTATAGGAAAGGATGTCTGTGTAGGTTCTCAGTTATACAGGTCATGGTTATCCAGAACTGTTTAAATCAATCCACTGGACTTTAAGAAAGTTTCTTGAAAACGTTTCGCCTCTCAGAACTGACAAAGCCTCTTGGATGAGGGGAGAAACCTTTTCAGGAAACTTTCTTCAAGTCCAGTTGATTGATTTAAACAGCTTTGGATATACTAAAGGATGTAAAGGATCTTTTCAATTTCATCCAGTGCTGAGGCCTCTGGCCATGAATTTGCTGTTAGTGTTTGAGCATGTTCTGGACAAAATCAACTATTGTGTCCTTGTTGGCACTGTGCAAGTTCTTGTGAAAACTGTGCTTTTAATTCTCCTTCACTTTGAACTAAAGATTCAAAATAGAAGTATACTGAAGCATTTATTTTCAAAATTGTGCCTGTTTACAATTAAGTTCAACAAAGAGGCTCTATAAGTAATATACTGTGTGTGGTACACATGAATTAAAAGAAAACAAATGTAAGAGTCTAATTTGTTACATTTTTAACACCCTATAATCAACTACAGGTGTAACCAATTAAAAGTTAAGTACTTTAAAGATATCTGTAGGTAATATTATAACATCTTCTTCAGAAAGACTACATCTGCTGTTGTCTATAAGTTAGTCTTACAACACATGAAAAAGGTCTGAAATAGGAAATGTAGCTTAACCAACCTAGTTTATTTCACTATGGACTTGAGACTTTGACCAGTAGAGTGTAATGGGCAGGACTGTGTGCATGGGAGTTGCCATGCACAAAGTCCACATTTGTCACTTGACATGTAGACAAATATAGTTATGTCTTTTGTTCTTCCAGCCAGGGAGGGATTCTTCATGGGCCTACGTTAGTCATGCTTCTTTAGCTCCATAAAGCTTTGTTGGTTAGTTGAGGGCACCTGTAGCTAAAAGGTGTCACAAAGTACGTACTGTACAATACATACTGTATCCAGCCTGACTGTAGTGTTGGCTTTAAGGATAAACAGACTGACTTACAAACAGTGTGCTTGTGGAGTGTAATTAATTGTTGCTGTATCATTACAGTTAACATATTTGGTGTACAATGATAATTGATGTTGAGCTGCATCAAGCTGCATGTACTTCAGTTCTTTGGTGCTCTCATTCCAGTTGCGTTTCTTATTTTGATATCTTTTTGGAACGCTATGTTATATATATTTCATCAGCATACACAGTGTTGGTTGTTCATAAATTTTCCAGTGACACGTGTGATAATATAGAGACAGACTGGTTGAGATAAGAGAGAATTCCCAAAGTATGTCTTCAATCCTCAGCTGTTATTGTCGACAGACATCGAGGCAATCTGAACTGCTGTGACAGAGCACATTTGTTTGTAGTTTGATGGACATACACAGCAGAAAAGTTCAGCTGCATTCCACTTTATTTTGACTGTTCCTTATACACAACAGTCACATTGTCTTTTTTGGACATTGACAGCACAGTGTGCATCCTGTTTTTATATCCTCTGTTTTGATCACTGCCTTGTGAAAGCCATGCATCAGTGACAACTGCATTAATCACATAGTGGATAAGGATTCACCTCACCTCCAAGACAGAATTTGTAATAACCACAAACAGACTGCTGGCTTTAAAGTGCAAAGGAATGAAGTTTGCAAGTATAGTATAGTATGAAGGGTATAGTATAGTACGTTGCAGTGTGGTATGGTACGGTATGAATGGATTATTGTACTATGGTATGGTATAGTATACTTTAGTATAGTATATGATTTGCTCAAAAATGTAATATCAAAGCAGCCACAATAATCAAACACAAAGTTACATGAAGGATCAATCAGGTGCAAGCTTCTCATTTTTTTTCTCATGAATAATACATAACCATGAATAGATGTCAACCCCTGTGATTAGATGAGATAAAGCTCTTTAAAAATACAGCATTAATTGTGTAAATGTTTCATGGTAATCATATTGTGAGAACTTGTTCATATTCTAAATGTGTTAATTTGTATTAACTGTACCTGTAAATATAGTACACTGATTATCAAGTTGGTGATCATTAGCTCACAGTGAAGAGCAGGAGTATGCTAAACTCTAAAGGATTGGAATTGATTATCTTACATTTTGTATTATTCATCCAAGTTTCTCATTGATAGTAATGAGGCTGAAGAGCTCAGAGATGATTCTTTAAATAGCTTTTTGATAATAGATATTCACAGTATTCATTTCTGTTTTATCTTGGAATCCCCTTCAAGACTTTTAATCAACCAAGATCCAGCATATTGGAGATCTGTGGCCAAGAGACTCAAGCACTCACATGGAATAAAGATTCTTTTTTAAGTAATTTATTACACCTGTGTAATCTACAGGTGTTAAAATGCCTGCTATAAAAATGTGTGCTGTTAAATGGGGCTGTAGACACAGAGATATTGTTGTTAATCTTCCAGAAATACTGTTTTTATCAAGGCTACATATTCAAGTGGTAGATTTGATGGGGATGATGACAACGATTGTAATTAAATGCAGATACTCCACTCTACAATTGGTCTGTCCTCATAAAGTTTCAGATTTTAAAATATATGGTTGCAGTGCTTTATTTATAAGTCAGAAGGTTCCTGATTGCAGAGAGGATGCTGTTCTGATGGGTCAGCTGGGAGACTAAAATACAGAAAAAATTCAGTGCCTCCAGCACAATGTACAACACCCTGTGGTAATGGTTGAAATAAAAACTAAACTTTTACTAGAAACTGAGCGTTATTGATTTACATTTACCAATCAGAGCATTTACAATAATCACCGTTTATCAAAAGGGGGAGGCACAGTTTTCAGCTCTCATTCCCCCTATCTCTTTGCAGCTCTACTTTTTTCCCTTCTGCCTGCTGTGTGCTTGGAAAAGGAAATGAGGACCGAAAGTTTATTTGCAGCCATGAAAAGCAAGACTAGTGTGAGATCTGTGTATCTGTCTGTCTGATGATGTACTACTTTTTTTAATAAGATACAAAAGGTGTTCAAATTAGGGAAATTGGTTTCAAGATTTCTGAATTATGTTAGAGACCAAAAATATTACATAGAATTTATGTATGGTTTTTGCTGATGACAACAGATGTGTCTGATCGAGTTCTAATTCCCGTTTCTGCAAACCAATCCCATGTGTTCTTGTATGATCTTAGATTTATAATTTTTTCACCAGAAATTTATGACCATAGTTAAAAATGTGGATTCTGCCACTAACAGTCAGCACTATTAACCACTGGGATGGAATATTTGTCGCACTTCATTTTAAATAGCATTTTTTACTCAATGTAAAAACAATTTCTGCTTGTTCTTGTATGTATTTGTTTAGAAATGTCAGGAGATGTAAGTGAGATAGCGTAAACTAAAAATCTGATTATTTTTCGTTCAACAACAGATTTACAATTTGACTGGACATTCAATCCTTTACAGCCTTGGGCACATGGTAAACACAATTGGCTATAACGTGTCAGCTGAAGACAGAATGAAAGTAATTTGTTAGTCCGTATATTTTCCATTGCTACAAGGCATAATACCCTGCTGGAAAGGCAAATCTCTCTTCCTTCATTCTAATGCATTCGGCACCCTAAAGCACTGAAAAAATGTAATTTTCATAGACCCTATGTGTGATTTCCACCGAGTTTGAACAGAAAGCAGTGGCCTTTGATGGATGGAAAGAACCTCTTGCTTCCTCTTATCCCTGTTGTGCGTATCATTCTGCTTGGCAGTAAAGAGATGGAGCTGTCTTTTAATGAGGGCTGAGACTGATATTATATCTATTAACTCAAATATTATACTCATTCAGATCACACATGCAAGGTGCAGAATATGACATCTTTGGGTTCTAAAATCATATTAACACATTTCTATGGTTAGAGCAGCACATTAAAATGGGTAATTTAGCCTCAAATGAAGTCTGTGTGCAGCAGTATCATATGGTGTGGTTCTTCATTCCCTTTTCAATACTTTAGCTATTAGCTTTAATGCCTGCAATGAGGTCTTCTGTTCAACTGCATTACACTAAAACATATTTTGGTCTTATTTCTTGTATTTACTGTACCGAGTATTAGGTGAAAATCAGTAATATATACATTCAGACAAGTGCCATAAGCTCTTCACATGCTGTAGATACTGCTTCTAGGAACATTGACTTTATATTCCATAGAATCAAAGTCAGTGACTCACACACTGTCAATCACATACATGCGCAAATGGAGAGATTCTTATATTCAGATGTGAAAGGATGGATGTGGTTGTACATTTAATTTTTTCATGAACAGTAATAAAAGTTGAATGAAATTAGTTGCTGGATTTTCATCTCCTGCATTCAAGCACAGTTGTGGCCAAAGGTGTCATTATGTTGTTGGGTTAGGATTGATTAAGGTTAGACTTAGGGTTATAGGGTGAGGGTTATGTCTGTTGTCGGCCCATTCCTTGTGAAACTGACATCTCTAGAATTCCTTAAGGATAGTGCCTCTTGGTGGTCCAAGTTCAAGACCACTGTGATCTTAGAAACAAGTCTTTTGACCTCAAAAGTACATTTTGACAAATCAAACAAATGTGTCTAAAGAGATAAAATGGCATAGTAATGGTTGATATCCAAAGGGTCAAAGGTCAGCCACACTGCGACATTATATTGTGTGTGTGTGTTGGGGATGAGGGGGGATATTTCTTGTGTAAACTGTTTTTGTATTGTTTTTGTGTAAAGCACTTTGGGCTACTCACTTTGTATGAAAAGCGCTATATAAGTAAAGTTTGATTGATTGATTGATTGATTGATTGATTGATTAGTCCTCTAACACAAGTTCCTTGCTATCGCAAATCAATAACTGTACTGCCAGATTGCACCTGAGTTTTGAGCTTCTTTGAAACCATCTTAATTTTTCCAGCATGTGAGCAACAATCAGGAATTTCACTCTGTTTTTGTCATTTTCAATAAAAGTTCATAGTTTAGATGTCATGGGGGTCATGATTTTAACAAGCGCAGCTCTCATTAAAGGAGTTTGCAGCTCACATATGTCATAACCTATGTGATAGTTTGTCTGGTGGGATGAGCTCCAGCCCATGCAACCCTGCACACAGTTGCAGAAAACAGATGGATAGATTGATAGATCATTGTTTCATTCATTCATCTTCTGCTTTGTCCGCCATACTGGGTCACGGGAAGCTGGAGCCTGTCCCAGCTGACTTGGGTGTGAGGCGGGGGAAACTCCGGGCACGACGCCAGTGCACCGTGGAGCCACACAGAGACACAGACAAACATGCACGCACACACTCATACCTACGGACAATTTGAAGCTGGCCAATTAACCTGAAGCGCTGTTTTTGGAGGTGGGAGGAAGCCGGAGAACCCAGAGAGAACCCACGCAGACATGGGGAGAACATGCGAACTCCACACAGAGCGGGATGCAAACCTGCTCTGCGTTGTCGCCTTGCTATGCGGTTACAGCGCTACCCACTGCGCCACCGTGCCGCCTTAGATGATTATTTGACTATTTGAAAATTAATGTACATCAGTGGACATCCCTGCTCTCCTAATTTCTTAATTTCTTTTCAAAGAGACAAACAAGAAAACATGAAAGAAAGAAATGCATTTTATTTATCCCGTAGAAAATAATTTTTCACTCATGATGTTTTGTTAGTATATTCAGACATGCATATACAGTATGTGTGTACAGGCCCCTGAAACAACCACACACATGCCTGTGGGCATGCAATACAGTGCACCCTTGCGCATTCACGCATCAACGCTCGTGACTTCACCTCATCATGGATTTTTTGTAGGCAGTCACGTGATACTGTAAGCGCATTCTATTGGCTAACGTCATGTAGATGTGCGCTCTGTTCCGTCAGTCTCGGACTTTCGTGAGACACAAAAGTGCTTGAAACCGTTGATCAGAGTGTGGGAAAAGGTAATACAGATAGAAGGTGGTTTAAAATCAGTATGGCGAGGGTTCATAAATGTTTAAGTTACAATAAATAATAAGATAAATAGATTGCGAGTCCAATCGTGGATTCCGTAATTGCTTGTGGTTCCTGGAATGCATTAACTGCAAAGAACGAGGGTACACTGTATATGCAATGGGAGGCAGAGTGAAGGGCAGCTCCTTCTTTGGTGCGGCCCAAATGAGCAGCTTGTAGGGGGGTTGTGCCTTGCTCTGGAGCACATCGGTTATGCTCAGGAGGTGAGATGGCACCTCCCACTGCCAGCTCACACTCCAAATGTTTTGTCCCACCCTGGTCTTGAACGGACGACTTCTGGTCCCCAGTCCAAGACATAGTGAACTGAGCAACTGCCGCCCCCAAAAGTATATTCCCTGACCGGGAATTGAACCCGTGCCGCAGCAGTGAGAGCACCGAATCCTAACCACTAGACCACCAGGACTACTATGGGTCAAATATGGTGATTACACATATTTCATTACACAATTGAATGTTCTGCACACGCCAACAAATTCAATGTATTTTCTTGTTTTTTTTGTCCTAATGACTCTCTCAGCATCCTGTCAACTGGCTTTCTGAGGTAGTTCCTTGGAAATAATGAATGTTCTGTCTTTTGCTTTTATTGAACTTTGGGGTTGAACTCATTGGAAAGTTGATTGATGAAGAGCAGGTCATTTGAAGCAGCTTTCCCTCACACTTCTGCTTGGTTATATAGCCTTTACATAGCCTGGAGGTGAGTTGGGTCACTGTCCCTTCCACAAAACGTAGACAAGAGGTGATGGCATGTCTCTGCAAAATGCTGGTTTAATGGGCCTATAATGTTAAATACGTTCCGGCAGTGTGACCGGTGAAGCACACCCACACCATCACACCTTATTTTCCATTGGTCCTAGTGGGATCCACACATTTAGATGCACGACCATTCCCCTTTTTGGTGTCTCAAAAAGACATGGCAGTGTGAAAATAAGATCTGAGCTTTAGCCTCATCAGACTAATCTAACAGACTAGCTATCAAACAGGTTTTTTCAGGGAATATATTTTTTCAGAGCAAGTCAAAGAACTTATTTTGACTCTGAGTTGAAATCAAATACTCTAAAATATTTTACAGTATTGTTTTTGTGGGGCAAGAGTAGCAAATGTGAAAAACATGCAGTCTGAGAGCACTTGTTGGCTTCACCTCTCCTTGAAGTGTGTGTGTGTGTGTGTGTGTGTGTGTGTGTGTGTGTGCGTGTGCGTGCGCGTGCGCGTGTGTTTGTGTGTGTGTGTCTGTGTGTGTGTGTGGGGGCTACTGGACATTGACAGTAAATCGGGTAATAATGTTACTTACTTAGGGTTATGGTTAGAGTTAGGGTTAACCTTAACCCTAATTTTATTTGCCATGAGAATTATTTATTTGCAGTTACAATATTAATACCATGCAATGTATAACATGTATGACCATAAGATGGCAGCATTACCTGTGAAATAATGCTGATCAAAATTAGCCATCATGTATCTCTGTGACATCATAATAACATAAATAGCAAGAAAATGTTGATTTAAACTCCATCTAGTCTGGTGTGTAAAAAAATTAAGTAAACTTATCAATTTGAGAAACATTGAAAATATGTGTGTGGAGATGCCGATGATAATCCAATCCATAAAGAAAGGAGGACTTTTTGTTCTTGTCCGTACTGTTGGGCAGTTAGGATATGTTTGGTTATTGTGAGACCACCAGGGTGGGTTGCAGTCATGTTTGATGCATAAAAGAATGTCACTGTCAGTTTTCAAGTCCCATCACTGATGTTTTTCTTTTTTTTTTAGTAAGGATGCTACTCTTTTCCAACCTGATCCCTAATGCTCCCCACATAACATTGATAACAGTGTGTTTTCATGGGCTTCAGTGCAGTGATAAGGGACAAAGTGTCTTATGAAATACATGTTGTGATAAATAATGACGTCAAATCATTTTAAAATTTTTGCAGATACAATTCGTTAATAGTCCTCTTTAATGTTATTATATAATGAATAAGAGAATGTATTTGATTAATTAATGGTTTGTTGAACTTGTTGCAGTATTTACACCTTCAGTAAGGCCAATTGATCGTATTATAGATTACTTACTTTTTTCAGGTGCATATTTCCTGATTTAAATTTAGCATTTTACTGTTTCTCTTTAGGATGTTATAAACTACCTGGGCTCTTCAGAGCTGGATGAAGATGATCTTATGCTTGACCTGGACCTGTCTGATGATCAGCGGCATCTACATGGTAAAGTTTAACATTGTAAAACAGTCTTTATGAAAAATTATTGTGTTGGGTTCATCTGGAATTTTTTTTTTTTTAGAAACTATTCAACTACGGACTGTTTGTCATAGCAAACTCTTCTGTTTTATCTTTTCTTCTTTCTAATCATGTGGATGTCTGGTCCTATTCTCTTGGTGACACATTCATTTTTTTCCTTCAGTTTTGCACCTCCTTTCTTCTCCCACTTCTCTTCTGTTTGTCTCTCACTCATGGTCGGTTTCTTTTCACCGTGTCTCTCTTTTTCCTCATTAATCCATGTCTATCACGTTAAAACATGAAACCAATACTCTGCCTGCTTCTTTTAACATGTGCCATGACTTTGATGTGGCTGCCTCATTTTCAGCGATTTATGTCTTGTGTTGTTTGGCATTTCAGTCACGCTCCTCCTGACATAGTTGAAATCTGACTGTCAGAGGAGAGTTCTTGTTTGTTCTGCCACAGTGCAGCATGGATTGACAAATATATTAACATTAACCTCCATTCATAGAATGTACAGGGAAAATATTAGAAGGAAAAAGGGCTGTGGACAACATGTTTGTGCTTAGGGAAACCTAATAAATTTACATCTTAAACGGAATTCACCATTTTCATATCCGCGGTGCACTGGCGTCGTGCCCGGAGTGTCCCCCGCCTCACTCCGTATGCCGCTGGGATAGGCTCCAGCTCCCCGTGACCCGCAGCGGCGGATATAGCGGTGGTAATCTGAAGATGATTGACTGACTGACCATTTTCATATCATGACCTGACATAGTAATGTGACACGATTGATCTAATTTGCAAGCACTGTTTGTGTTTAGTTGTTGCTCATAGGGTCATTATGGCAATTCGACAAAAGTCTTTTTAGATTATTTCAGATTGCACGTTTGCCTCAATATAACATGTATTAAACTGACAAGACAGATCATCCTAGACCAGGGGTCTGCAACCTTAAACGTTCAAAGAGCCAAATTGAACCAAAAAAAATAAAATCAAACCTGTCGAGAGCCGCAAAAAATTATAAGCTTTATATGAAGGCAACACAAGCTCTAAGTGTCTATATTAGCTATATTAACCTATCAAATTGATTAACTAGTGTACAATGCATAATGAGATTCATTATCTATTTTCCATGCAGCGCATCTTAGAGAGAATAATGCACCAAGTGACTACTCCGTTGTACCAGATTTGGTGCTTTAAGTTTAACTTCCATTACTATATTACTGTATTGTTTTGTTGCTTTGATGAACTCGTTAAATCTGCTCCCAAATGCAGCTCACATATCGACGATCGCTCCTAAATACAGTAATCCCCTTTCAGTGTGTGATGGTGATGAACGTCTCTAGACTCTTTCAGAGAGGGGAGGTGAGAGCCTCGCTGTTCATCCCTGATGAATACAGTCAGCTTGAGCTCCAATGACAAAAGTGTTTCCGCTCCTGGAGACTTTTATTGAGCATGTTTAGGTAACGTGTTCTAAACAAGCAGTGCAATAAACTATCATTTCTTTTTGCGGCTCGTTAGAGTTTACATACCTGCAAAACGGTCTGTCTGTTCACTATCGATCACATCACATGACTCCTCACATTAAATTGATAATGCAGGAGTTGAATTAATGTCCTAGATTTGCTGACTGGTGATGTTGCGTCTTCTTTCCTTCACTGTCTTTGCAGAGAGAAGCATGTATAACTTTCTGTATTGTTTTGTTTTCATTATTTTAATGAGTCCTTCGTGTAATCACCACCTATTGGAGATATAATCGGGGGGACTGTGTGTGTGTTGGAACCACCTTATCCACAGCGGTAACTCCGGTCAGAGAGCAGGCACCACACAGGGAACAGTTGATTTCTGGCATTTAATTAGTAACTTAGAGCATTACAGAACATAATTTCGTGAACGACTCAGTTTTGTAGTTTACCGCTCTCCAGAATCACCTCCATCCAATGGATGCGTCCTCCAACGGAGCAACAGGCGCTTCTCCGGTCCTGAACCTGGTCCTGATTTCACCCCCTACCAGAAAAACCTGCCCTGCAGACAGGCCATACATACATAATATTACACATAATAAGGCTGAACAAACCCAAACAGGAACACACTTGTTTTGATTAATGATAATAACTACAGTATTCACATCGCTATTATTAACAGTGCAATTAGCAGCCGGCATGGCTGGAGCGATTCATGTGACCAGCACACCTAGCATGGCTAACACGACCAGCCTCACTAGCGCAGCTAGCACGATTAGCGTGGCTAACACGACCAGCCTCACTAGCACAGCTAGCACGATTAGCGTGGCTAACATGACCAGCTTCACTAGCGCAGCTAGCACGATTAGTGTGGCTAACACGACCAGCCTCACTAGCACAGCTAGCACGATTAGCGTGGCTAGTGCAATTAGCGCATCTAGTGTGGCTAGCGCGACTTTCAATTCCCATCTAATCTGTATGAACTCATATATATGCACATATATGTGTACTGACAAGCAGTGGACCTCCTCCACCCACCACTGAATGGCCGCAGCACTGCTGTCCTTTATTAAATAGAATGTGGAATCCTCGTGACTCTCTCCCAACCTGACACGGTCAGGCAGCCCTCCAGGACAGAGTGGTAGTGCCGCGGCTGAGGGCAAGGAGTAGACCCGAGTAGACCCGCCCTCAGGTGACCAGAGATACCGGGAGTCTCATCCGATTGGTCAGGACTCATGTCACATCACTCATCACCCGCCCACTATGCTGCTTACTAATCACCACTGCTTTCTAAAGCCGGGGCGACAATTGCTTAGGACCCCACAGTGCATCTGAGCTGTCCTAGAAGGTGCCTGACTAAATTTTTAAACAACACGATAACGATGATGAGTATTATTTTTTTATTTTGAGATTAATCTCCAGGGAGCCGCAAGGGAGGCACTAAAGAGCTGCATGCGGCTCTGGAGCCGCTGGTTGCCGACCCCTGTCCTAGACAGTTGGGGGCTGAGTGTGATACATGCTTAGATAATACTCGGTAAGCACAATCGTGAAAGGTAATCAACACCTTTGTGGTTCAGGTTACTTAAATACAGGCACTAGAAGTTTGATTGTTACTATAGTGACAGAATGCATTTACCCTCAAATTGAATCTCATCTGCTATCTTACTAAGACTATTACCTAACATTTCTCAGAGTCATATCATACATAAGTCTGTGGGAAGATTTGTCTGTCTTCAGGCAACAGTCCCAGATGGACTCATAGGCTATTATAGTTGCAGTCAAATAAAGTAAAATATTCAGAAGCACTGTGGAGAAAAGAGTACAACAGGATCTTCATCTCTAAAAAACGGAAGTTTAGGCATGAAAGTTGGAGTAGTTTGACAGGGAGGATTGTTCAGTGCTGAGTGCCTACTTGCTCACAAACACACACACACACACACACACACACACACACACACACACACACACACACACACACACACACACACACACACACACACACACACACACACACACACACACGGCTAAGACGGATACAGAGTTGAAGGAAAAATCGTTATTAATCCGCACACTAACACAAATGTGCCTTCTTAGTCATTAGACCTGATGATTCGCAAACTGTAGCATGAAATGAGATGTTTGAATAATTGTTCTTATAATGTCATCGGGCTATGACTTTGTGCTGGTGATGTAAGAGTAAGATTCCTCCACAAACTCAAATTAAAGGAAGGAATTCAAATGTAAGCACACCTAGATCCACACATTCAGGTAGATAGGCATGACCTGTCTCTCTCAACAAGGATCAACACCCTTTATTTTGGGTGCCATTAAAACATATTCTGATGTTGCTCACATCCCCAAATAAAATTCCATACAGCCATTCATAGATTATAACTGATACTACCCACAACTACTTGAGGGAAGGATTTGGCCTGGCTGTATGAGATAAAGAAGAACTTTAAATGTTCCTGATCTAATAAAACTCTGTATACGGAGAGCTGATTGCAGATGCTCAATGGTGTGCAAAGTTCATGTACTTTTGAGGCATCTCAATGAACTGAATGCTAAAATGCAAGGCAAAGGTGAAAATCTTTGGACCTTGTCTGACAAATTATGTGGTTTGAGATTTAAGTTCATACTCTGGTATTCCTTTGTGGAACAGTCCAGACCTGATCTGTTTCCCATGTGCAGTAACACTCAGCTGCCCACAGTCTGACCTTATCTCTCAGCATCTGAAAATTCATGTTGATTAAAAACTTAATCACTATTGTTTTTGTTTTAGTTTGGTATAGTTTTTTGACCCTCAGAGTTCATGTGCACTGAAAAGCTCAAAAGATTTCCACTGCTAGTTCAATTTGCAGAGATCTAGGTGATTGTGGGTCAAAATTAAAATTGTAAGACATGCCTTTGGACGTGTTTTGGAGCAGGCATATGCAGTAGTTTCAGGCAGGGCTATTGCAATTCTGTTACCATTGTCAGTGACTTATTATGAATGATTTACATCAAAAGCAAGTACAGTGAGTGGCTGAGCACTGTAGATACTAGTTATGTGTTTGGCTCTTATCCATCGCTGCAGGAATAGGAATGTTTGTTGCATATTCACAGGCAACAAACATTCCTCCTAGTGGTAGGTTTCCCACTGATAGTAAGTCACAATTATTCGTTCACTCTCAGTCAACACTTATTGTTCCTGTGTATGTGTGTGTCATGAACGTCACTTTTAAACATATTTTATATTAGGGTGTCTTGAAATTTTGTATCCTTCTGAAATTAAAGAAACATTGTAGCAGTTACATGAATGCATACACTGGAAGATATACTGTACAGTATACACATTTGAAGACACACATCCAGGCCACACACCTGCATGCACACTATTTTTACCTCTCTCAATTGGCTTGTTGAAGCCTTTATTAAAAGAAAGCGGTTTCACTGCAATTTATTGCCAACAGTTCATCTTCAGGGCACTGTGTTCCTATTCCAACTGTGACTCATGCCCTGTGGAATCAGACAGGGACAATAAGAGAAGCCCTGTTTTAACAAACACACAGATGAAGAAGTGAGAAATCTTGGCTTCAGGATTATCAAGTGTTAGCCAACATTCCACACTGCTCTGTCAAATGTACCATTAAAAGTAGACACATCTTTTTTTTCATTACTTAAACCTATCACTTTTGAATTTTAATAACCTTCTTTTGACATTTATAGCTTTAATTTAATTTGAAAGGAGATTGTAAGTAGAGATATATTATTTCTTGATAGTAAAATATATGTATATGGTCAAGTTAGATATACATTTAGAAGGCAGATGAGATTAGAAATGAAATTAATATAAAGATTGTATGTCTGCGTTGGGTGTGTGCACAGTGTCAAGAGAAGACTCCAGCCAGTCCCTGGCCTCCTGTCTCAACCTCCTGCCCTCACCCATGGATCCATCAGGAGACGCTGTCCTGGGCAAAGAAACTAATCAAAGGTGACTATTTCCATCCTATTAATATATTGTATTACACACAGAAGAAAATAAATGTGGACTCAGAAGGAAAATGAGATTAAATTAAAAATGCAAATGTGTTAACGTCAAGAACAGAGTTGTCTAGAACTCTATTAAAGCAAAGTGAAGTGTGTATGTGTGTGTGTGTGTGTGTGTGTGTGTGTGTGTGTGTGTGTGTGTGTGTGTGTGTGTTGGAGGTGGGTGGTTGTTTAGACATAGGACCACTGTGACGTACAGAAAGGTTTGTAGAAAAATGGGCTAAGGTTTACAATTGGTCTGAAACAGAATCCCACAGCATCTAATTGGAGTGTATGAATTGCTCAAGGATGTATTTTGATGCTCTTGCACTTACCCCCGTACCCACTTGACCACAGGACCATTTATCCTCTGCAAAGTATAGCCTAATTGCATTACAGCTATAATCTTTTTTTTGGCGCTATACACCCCATTGCCACTTGAGATACAAAGAAAGCCAGGGAGATGGACACTGTCTATTCTTGGAATTGCTGAGCTTGACTCTCCCCTGTAATGCATAACATGTTTTATGTTCCTTCGAGATGAGTCTAGGCTCCACCACAGAGAGACAGAGGATAGATAAATAAATAAGTACTTCTCAAATGAATTTGAGAACTGTATTTCTATTCTCCTTTTGTCTCCTCGTAGCCGATGGCTGAAAGAGATTGCTTAGAGTTTCTGTTTGTATGCGCAAGCAGTATGGGTAAGTTGGGTTATATAGCTGACTGGTTTCAGCCAATTGTTTCATCTCTTAAGATGAAGAATCAGGATTTTTCTTGCTTAACACACACAAAGAAGTGAAAGCACAGCTATACATTTGGAGCTACATAAAAACATACACCAGCTTTGTGGTTGGTGTTAATTTGGTTTTATGGAGTCATGGTGGAATAAATTTGTTGTATTGTATCAAATTTTGTTCTCTTACATAGCATTTGTTTCATACTCTACATTCAGAAAGCCCTTGGTGTGACTTCATCAAAATTTCCTATGGCATTCTGCCAGCCAGGATTGACTGAATCTAAGCACATCAGTATCAGTAGCCTCAATACCCTAACTAGTGGCCTCACTGAGTAGTGCACAAGTTGCTGTTGTGATACTTGTGCCATATTACCCGCCTATTATTCAGTTTACTTGGTTCCCAATGTTCTACATTTCAATTTTATCAGCAATCCCATTCACATTTCTATTTCCCTGAATCATCAGAACTGAGATAAACCTTTTGTGTTGTACATCTTGATCTATGATCTTGATCACAGAAGAAACTTTCTCACAGGACACTCACCCTTTATGTGATGTGTTTCAACCTGAAACATGTCCAAGCTACCTTTGAGTCTACAAGCAAGACTTCGGAGCAGCAAACATGCTGCTGATAAGTTCAGCACCCAATGGCCCAGATTTCAATTTCACAGGAAAAAATGGCCTAAAGCGAAGAAGACAGGGAAACCCCACAAATCTTCTCAGGGTTACCTTCACCTACAGGAGGTGGTTATTTCATTGCAAGGCAGACCCATGGGGCTGATATTTTGCAGGAGAGAGCTGGCTTAATGTTCCCCACTCTGTCAGTGAAGAAAATGGAGGACCTCTTTGATACCCCTGTAACACACCAGGGCCTCTTCGGCATGGTGGTCCCATATATGCAGAAGAGATGTGAGGAGAGAAAGAAGGACGATGGAGACCTTAAGTGGTCTCTTCTGAGAAGGGCACCCACTGTCACTCTGGCTCATCTCCAACCCTTTGGTTGGGCAGTAGCCCAACATCCTTTTACCTGCAAAATCCCTAGGCTGCCTACACCTCAGGCAACCCCCAGGCCCCGCCTAGAGCACAGCCCCCAAAAGATTAATAGCAGACAAAGCCTGCGCCTCAGGAAGGGATGTGGCCCAACTGACCACTCCCCGGCACTGAACTTATAGTACGAGATATGACAAGCAAGACAACCCTGTTCTCCCCTTCAGATCAAATCATTCCGACAGCTCCATTTACAATCCGGGAGTCAGGATTGAGACACATTTGAAAAGCAATGAAAGAGAACTTTAGTTTATTTGTATAACCATGGTTCTCTGAGTAGCAGCAGTGTCTCACTAGACAACTCTCCTTCCTCAGTTATAGTAGCGAGGAATGATAGGTAGTGTAGTTTCAGGCCCCTTTATAGGGCGAGAGGCTCCACCCTGCCTGACACTTACGTGACTGTTTTTCTTCTTCTGATGAGGTCACACTGAGGTTGTTCCTGATGTGAGATGCTTGGTCATGCTACTGAGACAATCAGGGTTACTCAATTAACCCAAAGTGTCATCTGTTGTGTCTGACAGACCAACAACGGATTTTTACTTCTACTACCTTTTTCTCATTGAATTTATTTTATTTTGCTCACACCTATGGAGTTTCATTTTTTTTTAATTCAGGTATTCCCCTGAAACTACTGGTTATGATATTTTTTCAACAAAGACAGCGCAGGTCAAACTGCTTGGTTGGTTTTGAAGTACAGGTTCAAGGGTTTTTACTATGCCCTATTACACCTACAGTACAGTACACCCTGATGATTGGATTTTGTCACACTATTCACATATTTTCTGAATAGAGAGACATTTTTTGTGTCTAGAGTGTCTCAGTGAATCATGCAAGCAGGATGTCACCCTTTTCAACCCAAAGGTTTGTGTCAGACAGTGAATTGGTTGTTTCATTTAAACTGACTTCTCTAGTTGTGTTTGAACGCATTGGAAGTACCAGTCACATGTGACAGCTACAATTCCGTGGATCCGTGCGCACTCACCAAGACATCCACACACACAGACACACACTCACGCACGCACGCACGCACGCACGCACACACATGCACACACACACACACACACGCACGCACGCACACACACACACACACACACACACACACACACACACACACACACACACACACACACACACACACACACACACACACACACACACACACACACACACAAAATTCTTCTTTGGACCACAGCAATAGATGACTATTTGGCTATTTGGCCTGGTAATAAGTCCTAAACATAATATGATACATATTGCAGGCTACAGAACAAACTAAAATTAAGTTTTCAACAAGATGATGTTTTATACAAAAGCGAGAGACATAAATATGTTGTCATCCAGCACATATGAAAGATGCACCATTTCCAAAGGATTAAACAAAGTTTCAATTTTAACTAGATTAATTGAAGTATATCCACAGCAAAATCACAGAGGGATGCATGCCGTGTGAGTTTTATGGTTTAAGTGCACAATATAAACAAAAGAAGAACCAAGGAGAAATGTTTTCAAGGAAGGTGTCCCTCTGAACATGGAGAGAACGTGAATAATCAACATAGCCTGGATTTATAATTTTGGGTGCATCGGGCCAAGTATTGCCAGAAAACACTGTTTTGCAAACAATCCCATGATTTCTATCCACTGACACTGCTGAGTACACTGCAATATTTCAAGGGGATGAGTAGAAATTGTTGAAGATAATTTTTTTTTTGTGTGGATCAAAGTGGTGAACCAGCATACAAATGGAATTTCCTATCACTGGAAATATATTGTTAAGATGGCTGCAAAAGTATGTAGTAAATTTACATTCAAGTCATGGTGTACCTGACGGATGACCTGATTCTCTTGCGTCTTTCATATGCTGTCTTTATAACAACCCACCAGTCTGCAGAAGTCTTGAACCTTTCATTCCAAGATGAATCCACTTTTAAAACTGTCGACATATCACATAAATTGAACTGTGTATGTATTGCCGGCAGTGAGACAAAGATACCACATCATAATGTGAGAGGGAAGTGTTTTGTCAGTCAACCTCTTCACCAAGTTGGATCATATTTGCAGGTGAAGTGCAGAACTGTGGAATAAACATTGACAAATATTGAGTGTATGGCTATGTTGAGCTAAAGAAGATAACTCAGACCAATCCAGTACAGATATTTTTACTCTTCTCACTTGTCACAGCGAAATAACCATAAGCATTGCATGACTTTGGGGATCCATGCCAGTGTTCAGCATATTTTGATTTAATTTTGCTGGTTACACAATGTAGTGAAGTTCTTAGTTTAACGGACATGAAACTGCCAGCTGGGTTTATTTCTAAACAATGACAGATTGAAATCTGTTATCTTCATGAATTTTCAGACATCTAACTTTAGAAAATGTATTAAATCTGTAAATGAGGAAGTTGAAATTAGAGAGCGGATAGTGAATAAAATGTGTTCAGGCATGGCTCGCGCTTCTCTTTCAGTCTCTCTCGCTCTTTGTCTCAGGTTCCACATCCCCTCAAGGGGACACTGATTTGCTGGAGGCAAAGCAAGCTCCCTTCTGTTCACACACACACACACACACACACACACACACACACACACACACACACACACACACACACACACACACACACACACACACACACACACACACACACACACACACACACACACACACACACACATATACGGAGTTGTCAGTCAGTCAGCATGTCCAGAGAGAGTATCAGCTGCAGGATACTGCTGGCGGTCTGACAGGCTGCACAGAACTTCTGCCACAAACACACACACACACACACACACACACACACACACACACTCACTCACACACACACACACACACACACACACACACACACACACACACACACACACACACACACACACACACACACACATTCACTATTGCATGAATACCTCCTGTGTGATTTGTCACAGTTGGATGATTTTGATGGCAAGCATTTAGTTTTCTGTCTGTATTACTTTGTAAACATTAATAACTATAACGTTGATGCCACAGCAGCAAATACAACTACTGAATGTTGTATAATACCATGTTTATGCTCATTGGGCTGAAACTAGGGAAAGAATAGAGGAAGAGTGTGGTAGAGTGATGGCACACCTGTGTGCACCTAGAACTGCTTCAAGGGCTGGAACAAGCAGTTTGTCATTAAGGATTAAAATGTTAATAATTCTTTCAATCTGTCCATCAGTCTGTATAAAATAAAGGAAAAATTAAATAAATCACATTTTAATCATCCGTGGTACACTGGCATCGTGCCCGGAGTGTCCCCCGCCTCGCGCCCTGAGACTGCCGGGATAGGCACCGGCTTCCCCGCGACCCGCGTAAGCAGATTAAGCGGGTTAAGAAAATGACTGACTGACTGACATTTTAATCATTAAAGTTGTATCTTCTACTGCCATGGTGTGTGCATCCATGAGTAAAAAAATCTTCAATTTGCTATGTGTAAAATAAGAAAACCCTCATACCTGAAAGCTAATAGCAAGGGGTTTGCATAATTTTAGGTAAAGACTGGGCAGCGTCTGTGTCTAATGAACTTTTAACACAGCAGGTTTGCTTTTTCTTAATGCTGCAGAAAGGGTCCCTTTTTCTTCATGTTGTTTGTTTGCATAAAGTTACACTATAGTTACATCAAGTAAATTTAAAATTTAAATTTGGTACATTAAGTAATTTTACCAGTTGCAGTACTTACTGCAGATTAATGCCCATATTTGCTTCTTTGACACTAATACTATAATGAGTCTGCCTTGAAGTCTAGTGGTGTAGAGTTTCAGGCCTGTGAATACTAAATATTGGTATGAGATCCATTTCACTATTGGGTTTGTGTTAAGATATTGACTTCCCCCTCACCTCTCCTATAGGAAAAGACACAAAGGAAATGAAATTTTGAGAGTTCGGATATAGATTGTCTGTTGCTATGACAACAGCGCTCTGCTTGTTGATTGCCCCCCATCCCTTCCTCTTTTCGTTTGCCTTGTCTCTTTTTATGGCAGATGATTACTATGCTGAACACAAGTAGTCTGAAAGGAAGACATGCAAACATTCAGGTGTCCTTGTCTGTTACTGTGCTGTAGACATTCATGAGTCTTAATTCCTATTACAGTGGTACCTCTACTTACGAATGTCTACATACGAAATTTTCTACTTACTATACGCCTCAACAGGAAAATATTGCCTCTAGTTACGAAAGAAATTTTGAGTTACGAAAGGTAAAAATACAGTATGGGCTGCTACTCGAAGCTCCCAAAGGTTCCTGAACGCAACATTCTTATCGCTGCTCTGCCATTGGCTATTACTTAGCATCTTCCTGGCATCCCATTGGCTAAGAGGGACCTCTATGTAAGCTAGATAGGTGTCTATTCGGTGTCCTCGTCATTCAGCCCTGGACCCATGAAGTGTTCTGATTGTTTTATGCAAATATATTAACTTTTTGAGTATTTGCTATGGACCCCAAGAAAGTGACGGAGAAAAGAGGAAAAGAAAAGATGAAGAAAAGAGTTTTTTTGTCCATACAAACGAAGCAAGAGATAATAGAAAAGCATAACAAGGGAAGCATTTGGTTGATCTCGCCAAAGAATATGGCCGTAATACATCTACAATCGCCACATTATTAAAACAAAAGGAAGTTTAAGGACTTTAAGGCATCTTGTGGATGGTTGGAGAAGTTCAAAAGGAGGACTGGAATTCACTCTGTTCTTCGGCATGGTGAGGCAAGAGCGCATGAACCAAAGAGGGCAAAAAACAATGAGGACAGCAGTTAAAAGGTAAATGACCATCCTTTTTATTCTTTACTCTTTTCTTTGTTTTTTACATTATGCACAACTCTCATTTACTGTGTAATAATCTAATTGTAACATGTATTTGTTACATGTTTTGATGCATTTTTATGCTTTATAAAATCTTTATGTCAGAATTTTGGGGGGCTTGGAACGGATTATGAAATTTTCTACTTACGAAATTTCTTCCAGAACCAATTTCTTCTTCTTAATTTCATAAGTAGAGGTACCACTATATTTTAAAAAAAACAAAACACTGTGGCTAGGACATTTACATGCTAATACACTGGTATGATGAGATGTAGAAATGACACTATTTCTGGACCCAGATTTAACTTAACATGCCTTTAGAATTGTTCCTCTTATTTGTCATGATTATTGATTTTTTAAAAATCATTTTAGCCTATATCATTCAAATTAATTAGATGCCAATTTGTTTTAAAAATGTGAACAAAGGCTAGGATGGTCAGGATGCAGCTCATTCACCTCCATTTTCAGCTGTCTATGTAAGTCAACAATTTTTCAAGGTTCGGGATGTTGTGAGTGTTCAATTTGTTCGTGGTGTCTACATAGCGTAGATGACTGCTAACAGGGAGGTGTGAGAAAGACGATATACTCACGCATTTCATATTTAAATTAGGTAGAGGTTAAGGGAGCGCTGAACAACAAGCATGTAGAACAGTACTTCTCAGTTATTTTCTGTTGTGCCCCCCCTAGCAGGAAGAAAACAATTTACGCCCCCCCACTCTCTGCCGCGACCTTAAGTAATATTAATTGTCTATGAAATTATTAAGTACATATCTGCATAACATTGTATCCATATAAACATTAAAGAAAACAAAAAAGAAACATAGTCCAATTTATAACAAACAATAATTTAACATTATTTTTTAGTCTACAACAAAGAAGCTTTAAGTGCATCATTTTTTTTTTAATTAAAAAAACTTTGTTTGAACTGTGAACATTTTTGACCAACTTATTGCACCATTTGATACTGAAAAATAAAATTAAATAAAACCAATAAATAATAAAAAATTCAAATTCAGTTCAGCAACATTAACTGAGGAACATAATATATATAACACCTTAACTTACAAAACAAAAACGAATAATACTTTAGTGGTGTTTTTTTAAATTTTTTTTATCCAAATGAGGAAGTCAGGATTAATGGCTACATTAACTCGTTTTGGCAGTGATACTGAACTCTCAGCTCCTGCTCAATGTTCTAGCCCCTCTGCTATGGCGTGGGTTTCTTTTCCCTGAGCAGTGTGGTACGCCCCCTTATATGATGCTAACAGAGCTCGCTGGTTTACTGAAGTAGCATTCACAAAGTGGGAAATTTTCTGGCAGTATTTGACACATTTTTGCTTGAAAAACTCCAGTGGCTGATCAGCGTGATTAGGGTGTAATTTTTTTAAGTTCCGCCTTAATTTATTTGGCTTCATGCTGTCCGCTGTCAGCATTTTTACACAGTAAACACAGCTGCTTCTCCTCGTCTCTCACTGTAGTCACAGTGAAGTCAACTGGCCCAGCGCTACAGACGCTTCTTCATAGTTCCTCGAGCTAATACTCCCTTCGCACACCTGACAATGAGAGCGCCACTGCCAACTACTGTAGTGGATGTGCAATTACACTTAACTCTAGTATGGCAAAAAAAGCATGTAACTGAGGGTCACACGCGCCCCCCCTGGCATTGCACCGCCCAATTATTCGAGAAACGCTGATGTAGAAGGAGTCTTGGTATGAAAAAACTGCCGTCTCTGACATTGAGCACACAGTGATTGGGTATCAGTCGGCCATGCAGTCTGCCATAGTGACAATTCTAGAAGTTATAGAATTTGCTTGCTCACATACAGTATAGGATAATAACAGCGGAATAGATTTTTATGTATGATTAATAAAGCAAACTCATCCCTCCCGCATTAATATAATCAGCCAACACTTCCATCAGCACACGTATCCAACTGTAAGTCTTATAAGTAAAAACACTCACTCACATGCGCATGCAGGTTTATAAAAAAAGACAAACATAAGAATCCAGCTGGGGACAGAGAAGCTGCAGTGCAGCACAATTTTCAGACACACAGAGTAGAGTAGATTCTGCTTCATCTGTTTGCTGTCATATGCTCATGCCGAATGTGTTAATACAGCAATCAGCAACAAATACTTGTAGCTTGTATTTAGTTGTGTGCAATGTGTTTGCAATGAATTTCAAAAGAGATTTGCAAAAGATTGCTTTTGCTAGCTGTGTGTTACAAATTTTAGAAGTCTCAGAGGATAAGCTATGGCTACATGCTCTGACATTTAATTTGCAGACCACACAAATTAAAAACATCCTAGTTTGTGTATTTATTCCCATGCTTAAAGATTTCGCTATTTATTGAACATTAAACATGTGGATTTTAATTGATGTCTGTATTGGTTGAGACCTGAGTTCTTGCCCTTTGACAGTGTCATTTTGACCAAGGACTTCCAACAGAACACACGTACTATATGTAAACATTCGAAATAGACATAACTGCACACACACATCTTCCCTCTGCATCACTACCCACTGCGGTGGTGCAGTGGGTAGTGATGTCGATGCATAGCATGGCGGTCCGGGTTCAAGTCCCGCTCTGTGCGGAGTTTGCATGTCCTCTTCGTGTCTGCGTGGGTTCTTCCTCCCACCTCCAAAATATACGCTTATGTTAGTTGGTCGTTCCAAATTGCCCGTAGGAGTGAGTGTGTGTGCGTGTTTGCATGTTTCTTTGTAGCTCCGCGGTGCACTGGCGTCGCACCTGGAGTTTACCCCGCCTCACGCCCTAAGCCAGCTGGGATAGGCTCCAACTCTCCGTGACCTGCGCAAGTGGATGAAGCAGTCAGGAAAATGAATGAATGAATGATTGGTATTATGTCTGTGCAAATAGACACGGCAAGGGGCTTGTTTTTGCTGATCCATGCTGTACACCATGCATCCTACAGGAAGCATGGCGGAGAGCTTTTTTTCTCACCCCTCCCCTCTTCCACTGACTTTCCCCTTTTAAGTGGCAGCGCATGTGTGTATGCAGTAGCCTGTGCGAACGAAATTTTGTTGTGTTGTATTTATACTTTATAATGACAAAGGATTTCTGATTTCATTTTTCCCCCTCATGCTTTGACTGATGAATAAGTAATTTCTTCCCTTTTCATCACATTTTGCTTCAATCAGTCTGTTCCACAAATAACAAGTAGTTGAATAGATAGTGGGCCCGTTTCACAAAGCACGTTTAGTGGAAAACCTGGGAAACGTAACCCTGAAATCAGGGAAAACAAGGGTTTTCAGTTTCATAAAGGGAGGTAACTTAACCCAGAGTTAGAGCACTAACCATGACCAGTTTCATGAAGCGAGGTAAACTGAACCTCTGGGTTTGTTACCGCAGTAACAGACTTTCTGAAGCTAACCTGGTCGGGAGCAGGTTTTATTCCACTAACCTAGGGTTTCTTCTGACTCTGCCCCTTTCAACGCCGTCAAATGAGAGTCAAATGTGACTCTGTATTCCACCAAAATGTGAAGCAATGGGAAGAGAACAATCAGTAACATAAAATATTAGACTACCTTTGTTTTCTTCAATTTCTTGTTAATATCTTTTTCTTTTTAGCAATTAGTAACTCCTGTGTGCATAATGTGACTAAAACAGACAGGAAATAAAACCTGGATTGCCTTAAAGCAGTTATAAGCAGTACAATGCTACAGATATTGATGTAAGAACTAAAGCAGTTTTGGCTATTACTGTATCAAGGAAACCCTACAAACAAGCTACATGTCAGCTCTTGATTTCAGTTCTAAGATAATATTGGTATACGCAGTGGTATGAATATTCTTCCTAACTGTTTTTGTTATGTGCATATGCCGATCTACTGTTTTATTTACATAACATTAAAACGTTTAAATAGATTTCCTTATTTAAAAGAACTTGATATAGATGAGAGCATATTTATGTGCGTGACAAGTGCATCATGTTGGCAATAAAACAACTGGAATGTCAAACGTCCACGTAACATTTACTGTACAATGTCAAACATAATGAGGAAGAGGAGGATCTTTAATGAGATGATGCAGAAGTCTGACCTGTGTGAACAATGTTTTTATCCTTCATTCTCAGCTGCTGCCATCTGGGCTTCTCCTGCAATGGATTGCACCTAAATAAAAGGTGCAATCCATGCAAAACGGTGCAAAACGGAGCCGTTTCCCTCCGTTATTTTACCGTGATGCAAGGGACTATGTTTAAACTTACGCATTGACTTGAACAGCAATTCACTCCCACGTCATCTCCCTCTTTGCAGCTGCAACGCTGTTTCTCTTTCTTCGGAAGATGTCCTCTAAGTCTTCATATGCATAAATTAAAATCTGTACTTTGCCGTAAAGTGCTGCAGTGCGCTTCTCATCCGTCGTCATGGTGAACTGTCGAATCGGAGCTCCATTGATGATGGCTTTTTTAGTGTTGTTGCGCCTGTTAAACTGTGGGTCAATTTACTCTGGGTTAACAAAACTAACCCTGAAAAGCATTTGTGAAACCGAAATCCCTGGTTTTCCAAGTTCAGGGTAAGTCAACCCAGAATCACAGGTTTACCTCAGGGTTTGTTAACCCTGCCTTTGTGAAACAAGTCCAGTGACTGCAACTCTTTTGTTATTGCAAGACACAACAAGAGTGTTGTATTTTCCTGAACTTCAATGTTTTGCAGCGTATGTAGAGAAACAAGAAGAAAAACACATCAAAAACAACTCTGTTTTCTGTTTTGTCAAACCTCTACTTTTAATCTTTTTCCCTTAAGAATTTGTTACTGATATAACTGCCATTATTTCTGTTTGGGCTTAGTGGCTGTCTGTAGTCTATTTAAGCAGCTAGCGTCAGCATCAATAAAACTAGAGTGTGCTGTCATCAGCAAACATGGGCTTTTTAGTCAAAACCGTCAATTAAGTTATGGATGTACACTCCTGGCTAGAAGAAGTAATTCCATTCATTCATATTTTGTGCAAATATTCTTAATTTGTTGTTTATTAATTTAGCTTTCTGATTCTGCTGTTTTTATTTGCTCTCCTTAAAACCTCTTGACCTAGGCAATACCCTGTCAGGCTTTTCTGTGATCATAGGTTTGACCATACTGCGCCTAAAGTTCATGTGTATGCTGTGTCACTATGTGACTCTGGAGTGATGAGTCACATTTTGAGCAGTGTACTGACTAACCAGAGAGCTATCTTCATAGATTAGGTGAAAAATTTACCCTGTAATAAAACACCACACAACACTTCCTCCACTGTGAAACGCGAGGTGAGTTATGGGATAGGGATGTTTCCTGTATCCGTGGTGTTGGTGAGCTGGTGGAGTCTAAAAAAACAAAAAAAAAAAAAACATTAACGTGAATGAATATTGAAAGATTTTACAAAAGCTGCATCCAAGAGATAGTTTTTCAATAAGTTAATGCACCAAGTCAACAAAATCAGGATTTGAGTTGCACTCTCTGTTAATGAAGTTTTGGCCTGATCAAGCACAGATTTGAACATCAGAGGAGATTTGCAGGCACAAATCAAGGCCAGTGTGGTTAGAAGGAAATTCTGGGTCAATGACTAATTATGGGAAATAATCAGAGAAGATTGAAATGAAATGAAAATGGAAAAATTGAAACACACTCTCTGCTCTTTGATGTTATTGAAGAAAAATATGGAGGAACGTATCCCTAAGTTATGTATCCTCCATACAGATTGTGCAACTCAAAATAGTGTAGCGTTATTGATTAAATGTCTTGTTTTTAAAATAAGAGAAATTAAGAAAACTAATTAATATAGGTTTACCTCATGGCCCAAGAGTAAATAAAGCAACCTTAAATCAATAGTTGAACTTTTGAGAACATTTACTTCTATTTCATTATCATATATAAATAACAATTTTTTTCAGCATTGCCTTGGAAACTGCTCCATAACAAACATATTATCTAAAGATACTTCATTAAAAAGGCTTATTAATGGCCCTTAGGCACATTTCCATTTAGTTTTAATCAAAATCAGAACATAGGTAGGTGATTACAAGAAGAAAATAATGTTAGGTATACCAAAACAAAAAACATCAAGACTAAAAGATCCATAAACAAATGAGGAAAAGTTGGCTGTAGGAGCAATTGCTGACCAGTGTCATTATTTTGCACATTCTTAATAACAACAGAACAACAAATAAGGATATGGCTCCTCCCAAACAATACATATGGCTCTCTGAGGAGAAAAGGCAACCTGATAGTGAAAAGAGGAAATGAGATGAGGAGAGAAACAGAGACAACATTTTAATTTATTTTGATGCTGCTGATGTTGTTAGAATACATCCTCATAAAATTACCTGCACACTGTGCTCATTTGCTGCTCTTGACTGGGATGTTGCTTAAGTATACAGATCTACCCCCATGTTGTTCAGTATAGGAAATCTATATTCACAGTGCATCATCTACTAGTGTGAGCTCTGTGTTACACGTACAGATTAGCATTATAGGCTTGTCACAATTGTGATTCATATTGCCAACCTAAGAGGATACATTATCATACTTGTGTCACAGTACATAAATTATCATTCTGTTTCTGTAACATTTCATTTGCAAGTTTCCTCTCAGAGTTTGTGCTCTTAGGTTCTTGTAGCTGTGGGGTCAGGTGAAATATAATGAGGCAGAAGTTTCCCGAATAAATTAGACCACAACATATTATAAGGTGATTGAAATTCTGGTCCTTTATAATCATGCCATTAAAATAACTAGCCTGAAATTATCATGTCCTTAAGTAATGGATAGAATAGATGCACATTAATGTGCACAGCAAAATGTTTCCCGTAGGGTGGGCCATTTATATTTTTAGCATGGCGTTGTTGATTTAAAAAAAGAACAAACAAACCCAACAACAACAAAAACAAAAATAAACATCCACTTCAATTACACAGTGATAACTTTTCAGTTGTATTGACATATTTGGCATTGGTTTTTGTTTCGACAATTGATATTAAGGATCACAAACAGGCCTTGTTACTTTTAAATAATAAATGAGTAAATTAAATCATACTAGAAATAAATCATTTAGAAACAATCACTGACTATTTGTCCAGGAAAGTGTGAATGTTCTAATTCAGTGCAATGTAGCTTTAAGACTGTAGCACAGGATGGAATTTTGACAACGTGGCGTGGCTTACAGAGACAGAAAAATGTACCGTGACACATGGGACCAAGATGAAATAGAGTTCTCAAAGCAACAAGAAATTGTCAGAATTACTGTGCACTGATCACTCCCAAACATCTTTTCATTTTATAATCGTATTATGATATTAACTGATATCAAGGCACAAGATGAGAGGAAACCCTTAGTAGGTAGCACATCATGATCCATAAGATAGAGGCACAAAGAGACCTAAGGTTAAAGAGGCCTGGAGCACAGCTTTGTAGCAAACCAAGCACAGGTTTAGATCAAAGGAAGGAAAGAGAATCAGAAAGGGCAATTACTTTAATCAGAAAGTTAGCCCTGACAGATCACATTTGTTTTTTATTGTCTCTGTTTCTGTGTCTGAAGACCTGAATTCACCATTAGATTCACCGCCTCGAGCTTGGCTTGTGCTCGCTCTTTAGTCACAGATGCACTTTATGTTGGAGATGAGTTTAATGGCAACATTAAACATCCGTAGCCCCAGGTGCTGAATGCAGATGAGCAAAGTGTGTCTGTCAGATAGAAAAAAGGAGTGACGAATGAGGGTGATCATTTTCCAATAGCTCTGGTGTACTTGTATAATTTTCTGGTTCATGCATACAAGTACTATATCCATGACACATTTTATTTATTGCATACATGTACAGAGCTGTACACACATGTATGGGATATATACCCCATAAAAATATTAGTTGTAATTAGTAAAAAATGAATAAGGGAAAAGTTGTCGTAGGGGACTCATTGCCTTTCTTACCATGCCTCAGTATTCAAGCTTTTACTGTTTCACAGGAAAGTACAGTCTTTATACTATTGATTAACAAGGGCACAGTCCACTCATTCTCACTGCTGCTAAAGATAATACCCTTTGATGGGAAAAAAATGTATCTGACTTCTTCTTTTCCTTTTGGCTTTTCCCTTCAGGGGTCGCCACAGCGAATCAACCGCCTCCATCTAACCCTGTCCTTTGCATCCTCTTCTCTCACACCAACTACCTTCATGTCCTCTTTCACTACATCCATAAACCTCCTCTTTGGTCTTCCTCTAGGCCTCCTGCCTGGCAGTTCAAAACTCAGCATCCTTCTGCCAATATATTCACTATCTCTCCTCTGGACATGTCCAAACCATCTCAGTCTGGCCTCTCTGACTTTATCTCCAAAACCTCTAACATGTGCTGTCCCTCTGATGTACTCATTCCTGATCCTATCCTTCCTGGTCACTCCCAGAGAGAACCTCAGCATCTTCATCTCTGCTACCTCCAGCTCTGCCTCCTGTCTTTTCCTCAGTGACACTGTCTCTAGACCAAACAACATCGCTGGTCTCACCACAGTTTTGTACACCTTTCCTTTCATTTTAGCTGAAACTCGTCTATCACACATCACACCTGACACTTTTCTCCACCCATTCCATCCTGCCTGGACACGCTTCTTCACCTCTTTTCCCCACTCTCCATTGCTCTGGACTGTTGACCCCAAGTACTTAAAATCCTCCACCTTCTTGATCTCTTCTCCCTGTAACCTCACTCTTCCACTTGGGTCCCTCTCATTCACACACATGTACTCTGTCTTACTGCGGCTAACCTTCATCCCTCTCCTTTCCAGGACAAACCTCCACCTCTCTAGCTTCACCTCCACCTCGTCCCTGCTCTCACTGCAGATCACAATGTCATCTGCAAACATCATAGTCCATGGAGATTCCTGTCTAACCTCGTCTGTCAGCCTGTCCATCACCATAGCGAACAAGAAGGGGCTCAGAGCTGATCCCTGATGCAGTCCCACCTCCACCTTGAACTCCTCTGTCACACCTACAGCACACCTCACCACTGTCTTACAGTCCTCATACATGTCCTGCACCGCTCTAACATACTTGTCTGCCACTCCAGACTTCCTCATACAATACCACAGTTCCTCTCTGGGCACCCTGTCATAAGCTTTCTCCAGATCTACAAAAACACAATGCAGCTCCCTCTGGCCTTCTCTGTGCTTCTCTATCAACATCCTCAAAGCAAATACTGCATCTGTAGTACTCTTTTTTGGCATGAAACCATACTGCTGCTCACAAATGCTCACTTCTGCCCTTAGTCTAGCTTCCACTACTCTTTCCCATAACTTCATTGTATGGCTCATCAGCTTTATTCCTCTGTAGTTGCCACAACTCTGACTAGCAGTCATTATTTGTCAATGTACACATTGTCCTAACATTATATAAACCCAGACTATCATATGGGAAAGCATGCCTCTTGGTTGCTAGCTGTGTGTGTGTGTGTGTGTTGTTTGTCGACAGTGGTTCTTTTAAGCGTGTGGAGCAATGTGCCAATACTGAGAGCCAGAGCCCCGGTAATAAAAACCCGTGCAAGTGATAAAATAATGAAAGTCATAAAAAGGCATATAATTGACTTTTTTTCAGGTTGGTGAAATTGATCACTTCTAACTCTGCTGTTGAGAAATTGCTTCTGGGGTGACTCATGCGTGGATAGAAGAGTGGGAGAAATAGAGAAAAAGTACAGAATGTTAGAAAGAGAGAAAAAGATGATGAAAAATGAAAGGCATGATAGTAGGAGAAAGGAGGATTGTGAATAAAATGCATTTTTTGGACAGAATAAACTGTTGCTAACACATTACCAGTTTCAGCCACTAGCTGGCATAATACTACATCTATATAAATTCAAACCTGGACTTTGTACATTTGTGTAATCTTCTTACTCCTATCATAGAGTCTTACTCTCTGCCTGCACATTTTCCTGATCAGCAAAATGTGTGTGTGTGTGTGTGTGTGTGTGTGTGTGTGTGTGTGTGTGTGTCTGTGTGTCTGTGTGTCTGTGTGTCTGTGTGTGTGTGAGATCTCGTAAGTTGTATAAAAAGAGAAATGGGGCAAGCATGTCGGGCTATCGGCTTGTGACAGTGGAAAGACTGATGACCCTGTCTGAGGAAGGGCCTCCCTGCCTGTACAACATCTATCATCACTGAACAGACTTGTCTTAAACTGTGTCTTGCTCTTTGTAGTGTGCGTGTCAGAGAGAGCACATACTATATTGGTGGGTATAATTGCGTGCATTGTGTAGTCTGGTCAAGTGTAGTCAGAAATATACACACACACGCAAACACACACACACACACACACACACACACACACACACACACACACACACACGTACGCATTCATTCAGATTAACAGGATTTCTGATCAATTTTTTGGAAGAATTAAAAGGACAGTTAAAGCATCTGTGGAGCCCATTACTGGTAGTATGTCATTCTATTAAATATTTTGGCTTATACAGTCTGCTTGCCATAACAAATTAACTCAATATTAAGCATGATTTTTGTCCAGTTCTTTTTTACATGAAGTGTAACATTGTTGTTCTTGTTGCTGTTGTTGTGATTGTTCGTCTACAAGAAAATAGATATACCTGCTCAAAAAAATTAGAGCTACACTTTGAAAACACATCTGATCTTCTTCTTTTTCTTTCGGCTTTTGCCTTCAGGGGTCGCCACAGCGAATCAGTTGCCTCCATCTAGCTCTGTCTTCTGCATCCTCTTCTCTCACACCAACTACCTTCATGTCCTCTTTCACTACATCCATAAACCTCCTCTTTGGTCTTCCTCTAGGCCTCCTGCCTGGCAGTTCAAAACTCAGCATCCTTCTACCAATATATTCACTATCTCTCCTCTGGACATGTCCAAACCATCTCAGTCTGGCCTCTCTGACTTTATCTCCAAAACCTCTAACATGTGCTGTCCCTCTGATGTACTCATTCCTGATCCTATCCTTCCTGGTCACTCCCAAAGAGAACCTCAGCATCTTCATCTCTGCTATGTCCAGCTCTGCCTCCTGTCTTTTCCTCAGTGACACTGTCTCTAGACCAAACGACATCGCTGGTCTCACCACAGTTTTGTACACCTTTCCTTTCATTTTAGCTGAAACTCTTCTATCACACATCACACCTGACACTTTCCTCCACCCGTTCCATCCTGCCTGTACACGCTTCTTCACCTCTTTTCCACACTCTCCATTGCGCTGGACTGTTGACCCTAAGTACTTAAAATCCTCCACCTTCTTGATCTCTTCTCCCTGTAACCTCACTCTTCCACTTGGGTGGATCGATCCATCCATCCATCCATCCATCCATCCATCCATCCATCCATCCATCCATCCATCCATCCATCCATCCATCCATCCATCCATCCATCCATCCATCCATCCATCCATCCATCCATCCATCCATCCATCCATCCATCTAATCTTCCTGCCTTCCTGCCTGCATACTGCCAGCCACATGAGGTCAGATGTCAGTGTAGGTTCTCATTTATCCAGGTCATCGTTATCCAAAGCTGTTTAAGTCAATCCATTGGAAGTTAAGAAGGACTCGGCAGTCTTCCTTCACCTCAAGGAAGAGGGATACTTATTTCAGGACACCGGTGTTCAGATCTTGGACAGGGAAGATAAATGGTTTGAGAGAGGAGTGAAAGAGGCCATCCACGTCAAAGTGGAGAAGCCATCTCTGAACAGGGGGGATGGTCTGCGACATCACCTTTCTCCCATTTACAATCATGTCCTTTCAAAACTCCCAAAAGGATTGTCACAGCAGATTCACCTTGGTCATGTGTCTCATGCTAATGACCCTCATTAGCATACAAAGGTGAAAGTCACATTTCATCGACCCCCTTTGACACCCCCACCAACAATCGTTGAGGAGCCAGACGGGCTTCAACGACGATCGTTGGAATGTGAATAGCACTGACCACACCCCACAGGGTTAATAAGCTGGGACATGACCAGCCACCTTCAGAACTGAAGAAGTCTCTTGGATGGGAGACGAAACGTCTTCAAGAACTTTCTTAACGTCCAGTGGATTGACTTAAACAGCTTTGGATACACATGAGATCAGGTATTGCCGTGGAACAGGAGGAACCCAGGTCCAACTGCACCAGCGTAGGTTCTGACAATGGCTCCAAGGATTTCATCACGATACCTAATAGCAGTCAGGGTGCCATTATCTAACCTGTAGAGGTTTGTGCATCCTTCCAGGGATATGCTTACCCAGTCCGTCACTGACCCACCACCAAACCTGTCATGCTGAATGATGTTGCAGGCAGCATAATGTTCTCCATGGCATCTGCAGACCCTTTCACGTCTGTCACATGTGCTCAGGTTGAACCTGCTCTCATCGGTGAAGAGCACAGGGCACCAGTGGCATAGTTGCCAATCCTGGTGGTCTATGGCAAATGCCAAATGAGCTCTACAGTGCTGGGCAGTGAACACAGGGCCCACTACAGGACGTCGGGCCCTCATGCCACCCTCATGGAGCCTGTTTCTGATTGTTTGGTCAGAAACATTCGCACCAGTGGCCTGCTGGAGGTCATTTTGTAGGGCTCTGGCAGTGCTCATCCTGTTCCCCCTTGCACAAAGGAGCAAATACCGATCCTGCTGAGGGTTTAAGACCTTCTACGGCCCCGCCCAGCTCTCCTGGTGTAACTACCTGTCTCCTGCAATCTCCTCCATGCTCTTGAGACTGTGTTGGGAATAACAGCAAACGTTCTTGCAAGGGCACATATTGATGTGCCATCCTGGAGGAGTTGTACTATTTGTGCAACCTCTGTAGCCTCCAGGTACTGCACCATGCTATCAACAGAGATGTTGATCCAAGACAAATGAAAAACTACAGCAGTTGAAGGTCAGTCAGTAAAAAATCAGCCAAAAGAGATGAGGAGGAAAAAAAAGTATCAGTGGCCTCACTTGTTTTGGGGCCGTCTCATTGTTGCACCTCTGATGCACCTGTTGTTCATTTCATTAACAACAAAGCAGCTGAAACTGACTAACAACCCCCTCTGCTACTTCTGCTAAGTTTGACTGATTGCTATACTTTGATTAAAAAATGTTCCTCTAATTTTTTTGAGCAGTATACAGTATATAGATAGCTTATATTTACTAATTTATTTGTGATGACACAAAAGCCAATTAACCAGCAAGCTAAAAGATCCTAAAATAATGTAAATGTGAAATATTCCCCAAAAAAACACACCAATGTAGCCCTCGGTGATCATTCTAACCAAAAATGTTCCATTTCCTTTCTCCTGAAACAATAAATGCCTCACATAAGGGAACCTCTATGATTATTTTTTGGGGGAGGTGAGTGTTGTTTGAATCCCTCACCCACTCATGTTCCTAGTTATGGATTTGATGCGTACCATAGAAGTAAAAGAAGAATCCAAACCAAAACCCTAGTGAGAACTAGTGAAGTGTCAGTGATGTGGAAAAACAAAACAAAAACCAACTTTAGAGAGAAAACAAAAACTTTCTTTGGGTATTGCCACTGTGCTGCTTGACACAAACTGTCAGAGAGATGACTGCATGATTGATCATATGTCACTTTATTTAAACTTAATTCATCCTGCCTAGATAGCAGGGCGGAGCAACGGAGCAATAAAATAAGAGTGTGCTCTAACCTGAAATGACAGGTAGGAACAAAAGCTAGAAAACAGAAAGTTTAAGGAGGAAATGAACCCTCGCCTGCTTGACAAACTGCTTTTTCTGTTCTCAGAGTACAGCAGGCTTCGTCAACATTTTCTGAGGTGCCAAGCACAATTCCCGTCTGTTTACCTTAGGTTTGATGTCACCGAAGCTTCGTGGTTGTAGAAGTCATAGCGAAAAAATGGTGTAAGGGGAAAGCTCTACAGCTGGAAAATAAGGGCTCGGCAAAAGAGTTGTGTAGGGTGAACAGAATGATCAGAAACAGGAGCTTGCAGATCTTTTCAGATTGAGAAATTGAAAATGTCGTGAGAAGAAGGGATAAGGGAAGATGGTAAATATATGATCCCTGGTGGTCTAGTGATTATGATTCGGTGTTGTCACCGCTTGATTTGTGGTCAGGGAACTTTTCTTTTATTTCCCAGTTTGGTATTGTTAAATTCTATATCTATCTATCTGATAGTGAAATGGAAAAAGAACGGAGGATGAAGAAGAATGCACGAGGACAGAGAGAAGTCTTTTGAATGGCTTATATAGATTGATGTGTTACAATGACTCCCATTATAACTTAACAGCCTCAGCCACTCCAACTAGGTTTAATATCTGGAACTCCCCTCCAGCCATTCAAAACTGGAGAACCCTCTTGGATGAGGAAATGTCTTTAACCTTTTCCTAAATGTCCACCTGACTTCATTCAACACAGTACTCTTCCCCATAATCCGCAAATACTCTTTCTGCACTCAGTACATTGTGTTATATCAACACCTTGCTTTATCCCTGTCCACACTGTACTTGGTATTACGCTATTTTTCTAGACTACTCAATCAGGAAACTTGGATAAGGCTTCAGAAACAACTCAGTATTATCAAGACAAACTCGAAATTTAAATTATATCACAGTGTCCTTCTGAAAAACACAAACCATTCATTATTAATGGTTTTACCCTTTCAGAGTACCCTGGGTTTTGATTTTACATATTCAAGAGGCTTTTATTGTGTCTAGTTTTGACATTTGAAAAGAAAGTTTTTGGGCCAAGTAAGAGTCTGAACATTTGTTATTGATTGAAAAATTGTAAGTGTGTTGAAATTGTTGTTCCTGGAAAAAGGACACATGGTGCTTTTTGAAGACCCACTGTTAAGTATTAACATAAGTTAATGTAGACTTTTTAATGTAGACTTTATCTGCATATACTATACAATGGCCAGGGATGTGATGCATGCCCACTATGATTAGCTGAGGCTACTACTGTATATTGATGATGAAAACCATTTGCACAGGCTCAAGCATCATTCTACCTCTATTTTATCTTTGTGCAACACTTTTTTCCTCTCCTGTCTACACAACATTCCAACACACAAGAAGTACATGTTATTGTTTAAAAAGTAAGTATAAGTATAAGTATATAATTAGCTTAATGAAAAAACCCCAACACAATTTGTAACAAAAGTGTGAAAGTGCATAGCAATTATGTTGGTGTTTTAACATTACCCATCTATCTCTATAACTCTCTCTCTTGAGAGATTGATGGATAGATGGATGGATGGATGCGTACATACATGCATACATGCATAAATACATAAATACATACATCTTTACATCACGCAAAGCGGTGATGTATTGTAATTGTCAGTGTGTGTGTGTTCGTCCGTCCATCCGTCTGTTCGTCCACCAAATATCTTCACAACCGTTGCAGATAGAAAGATGAAAGAAAAAGCAGATTACTCGGGTGGCAAAGGGGATGAAAATGAGATGATGACCTTGACCTTGAAAAAAAAAAGGTCAAGGTCAAATTTAAACTTTAAGTGCTCATCGTGGACGTTTGGAAGGCAGTCACGTGATATTGTACATGAAGATAGCGGCATCCGGAATTTGCTCATTTGGGCGCACCACGAAGGAGCTGCCCGCCACTCTACCTCCCCTGCATGCGTACAGGCCTCTTGTGAGTCTGTTTGTGTATTCAGGGCCTGTACACACATATATATGCATGAATTCAACTAACTAGAGTGTGCCACTAATTTCCCTGTGGGGATTAAAATCAGTATATAAAATTAAAAAAAAAAGTTTTGTGAGTCTCAGACTTCCGTGAGACACAAAAGTGCTTCAAACAGTAGATAAGAGTGTGAGAAAAGGTAATGCAGATAGAAGGTGGTTTAATATCAGTAAGGGGAGTGTTCATTACCCTAACCCTAACATGAGGTAATTGGTTTGTATATGTAAATGGAAAATTATTTATTTTGCAATTCTATCCATCCGTCCGTCCATCAATCCATCCAATAGTCAATTTTAAAATTAAAAGCCTGTAGAGCTGTGAATTGATTATTATAAAATGAAAGGTTTGCATTTCAAATCCTAATGAACATTTATGAACATTGACAACTAGGAAAAATGTAAAGAATAAAATTAAAACATTACATTATTAATTATTTTGACATTTTTGCAATTGCAAAACAGGAGATCTTGATCTTTGTTGTGAGACTGTTTACATAGTAGTACATACAGTATATTCCTATCATGAAAGGTAAATTTTTCAAAGAGCACCAAATAGCTATTACATTTTTTATGGATAAGGACAGTTTGTTGTTGCGGTGCTTCAATTGCTCTTTAGTGCTACCTGAAAGGCAAAGAAAGATGAGGGCTACTGTGACATTGATCAAGCTTGACTCATGTTTAAAGTTCCTCCCAATATGTGTCCTTTGCTGTACTAAATAGGTGTTGAAGGTGAGACAAAGAACAGAGCCCATGCACCAAAGACTAAAGACAAACTGCTTCAGATGCCTGTTTACCATTTATTGGACTGTGTTCTCAAATAGGACAGTTAATTAAAATAGGGATCTAGTTTATTTCCCCCTCTTGTTTTTGTTCGTGTGTGTCTGAATCCAATCTCACACCCCCACAGAGGAGACAGAAAGGTGTGGAGAAAGGGGGAATAACATCGATTGCAGGTAAGCTAAAAATTGGTGGTGACTTATGAACTTGTCTATTTTGGAAAGATTTCATCTTTTCTGCCTAACAGCAAGGTTTGATGTGATAAACAGCGACAGCTTTGTTAATTAAAAAAGTGTCTCAAAGCATGCACTTGGATATGCACACTCCTTTATTTCTGTAAAAGAATAATTGAGAACAACGATATAAATAATTTAATTAAGAACATGTTCAAAATATATGAGAAGTATACAGAACAGATAATACAGATGCAACAGAGCATAATAAATCAAAGCTCTTGACAATGAAGTATCTTTTTGAGTTGGTAATCATGGTGAGGCAAAGGTTTTGAAGATGGTTTGATCTTTGAATGGGTTATTGTGTATCTGTGTCAAACGTGCAGGCATTTGTATGTGTTTTTATTTTGTTTGTGTGAATGGGTGATATTGCCTCATGTGGTCAGTTTAAGATCATCTTCAAACAGACTTATAACAGCATTGAGTGCTCATTAAATTTGAGTACGTCGAGGGTCCTATGGAGTAGCTGCTATTTATTCTGAATTTTGCTGGTCTTGGTCTCCAGCCTTTTACCGTGGTATGTACAGAAATTGTCTCATGTAATTGCTCTGCACACTGACATGTTCTGCTTAGAAACATGTCTGGTCATTTTTGCACATAATATAAAATGACAGAATTTTTGAACTATTGGGATTCTCAGGAGCAGCAGATATAAAAACATTACCATGTAATTTATCTTCAGATTGTGACTTCATATCACTTCAGGTTATCAGTTTTTTTGTACTGGCCAAACTGTGGACATATCATCTTCACTGATTTTCCACTAAAGCCCTCTTCCAGATCAGATATTACTATGTATGTATGACTGGTTTTCTTCATCTAATGCTATATTTAATGCATGGCTTGCAGCCTAAGGATGCTACATAATCACTAATGTTAACAAAATAACTATTTTCAACAATTAGGGACTGCTCATTATGGGGAGGAATGGTTGGTGTGAAACTGGGGTGGCACTTCAGATCATCTTGTAACCACTAGTGAGTAGCGATTACTTTTATTTTGCCATAGGGGGAACACACAATTACAAATAGTTGTGTTTTGCAATTATTTTTGTATGTTTTACTTTCAAAAGTGATTTATTGCCTTATTGTGACTGGACTTGACTACACTGGCTGGCTCCATAAGCACTGCAGGGAACAAAGATTTTTGCACATGTAGATTTTTGTCTTCACCAACGTTTGTAATTGACATAACATCAAACAAATCAGATTTTTTTTTTCGCGAGAGTTAAAGCTACTTTGAAAATCTATGGATGTGAGTCACTTCAAAAAATCTCTGTTTGACTTTACGACTGTAGTGACCACAGCAGATGTGAACACTGTTGACAAAGCTGCGGGTCCATTGCTGGTTCAGCCTAAAATATTTTGAGCCTAACTCTTAAAATTTCTGCACGGTAGAAATTTAACTTTACCTGGAATAAACCAGTTAACAGTGTCGAGTCAGCGAGACCGGAAATATGGAGCTGAACATATTGTTGGTTCGGTGTTGGACTTGTGTCCCCCTTGTAGTTTTGCATGTACTGTACCGTCATTTTAAGTCTAAAAATGCATGACCAAAATGACAGATTTCTTTGAAAAACAGCTCATGCATTAGGGTAAGCCTTAATTGAATTAAATTACACCATCACGAATAAATATGTGAGAGGTTCCAAAAGCTGGTCATTCATTAATTGCCCATATTATTGTTTTCTCATCCAGGGAGCCCAGCCGTCCAACCAGCCTTCTGCCTGCTGACTGGAGCTCTGGGGTGGGTTTGGGAAAGGAAGATGAGCCCTTACCTCTTGGGCTGGAAACCCTTCCATTAAGACTGATGCAGCAGGACTGTACTGCTGTCAAAACTCTGCTACTACGGTTGAGACGGACACTGCAGGAGGTGGGATAGGCACACACCAACAATAGCAGAAATTTTCTTTTTAACATGCACCACTAAATGCATTTGACCATGAAAAGAAGAAGAGTAGGCTGACATTTTTTAAATATTCTTTATGTCACACTTGCACATCCATCTATAGTGATACAAGATATAAACACAACAAACTGTTTTGATTCAGCAGGCAAATAGTAAATAGCATGAAACCAAAGGCAGTGAACAAGAACAGAAAAGTGCACTACTGACAAATACTTCACACACTGTTTCAATCAATATTATGTCAGTTCTGTGAAATTATATCAAGCTGGATACTTTACTGCTTTATAAACCTATGTTGTCACATTCATTCCTGAATATAATCAGATTTCACATATGGAAAATGTTTCAGCATTTTCCATCATTCTGTACACACGCACAAATTCTCCTGTTTTAGATCATCACTGTGCACCTTAAATACTTTCACTTGCTCAAAGCCAAATGTTTACCCCAGGGTATGAGGTCACATCAGTGTGAGTGTCGTGTCATCAGTGAAATTATATCTACCTCATCATAGGCATGATTAGCTGTAATGGTCGCTTATTGAAGCACTTACAAGTTACAGTAGCTACAGCTCAGGCTGTGAAAAGCAAGGAACCGTATTGATGGCAACCCATCTAATGTTTTTAACAAAATGGCTGCTTCACACTAACATATGAAGAGAACAAAGTTGTTGTAAATGTGTTCCACTTTATTTGGAAGTGGAACCTGACTTGGTCAGATTCCCCCACTGTACAATTGTTCACTGTAAATTATTTACCTTGCAATAGTTTCATCGTCTTTACAGTTTCTTGATATTTTTAAAATAACATGTTGTTTTTATCAGTACATTGCTATAGGTACTTCTAAGTATACATTATGTAAACTATAATGCTTTTGCCCAAGGACACAGATGTCCACATTGCGGAAAAATCTTTTGCTAATGTGTGCAGACCATAATCTTTATCATGACAGCATAATGACAGATGTAAGTTGTAATGTAATGCACATAGGGGACTGACCATATTCAAAGTTATTACACAGTCCACACTCACAAATATGAATTTGTGAAAAGACATTTAAAAATGTAATCAGACTTTTTTTTAAAGCCCCACCATTAGTACCTCTAAACTAAGATAAAAGCTAACTGTGAATTATAGCCCGCAGAGGAAAATGTTTGGCTTTCTCCTTGTCTCTTCACTCTTTCATTTCTCTGTTTTTCTCCTCCCAGGGCCAGTGTAAGAGACATGAGACATGAAAATGATAAAATGACAATTAGTCGAGAGAAACATAAACTAGAGTGGTGATGGAGAGACTAATGGAAGTCCAAGAGAGAGAGTAGACAGTAGCAGAAAATGAATATGAAAGAAGATACTTTGCCCTCTTTACTTGCTCTGCTGTGTCATTAACTTGCAAATTCTGTTACCCGCCATCAGTGGATGTTATCCATTCTCCAGCAAAGGGAGGGTGACTCTGCATGTCTTGATGCATTACATATTTGCCTGACCTTCTATTATTGAGACAATGTTGTGGTCTTCTCTTATATTTGCCTAAATTTATAGCCCCTTAAATTTCTATTTTCTTGTCAGTGAAAATACTGGCCAACTTCATATGTAATCTATAGAACATTTGAATTCCAGTTCTTTCATCCTCAAAGGAACTGAAAAGGTTTCGAGATGTTTTAAACTCAGCAAACAGTACAATGTTGAAACATGATGAAATATTCAACTAATTACTTCCTATGTTCATGTACAGTATTTTCCGCACTATAAGGCGCACTGGACTATAACGCGCACCTTCAATGAATGGCCTATTCTAAATCGGTTTTCATATATAAGGTGCATCTGATTATAAGGCGTATCTGACTATAGTGATGTCCATCTTGCCTGCAAATCCTTTTGGCATAATGGGAAATGACCTAGGCCTATAAATTTTGTCATCAAAAAGGCTTATAGGGAAGACAGAGTCTTCTGAGATGCCTGGATTTAAAGCTACACATTAATTCTTGCTATAATAAACATAGCAAGAATATGTTTATTAGTATGTTTACACCAAGTCTGTTACCATTGGCAAAAGTTGACATATTAAAAGGCCATTATGAAGCTAGATGCAGACACTTAGAAGAAACTTAACATCAGAAGCCACAGCTAAGTGTATTAGCTTATGAATGTTTGCTGGGAAACCTTTGAATGTTAGGAACACACAAAAATGCTTATTTGATGGGAAAATAGCGAAGGGGTCTGTGCTTGATATATCTGAAACCTGTCTGGATAGAAAAGAAAGATAAAGTGAGAGAGTATTAAAACAATCTTTCAACTGCAACAGCCTCAAAAAGAGCTGACGTATCAGCACAGGATGCACAGTCACAGCTCACTGCTGCTGTTTGGAGTGCATCTTGTATAGCCTTTGCAGCTGATGAATCAACTGATATTTTTTAAATATCCATACATAGAAGAACTTCTGTTACTGGTTATAGAAGAAATGCAATGTGTCGGTGTTCACAATGTCTTAGCATGGTTTTGATTCATATTCATGACATGATATAGGAATCAAAAGCGTATGAAGAATCTATTCCTCCTGTTTGACGTGAGTCACACCCAAATTACTACAACTTAAAATGACAACAAAGCAACTCATTTGGCAGCAGCTATCCAGACTTTCCAGGAACTTATTTTGTACTGGCATTGGTACTCTTTACTCATGTTCCAGCAATTAATTAAAGCAAATGTAACCGGCTTGGCCCAACTTGTCCATTAATGTATCTGCGTTGTGTAATGAAGGACCCTGGACGTGATGGTTTGAGCCGAAGAGCTGGTGTATTCATTCTGTACAACATGGAAAGACATGGTCACAAATTGAACACACAAAGTGGGACAGAGCACAGCAATCTTCCTCTGCCATTGCCAGAATGTGACTGAGCAAATATAAAAAAAAATTATACACAATTAATCCTATTACATTACTGTAATAGTCACACTAAACAACAAAAAAAAAAGGAAAGGAAATAAAAATAAATAAATTAAAGGAAAATACACAATACAAAATACAATCAATCATTCATAAAATAAACATTCATAAAATACTGCATAAAAATGAGGGAACAGCAACATACATGCACAACATGGAGTGTCATAGTCACAAACTGAACACACAAAGTGGGACAGAGCACAGGAATCTGCAGCAAAGAAAAGGTCCTAATCTTTCCCGTGAAATACACATTCTCCAGACAATGACCAAACACTCCGCTCCTGACAGAAAAAACTAAACTTAATATAACAAAACTCATGTAAATAATATCAAACCCAATTTTTACTTTCTAACACTTTATCTTCATTCTTACAACTTTTTTTATCTTCCCACCTTCTCCCCACCTATATATTTGAATAAGCTCACTTGAAAACCTCACATTGTCACGCTTCCGGCGTCTACCCGGGAGTTCGGGCCGCTAGCCGAGTTAGCTCCGGTCTTCACATTTGTCCATGTCTCTCACTTACGGAGCCATTTTGGCTTCGTCAAACACAGCGGTTTATAACACCCCGATGCTTTATTCACCGGGACCGAACTCACGAAAAGCTGGCGTCTACCCGGTTGGCCGGACAGTTATGCCAAAATTTATGATAATGTCTGAGACAGCACACATGTTTGGCTGTGCATACAGCTACAAATCAAAATAAAACAATGTGTATATTTACATGCCAATGTGAGTGTTGCACCCACCCAGTTTTAACATTCATACTCGTAGCAAGAAAATGTGTTGTGATTTTGAAAAGAAGAGACAAAGCATATGATGGAACTTAAAAATTGGTTTTGTGATATGTGATTTTTTTTGAAGACACATTTTTGTGACCACCAACTATTTAAAACAAAGTTAGAGATGAATGTTCATGTTTAGAAATAAGAATTAGTTGAGAAATTAGTTTAGAATTAGTACATAACTTTTAATTTAAATTTTGACATTGCCAACTAACACTGCAAATAAGAGACACTTTTTAAATTTAATTTTCTGCATTAGATAGATAGATATACTTTAATGATACCAAACTGTGAAATTCACAATTTTATTTTGTAGACAGCTAGAATGTGGTAGTAGGCAAGGAAGACAGAGGACATGATATGGATCAATCAATAAAATCAAGTAAATTGCTTGGAAATGACCTTAAACAGATAATAAATCACACTTTATAAATTCCTTTACTTATTGCTCCAAGTATTTTTCAGAGTAGCATATTTTGGACGGTTGCAAAGGCTCCACCCTTAATTGATTAATTTCTCTTGCAGCACGTTATCCTGTTGGCTGCACAGAGGAACATTTCCAAAATGTCACTGCCCATGTGTTCATTAATGTTCCCTGACACAATGATCCCCATTTGTCAATGTCAAACATGGATTCCAGCAAAAATTTGATGGTCCCATTTGTTACAGAATAAACTCACAGTATGTGGGCATGGTTGTGCTACAATGACACATGCACTGCCAGGCCCATTTAGCTTGTGCCACTGTAGCCTCTTTGTTCGGCCCAGTGACTTTTACCTCCAAGCAGCTGCTTGACTTGCGGCAGCTGCATATTCCTGCTGTTTCTACTAAATATTTCAACAGGTTTTCATTTTTAGAGGAAAAAGCTACAGATACAATAAAATGTATTTGAAAATACTGTTGATGACATTTCAGACAGTCGAATGTATTTCTGCAGTAATTGTTACACCAGAATTTGGCAAGGTTTGCGTTAAAAATGCCAGAGCCTAAAGCAGTGCCACGAAGTCGGAAGGCAAAGATCATGTTTAAGGTTAATGGTAAAATTGCAGATAAAGACGGTTGTTAATGTGCTATTGCTCAATATCAGTTAAATTTTGGGTGCGCTCCAATAAAAGTCTACATCACTGTCTGCAGTTTTATTTGAACACAATAAACTAGAACAATTGGTTAAGAAACAAGAACCAACACAGAAATGTCTTATCAGGGGTGCTACTTCAAATTTTAAAACCTCATTGTATTCCTAGACAACCAAAGAAGTTTCACTTCTTCTGATAACTGCTTACTCAAATTCGTACAGGAAAATGCCATCACACATACTAGTGTGCTTGTTAAGCCAAAGTTTTGCACAATAAGTAAAGAAAAGCACGTGGCATTACTGCATCCAAAGTTACTTGACTTTTAAATTTGGCGAATGGCAGAGAAAGACTTTCTTGTAGGGGTAAAGGTGATATAATTCTTGCATCTCAAAGCGGACCAACAGTAGAGTTCTCAACACGATTGACATATTTATGTTGGTGATTACATTGAAGTATCGCAGGTGGGACCATGAATATCAGGTACAGGAGATGATTTAACTAAACTCTAAGGTAAAATACACAGCACAAAAAAGTAAACCTCTGAAGGATAACCTGGTTTTAGAAACCAGATCTTGAAAAACCTGAGACATGGTGAACTGCCGGTGTTCACTTTTTGCTCCCAACACAAAGGGCAAGCCGGTGTGCCAAGGATTACAAGAATGAAGAAGGCAGTCAGAGACTGTTACTTCCTGCGACACCCCTGAATTTTACCTTTGTTGCACCCTAAAAGATACAGAAGTGGTAAGTTGACATTGGCCTAGTTTTCCAAAGATGAAGGTCATCATCACATTTATGTGTATCTGGCTTCCTGAAACTGTGCTATTTGTTTTGTGATTACATCTCATCATGTTTCAGAAATGTGTACCTAAAAAAGTATAAGAGTGAAAATTTGAACTTGAAGGTCAAATTTAAGGTAGTTGGTGTGAGGGAAGAGGATGCAGAAGACAGGGTTAGATGGAGGCAATTAATTTGCTGTGGTGACCCCTAAAGGGAAAAGCCGAAAGAAAAAGAAGAAGATTTCTATCTGCAATGGTTATGAAGATACAGTATTTGGTGGACAGATGGACCGACGGACACACAAACACTGGCAATTACAATATGTCACAGCTTTGCGGGATGTAACAAACATCACAATAATAATAATAATAATAATAATACAAATAAAAATAAGCAACAATAATACAAACGTAGCAATCCATATTTCATGACAAAAAGTAGAAAAATATGAACCCTGTACATAAGATAAGATATGCTTAATTCATCCCAAACTGGGAAATTTAAACATAGTAAACTTAGTAGTGCAATAAACATAATGAGCATTAATTAAAGTCAACTAATAATAATGAATACTAGATATGATTTATCTAATAAATTTCTCATATACAAAATACAAATATAAATAATAATCCATCAACAAGTCTATGCAAGAGGTGTATTCAGTCTTTCAACAACAGAGACTCCTCTGATGCCCGGCAGCACACCAGGAAGAACAGCACACAATCAAAACCCAACTAACAGTTGTAAAACTGAAGAACCCAAACAATGATGGATACAAATGGGAAGGCAAAGCCACAAGTCCAAGTGTTACCTTTACTTTACACATCTTAGGCATTTTGTCAGCTTTTAAACTTTATTAGCCACTAAACAGTTAGAATTATATCAAAGCAATACATCATCACCTCATCTAAAACTTTTACAAGCAAGATGCAGACGCAAGCACAATGCAGTAACAGATAGATGACAACAGGTGATTAAGGATAGGGATGGAAGTCTATTGACAGGTGCCAGTAGTGTGATGGGAAAAAGGAAGGAGTACTTTGAAGAGTTGATGAACTTGGAAAATGAGAGAGAACAAAGACTAGAAGAGGTGACTGTTGTGGACCAGGAAGTAGCAAAGATTAGTCAGAATGAAGTGAGGAGGGCACTGAAGAGGATGAAGAGTGGAAAGGCAGTCGGTCCTGATGATATACCTGTAGAGGTTTGGAAGTGTCTAGGAGAGGTGGCAGTAGAGTTTTCGACTGGGTTGTTCAACAGGATCTTAGATAGTGAGAAGGTGCCTGAGGAGTGGAGGAGAAGTGTGCTGGTGCCCATTTTTAAGAACAAGGGAGATGTGCAGAGTTTTGGCAAGTACAGAGGAATAAAGCTGATGAGCCATACAATGAAGCCATGGGAAAGAGTAGTGGAAGCTAAACTAAGGGCAGAAGTGAACATTTGTGAGCAGCAGTATGGTTTCATGCCAAAAAAGAGTACTACAGATGCAGCATTTGCTTTGAGGATGTTGATAGAGAAGTACAGAGAAGGCCAGAGGGAGCTGCATTGTGTTTTTGTATATCTGGAGAAAGCTTATGACAGGGTGCCCAGAGAGGAATTGTGTTATTGTATGAAGAAGTCTGGAGTGCCAGAGAAGTATGTTAGAGCGGTGCAGGACATGTATGAGGATTGTAAGACAGTGGTGAGGTGTGCTGTAGCTGTGACAGAGGAGTTCAAGGTGGAGGTAGGACTGCATCAGGGATCAGCTCTGAGCCCCTTCTTGTTTGCTATGGTGATGGACAGGCTGACAGACGAGGTTAGACAGAAATCTCCATGGACTATGATGTTTGCAGATGACATTGTGATCTGCAGTGAGAGTAGGGAAGAGGTGGAGGAGAAACTAGAGAGGTGGAGGTTTGTCCTGGAAAGGACAGGGATGAAGGTTAGCCGCAATAAGACAGAGTACATGTGTGTGAATGAGAGGGACCCAAGTGGAAGAGTGAGGTTACAGGGAGAAGAGATCAAGAAGGTGGAGGATTTTAAGTACTTAGGGTCAACAGTCCAGCGCAATGGAGAGTGTGGAAAAGAGGTGAAGAAGCATGTACAGGCAGGATGGAACGGGTGGAGGAAAGTGTCAGGTGTGATGTGTGATAGAAGAGTTTCAGCTAAAATGAAAGGAAAGGTGTACAAAACTGTGGTGAGACCAGCGATGTTGTTTGGTCTAGAGACAGTGTCACTGAGGAAAAGACAGGAGACAGAGCTGGAGGTAGCAGAGATGAAGATGCTGAGGTTCTCTTTGGGAGTGACCAGGAAGGATAGGATCAGGAATGAGTACATCAGAGGGACAGCACATGTTAGAGGTTTTGGAGATAAAGTCAGGGAGGCCAGACTGAGATGGTTTGGACATGTTCAGAGGAGAGATAGTGAATATATTGGCAGAAGGATGCTGAGTTTTGAACTGCCAGGCAGAAGGCCTAGAGGAAGACCAAAGAGGAGGTTTATGGATGTAGTGAAAGAGGACATGAAGGTAGTTGGTGTGAGAGAAGAGGATGCAAAGGACAGGGCTAGATTGAGGCAATTGATTCGCTGCGGCGACCCCTGAAGGGAAAAGCCGAAAGGAAAAGAGGAAGATGGTCCAGTTGGTCTGTGGTATAACCCACATAATTTTGGTGTAAGGATAAATGGGTGTGGGTTCTCTAGGGTTAAAGAGACACTGCTTGCTAGACTATTGAGTTAGCTGTAGCAATATGTAATATTGAAATACATAAATTTTTAACAAAACTACACAAGTGAACTTACCATAGTCACTTTTAAAAAAAATACCTTTTACGCTTGCGCAGTGTCCACATGCATTTAGGTCAGCCCTCCCAGATGAGGTCTCCAGCTTTGATGTTCCTCTCTGTCCAGTTCTGTCATGATCTGCATCTGCCATGTTCTATTTTGCATTATCCATACAATCCTGAATTTGTCTTTTGTTTATTGGTTTTCAGTTCATGTACTTTTCTGGTTTTCTGTTACTGCCACATTCATAATTCGCTGCACCTAGTTTGTTTCCCTTGATCGTTTCGTTTGGTCTTTAGCAAATCCGTGTTTAGTTTTTCCCCTAGTTAAAAACTAATATTGCACCCTTGCCTGTCAATTTAAGGCCCTTCACTTCAGTTCAGTGCTGTCGCAGTGCAATTCAGAATTAGTTTGAGCAGAGAATCTTGTATGCTAATCGTTCTTGTACTCCTTGGCCGCTTTTTGTTCGACCACAAGTTAGTCTTGCCTGGTCTGTTCTTGTTCTGGATTTTGACCCCTTGCCTGTTTTGACCACGATTTTGGATGTTCCCATAGTGCTGTAAACTCTGAGCTTTCCTGGTTTTTGAAAACAGACTGATTAAAGAATTTGCATTTTGTGACAGTGTGACTCTCGCGCCTGGTTCCTTTGGAAATTGTAACAGGTGCCACTTGTGTCGAACAAACAAATTTGGGCAAAGTTCCTTACATTTTTTCCAGAACCTGTCCACTCCAATTTGAGTAGTCCTCACTCGACACCAGGGATGATTCTCTAGATTAAGCCCACTGGTGTTTCCTTCAAGCAATGCTTAAGTCAGTATTAGGGTGTTGGGTGTTAGATACTCAAGAATCTTCCTGTTCTTGAGCTCTGGCATCAATTGGCTATTTGTTTGTGAAGTTGGCTGCCTGATAGAACAGAGTTTGGAGAGTTTCGAGAGTTTCGAGATCTCCCCATGTAAGAGACCATGTACTTCCTCCAAGGCTCGTGAGCGCCCCTTTTCAAAAGCTTTACATACCCTCCGCAACTCCATTTTTGTGGGGTGCATCTGCAAGATACATTTTCACTTGGTTCCATTCTTGGCAGCTACATCTTTCATGGATGCAGCCTGCAGGCAAGCCAGATATTTATTCAGCTTGCATATAGCCAGCTTCTTGTCAATGAAGTTGGTGCCTCTCATAGACCATCGTTTCCTTGGGTGATCCCTCAAAGCAAGAAAGTGGATGTATGCTCCGAAGAAGCTTTCTGAGGCCTGATCATTGGTGAGATTTGCGTGGACGGCTCTTGAGGCCATACAGCAGTAAACAATGCCGCAGACCTTCTTGCTTGCCATTTTCTTATTATCATTTTCTTTCACCTCAAAGGGGCCAGAAAGATTGAGGGTTGTATACGCAATTAGACTTGCTCTTTGTATTCACTCTCAAGGGAAATCACTCATTGTTTGCTGGCACATTTTGGCTCTTTGTTTTCTACAGATGACACAGTTGTTCAATACCTTTGTAACTGTTCTTTGTCCCTGTACAATCAAGGCTGTTCTTCTTGTCTATAGAATGGTAAAGACAATGCCTTCATGGTTTTCTTCATGTACCTCCCATGCCAGTACGGTTACTAGCCACGACTGGTATGAGATTAGCCGCAAAGGCACTCTGTTCTCTCGTAGTATTGGATTCTCCATCCACAGTGTGGGAGACCTGTTTTTCCCTCCTTCAAAACCACCAGGTGATCCAGGGTTATGTCACAGAACTGAACACAGTCTTGAGCTGCGAGAGCTAGATCTTTGAATGCTGGTGCTCTTTCTTGCCTCCCACTTTGATTTACCTAGGACCTGGCTGTAGCCACCTAGCCATGTTTCCACTGCTAGTCTCATCTAGGTGAGGACCCCGCACAACCAGTGAACTGAATCTTTGGGGCTCCACAAAGTGCACAAGTGCTATGCTGATTGAGGCCGACCATTTCCTGAGCTGGGCTCCTGCTGTGACCAGAGCAGAGAAGATCTCCTCCGAAGTCCTCCAATCTCGGCGATATTCTCTTTTCTTTCAACCATACCAGTGGATTACCTCCAGCAATCCACTGGTATGGCTTTTTTGGATTTCTCTAATTCGGTGCAGAAAATGATGACAGCCATAGCTGTCCTTCCGGATGGCCTGTTGGTTATTACTAAGCTGTTATAGCTTGCTTCCACTTTGAACTATTGTCTCAAGGAAACACAACAGTTCTAAAATTCACACTCCAAGTTTAAAAAAGTCCCTTTAAATAAATCACTTTAAACTGATTTATTGATTCTGGTGGCGAGGAGTACTGTGACTCTTCATTCCTCAATTGTTGTTGAAAAGTCACTAAAATCAGACAACTGAGGGACATGAAAAATAAGGTTTACAATCTTCAAGAACAAATTGCCAATTTTCATTGTTGGCAGGAAAAAAAAAAGTGTGTCTAACTATCGTGGAACATATGTTAGTATTTAAAAATACAACCCTACAAAACAAGGAATACATAAAACTGAGGAAACCCTTTGATCTGGCCTGCCAACAGAGACATTTTACATGTTTCTTGTTGTACCCTGTCTGACTGTTGGTAACATTATTGTGGGATGAAGATCTAAACCAAATTTTTTTTCTTTAACTGCTGGAGATATGCCTCAACTCCTCTCCGCTATCGTCACGCATGACAGGACAGGAAAACATGAGGTAAATATTTTATTCAAGGATGAAAAACAAACCCGGTATTACACGCTTACAATTATTTTCTGTTCTGATTCTGTTCCAGAACATCAAAAAAATTTAAAGTTTTCGGTTTTGTTTTCGTTCCTGGCAAAATACCAGAAGTTTCTTGTTTTCGTTTTCGTACCATGAACCGTTTCAAAGCCCTGGAAGAAGTAAAGGATATAAATAAAAAAACAAAAAAAATTAGACATTTATAGACCTCGGCTTACTTAAAATAAAAAAAATAAATACTGAAGAATGGTTATAGAAATAATATTCACAGGGCAAGCACCTGTCATGGGATGTGTCAATATGGATGTTTTCAATCAGAAAGGGTAACTTCTGAGGCTAATCAGATAGCAACTTTGCCCTTTATTAATGACAATAAGAATTTAGATTTGACAGATGTTTGTTATCTTTATGTATTAGAATTAATTTACCTCCTTTTGTATAATGAGGATCTGCTAAAACAGGAAGAACATTCTAGTTTTGAGGGTCTTTGTTTTTTCTTTGTTTGTTTTTTCTTTCTTTCTAAATTTAAAAGAATATATCTGATTGTGTTTATATGTCAGTTAGAAAGAATGGGCAAGAACATACCTTGAGTTATTTGAAGGTTTTCTTGATAAAATTGTTTGTGAAATTGATTAAAGGGGTCTATTAAACTATAAAACATGCTTTATTTTCTTAGACCATTCATCATCTGTAGACGTTTGGCTTATGGGTACTGTAGGTCATGAAATCCAGGGGTCCTGCGTCCATTCTTAAATCTGAAAGGCTTTTAGTGAACCACATGCAATTGTGGAGACAGTTGTGTGTTAAGGCCTGTAGGACAGGGGTGACCTTAAAGACAATGTGTGTGTATGTCTGTTTGTGTGTGTGTGTGTGTGTGTGTGTGTGTGTGTGTGTGTATGTATGTGTTTGTGTGTGTGGGGAGGGTGTGTGTGTGTCTCTCTGCATAGAGAAAATCATTGATCATAGGTGGCAGAACAGCTGTAAACCTGATGGTAAGCATCTTCAAAAGGTCAGCCAATAAACCATCAAGTTAATACTATGTGTAGATTTAGTCCCTGAAGCTTTTCGCAGAGCTTCTTTTAAAATGTTGACAGTTGGCCAAAAATGTGTACCAATAACTTGTTTAACTCTAAATAGATTTTTTTTTAGGACTTTGAAGACTTTGGTAGGTATGATCGTCCATTTCACACAACAATGTGTGACTGCCTTTCATTTAAATTTGCAAGAATGTAGAGGATGGTAACAGATGGAATTTTCAGATAATCACGTGTGGAACATGCAATTAGCAATTTATTTATGCTGTTATAGTCGGCACGGTGGCGCAGTGGGTAGCGCTGTTGCCGCACAACATGGCTGTCCTGGGTTTGAGTCCCGCTCTGTGTGGAGTTTGCATGCTCTCCCCGTGTCTGCGTGGGTTCTCTCTGGGTTCTCCGGCTTCCTCCCACCTCTAAAAGCATGCGCTTCAGGTTAATTGGCTGGTCCCAAATTGCCCATAGGAGTGAGTGTGTGTATGGTTGTCTTTCTTTGTGTGTGTCCCCCGCCTCGCGCCCTATGTCAACTGGGATAGGCTCCAGCTCCCCGTGACCCGCTGCGGTGAATACAGTGGAAAAAAATGGATAGTCTGACCATGAATTATTACAGATTATTATTAATTAATACAGTCCTGGATGAAGACATTACCAGGTGGAAGGATTATATCTTAACACTGGCCTGGGAACGCCTTGGGATCCCCCAGTCAGAGCTGGTGGATGTGGCCGGGGAAAGGGAATTTTGGGGCTCCCTGTTGAAGCTGATGCCCCCACGACCCGACTACAGATAAGAGATGGAAGATGGATGGATGGATGGATGAAGACATGACTTTTTCTTTCTCACCTTTTCAGTCCTATCATTCAGCTGACATTTTGACAAGCACTTGCTACTGAATTGATGTTAGTGTGCAGCAATGAGCTTGTCTGCATGTGGTAATGGAAGTACCCTTTGTCTCAATTCTATGTGACGTGTATTTAGGAAACCCCTTCTTGCTAACCCTGCTCTCTGACCACTCGACATGTGTGTCTGATCACAGCTGGTTTTAGTAAACAGACAACATAAAAAAAGACAAGTTACAACATGGAGTTATATTTATTCAAACCACTTTTCTGAAGCAAATTATTCTTTTACTTTTATGACCCAAATATGCTACAACTCATATCATGAAATTAGGTGAAATATTTCAGAGCAGTTAGTCAGTAAAATTGTGACCATGAAGAGCTTACCTGATTGTAAAAGAGCGTGAATATTCACAGAACTACTTGTCGGTATCTAATATTTTGTCTTGCTTAGCACCTAAATGAAGAAGCAAACATCAAATGCAACAAAGAACAAACTAACAAACAAACAAAAAAATGTGTCTCACTGTTGTTACAAAGGTGAAGTCTTGTAACGTCCTTCTTTGCAACTCAATAGCTTATCTGAAGCTTGTGCTATATTCAGTTTATCACAAGCCTCATCTTGATATATCCATCCATCCATCCATTTTCTTCCGCTTATCCGGGGTCAGGTCACGGGGGCAGCAGCTTAAGCAGGGAAGCCCAGACTTCCCTCTCCCTAGCCACTTTGTCCAGCTCCTCCGGGAGAATCCCAAGGCGTTCCCAGGCCAGCCGGGAGACATAGTCTCTCCAGCATAGTCTCCTCAGCTCCTTCTTCACCACAATGGACCAATACAGAGTCCGCATCACTGCAGACGTTGCACCGATCCGCCTGTCGATCTCCTGTCCCAGCGTACCCTCACTCGTGAGGGTACGCTGGAATGGGCAGATGACGTGGTGCTGTTGGCTTCATCAAGCCGTGATCTCCAGCTCTTACTGGAGCTGCGTGCCCTCTCCGGGTTGGGGATCAGATCCTGCCCCAAGTGGAGGAGTTCAAGTATCTTGATATAATTTTTATAAAATTTTCAAGCATGTCAAAATGCTACCTTTTGCTATTTATGCATTGATTTTTATTATTTTTGTTGTAATAAATTACATTTAGGATCTTCATGTCAGTGGCATTTTTCTCGGATGTGACTTCATGGGGAATGACTCAAAAACCATTTAGTAGTTTGTCATGAAACTTTAAATACACATCTTTTACCTCCGGCGGCTCACACTTCACTCAATGATCATTTGGTTTATTTGATCACTAACTGCTCCTATTAGTCTGCTATGAAGAAGGTCTTTTTGTGTTGTCATAATAATACTTCACTAAAATTTGTATTCCTAAATACTAGTAAACATGAAATTGCTTTCTGCTGGAGGGCCCAGGACCCTCGGTCATTTTTATTTCAGTAATCAGCTTTTCTATTCCCTCACTGAAACAGACCCATGGTCCAGAGATCTGGGTATTTTATGTTTGTTATGTTTATCTCTTTTTTTTATCTACAGAGCAATGAAACAAGTCCTGCCAGCAGCCTCCAGTCTCTACCCATTAGCCCTTGCACTGAAAAGTCCCTGTCATTTAAGGTAAGCACACCAGTTTAAGTTGCTAATGTTTATGAATATATACAATACTGAACTTGTGTTTGTGTTTCAGAGAAAAGCAATGTTTGCCAAGTGTTTATTGAGTGGCTTGGACTAGATTTGATCAAATAATATGTCCATCTGTCAAGAAGTTTTTCGCTAGTCTTCCAAATAAGGAAGTTCAAGCCCCAAATCTGCTGACAAATTTTAGAATTGGGCTGAAAGATTGAAGTTCAAAACATTTCAGGATTCATTATAGGTGATGACGGATTATGGGTTGTCTGATCAGTAAGTCATTGTTTAGACCAATCTACAGGTCCAAGTTTGTCTTTTTCATACTTTGTGTAGCCTGGCTGCCTGCTTTAAGGAATCTTAAAATAAAACTACAACTCCCCAATTGCTGTTCACCAGTTACATTATTAAAAGAGCCCAGCAGAATTTTTGTGAACACAAATCTAAAACTATACAACGTCCATTAACCAGTGTTTGTCAGAATAATTATCTATTTTTTCCACACCAGCTTCTAGGAAGGTTAAAGTGACCCTATATGGAGAAAGAAACAGTGATGAAAAGCCAGAGAGGTAGGGATATACTGAATGAGATGGGGGTGTTGATAGGCCCTAGCACCTCTCTGTCAACTTAGCTCATCAAAGTTGTGAGCTCTAGATGAGATTTCTTAGTCACTGCAGGTGTGTGTGACTCTTTTGATGTGTGTCCGTGTATGCGTTTGTATGCAAGGTTTAACCAAGGAAGGGCTTTTGTCAAGCTTTTCTCTGGGATTTAGTTGGGTGGCAGCAGAGTTCTTGTTAGACTGTTAGAGTGGATAGAAGTGGAAGGGATAAAATTCTGTGTTTTACTGAACTGAAAGCTGAGTCTGATATTTTTCCCTCCCCCATTTTCCTTACAATATTGTCCAATTAAAGATAACACAATCCAGTATTGACATAGTGCCAACAATTTTTTTAGTTTATAGCTGATTACTGTGTTTGTGCATGTACATGTTTTTAGAAGACTACATAGGTATTTTCTGTTAGAGAAAGAGAGAAACAGAGAAAGAAATAGTGAGAGAGATAGAGAGAGAGAGAGAGAGAGAGAGAGAGAGAGAGAGAGATAGAGAAAGAAAGAGTTGATTTTTAAAAGCACATTTATTCATGAAGTCGATATTAAAGATAGTTACTTTAACAAAATCCAAGAGAAATTCATGACAACAGGAACTCAAAAAACACATCATATGACATGTGGGCAAAATATACTTGAATTAAACCAAACACTGACTGAACATAAGTTCCTCACTTAACATGGAACATCAGACACCCATGACACATCATAGGTTCGTAAAAGTGTCTAAATCATTCATATCCCTGAAATAGTTAAAATCGACTCTGATACTTGTTTTACACATTCTTCGTAAAATGGCTTCTGCACCACAGTCAGACGAACCTTCAACCTTTTTCTTCCAGCTTAGATAAATCGCCATCTTTGCTTGGCCCAGAAGAAAATTTAGAGTCTGCCAATCCCGTTTTTGATTTTTTCTATGTTTCAGACCAATAATGTACACCTGTCAAAAAGAAGACCGAATGAGAGAACAATTCCCTCTAAAAACAGGAATAGATTGTCGAGTCTCTGACAGTCTGGGAAGCAGTGATAAACAGTTTCCTAGTGAGAGAGAGAGAGAGAAAGAGATTTGATTTTTTGATTTTCAATATTACGTTTATTCATAAAAGTCAAATTACAAAATTATTGACACAAAATCCAAAAGACATTCACGTAAAGAGGATTTTCAATAGTACTGTGCGTTTTCTGAACCAAGAAACATCTAACCTTTTAACATTTATCAAACTAAAACCCGACAAAATTAAGAAAAAAAAAAACAATTATCCATTCTCCACAATCATCTCTTCTACAATTATGTCTTTTACCTTTTTCCTTAGTTTTTTTAATCTATACAACTCTTGGTCTGTAAAAACTGGTTCACCACTTCTTGTTTTAATTTTCATATAAAAGCTGACGCTATCCAGAAACATGTTGAGGTCAGGAAAAATTTTTGTACTTTTGCCCTTGAACCTTTTGTGTCTTGCAGGAATTTTTTTATCTTTTGCGAATCATACTTTTCTGTTTCGGCAGTGTAGCCGCAAGAGGACACAACCCAGTGTCTTATTGTGCTGGTCCCAAGACCGGATGTCAGGAAAGGCATCCGACGTAAAACTTTTGCCAAATCAAACATGCAAATCAAACCTATGACTTCCATACCGGATCGGTCGAGGCCCAGGTTAACAACGACCGCCATCGTTGCTGTTCACCTACAGGGTGCCGGTGGAAATTGGAGGACTGTTGGTAGAAGAAGGAGAGGAGGAAAGTGCGTTCGTAGGAAGAGAGAGCAGAGGAACGCCAAGAGTATAGGACTGAGCGTTGGACTTTGAATGTTGGAACAATGAAAAGAAAGGGTAGAGAGTTGGTTGACATGATGCAGAGGAGGTAGGTAGACTTACTGTGTGTCCAGGAGACTAGGTGGAAAGGTAGCAAAGTTGGAAGTTTAGGAGCTGGGTTAAGGTTGTTCTGAAATGGAGTAGGAATTATCTTGAAGGAGGAGTTTGTGAGGAATGTCCTGGAGGTAAAAAGAGTGTCAGATAGAGTGATGAGTCTGAAGCTAGAAATCGAAGGTGTGATGTTCAGTGTTGTTAGTGGGTATGCTCCACAGGTAGGATGTGAGCTGGAGGAGAAGGAGAAATGCTGGTTGGAATTTGATGAAGTGATGCAGAGCATATCTAGAAGTGAGAGAGTTGTCATTGGTGCAGACTTCAATGGACATGTTTATGCAGGAAACAGAGCTGATGAGGAGGTGATGGGCAGGTTTGGTACTCGGAAGAGAAATGCAGAAGGACAGATGGTGGTCGACTTTGCAAACAGGATGGAAATGGCTATAGTGAATACTTTCTTCCAGAAGAGGCAGGAACATAGGGTGACCTATTTGAGTGGAGGCAGGAGCACACAGGTAGACTACATCTTGTGTAGACGGTGTAAACTGAAGGAGATCAGTGACTGCAAAGTAGTGGTAGTGAGAGTGTAGCCAAACAGCATAGGATAGTGGTGTGTAGGATGACTCTGGTGGTGAGGGAGATGAAGAGGCCAAAGGCAGAGCAGAGGATGAAATGGTGGAAGCTGAAAAAGGAAGAGTGTTACATGGTTTTTAGGAAGGAGTTAAGACAGGCTCTGGGTGGTCAGGAGGTGCTTCCAGATGACTGGACAACTACAGCTAATGTGATCAAGGAGACAGGTAGGGGAGTACTTGGTGTGTTATCTGAAAGGAAAGTAGATGAGGAGACTTGGTGGTGGAATGAGGAAGTACAGGAGTGTATACAGAGAAAGAGGTTACTTAGAAGAAGTGGGACACTGAGAGGACTGAGGAGAGTAGACAGGAGTACAGATAGATGCAGTGTAAGGTGAAAGTAAAGATAGCAAAGGGCAAACAAGCTGAAGTTGTGTTTGGGAGTGACCAGGATGGATAGGGAGGGAGGGACAGCACATGTTAGAGGTTTTGGAGATACAGTCAGAGAGGCCAGACTGAGATGGTTTGGACATGTCCAGAGGAGAGATAGTGAATATATTGGTAGAAGGATGCTGAGTTTGGAACTGCCAGGCTGGAGGCCTAGAGGAAGACCAAAGAGGAGGTTTATGGATGTTGTGAAAGAGGACATAAAGGTAGTTGTTGTGAGAGAAGAGGTTGCAGAAGACAGTGTTAGATGTAGGCAACTGATTCGCTGTGGCGACTCATGAAAAGCTGAAAGGAAAAGAAGATTTTTCTGTTACGATCTCTTTCAGACTGTTGTTGTTTTCGTTGTCAGAGCTACTTGTATCAGGTGTCTCAGGTGGTTCTTGAGCAATTTTCTTTGCTTCATTCATTCTTGTGTTATTGTTTTTCCTTTTAAGAGCTATCTTTAATAATTCCTCATCTATCACAATATCATCCTCCTCCTCGTCCTTCTCCAGCAGAGACTCTACCACCCTGGCGGTTGTCTCTCTGGCCCCTTCAGCCTTCACCAAATCACTCTGACCATCCTTTGTGTTGGTATCCATGTCCTGCGTGCTATTCTGTGGCAGCTGGCAACCTTTGCGCTGTCACCTCTGACCTCTGGGTTGACGTCCAGCGTGGGCTGGAGTTTGAACCTCACAAGGCTACGATTGTGAAATCAGGACCGCAGTACTGAAAGACACCCGAGGGGTCGCGGCCCCCAGTTGTTTAACCTTTGCGTTGTCACCTGTATCCTTCGTGTTATTCTGCGGTTCTGGGTTGGTAGTCGGCGACCCAGCAGGTGAAGGAGTCGGAAACCCACAAGGCCGCGGCCCTGGAGCCCAGGCCGCAGTGCCGGATGCCACCACAGCTGTGTAGGTAGCTGCAAATACCGGCTCCGCGGCTCCCGCCGCCAGAGCCCCCGTGGGCGCAGCAGCCTGCTTTGTGGTAGCTGGCAGCCAGCAGTCATCCTCTCCTTTTGGACAGTTACGCATGAGATGTCCCTCCCATTCGCACTTGAAACATTTCATTCCCTCACTGGTGACATAAATTGTGTAGTCATAGTGATTAATTTTAAACATAAGCATGAAATTCAGCTCTTCATGGAACTAATTAGCGATCATCGTAACTTGTCTTTGGACGGCGTAACATGCCTGATTTGTATTGCCAACCGGGGACATATCGATAGGACTCAGGAACTGTTGCGACTTTGTCACGACAGTTCCTTCTCCAGGAGCTAGTACGCATGAGGTACGGCCATGCGTTCGATGTGATCACTGTTTTAATCGGGCTAGCCAGGTGGAGGACGGGGATGAAGGTATTCTTAATCACCGCCCCGCTCACAACCACCTGGTGCACCTTTTCAATTTTGTCAAGAAAAATGACCATGCTTTGTTCATTCGGGAGCCTGCTTGAACGCTGTCGCAACTGACCTGCTCTCCCACCACTAAACACATCTCCCTCACCGAGCAGTTGGGGGGGGGGCGTAAACTTTATCCCATGCTGCCATGTGAGCTTCGCCAGAGCGGCTTTCTCCTCCGCGGTAGCCCTTCTCGGGGCTACCATAGTGCCTCCTAATCGCCGCAAAAGTCTCACAAACAACTGCGAAGTAACCGTCAATAACTGAAAGTAAAGATGCACTTATACAAGAAAGCAAAAAACGGCAGAGTGAATACGCACTTGGACGCCACACTCACATCTATTTCTCTCAAAAACTCCCAAAACATGACCATGGTTAAATTATGGTACACAAAAATTTGTAGAAATACATAAAAAAGCAAAAAATAGAGTGAGTAGATGCGCAGAGACGCTAAAAACTCCCTCCTCTTCTCAGATCAAAGCAAAGAGAGAAATTTTTGATTTTTAACATCACGTTTATTCATAAAAGTCAAATCAAAAAATAATCACGTTGACAAAGAGAGAGAGAGAGAGAGAGAGAGAAGGGAGAGACTTTTTAACTGAGTGCATGCCCCGTTTATTGACCTACATGGAGTATCGGTGGCAGCTGGATGATAAGGAAAAATTAAAAATGTAGGGAGGTGCACAGCTTGAAGACAGCAGTTCTGGCTTGAACTCTCCCATGAAGTAATGACAGACAAGAAGGTGGACACTGGGAGACTGGAGTATTGAGAGGAAAGAAATCAGGTCAAGTTTCTGATTGAACAGTCCAAATATAAAGGCTTGACATGTAACCAGTAAACAAATCAATATCAAAACAAAAACAAAATATTAAATGATTCAGTCACATAGACAGAGCTAAAGATTAGATTTTCTCAGTCTATGAATAAGTCTCACTGTGTTGCTGTGTACAGATCCTACACTAATGAATAAATAGAACAAGAAGGGTAAGGATCTTACTGTAATAAGATCTTATGAATGAGTTTTGAAAATTTTGTTGAGATGAGAACATAATGTATCTGTAATAAATATGTTTAAAAAGAGTGATTGCTGACTGGACTTTTTTTTTGGATCTTCCTCAGGATTGAGTGCAGGTGTTTATAATTAAATTATTGAAGATTTACATAAAATCTGTAAAAGTTAGGTATTAGATTATTCATTCATTCCTTCATCTTCCGAACCGCTTTGTCCACGTAGCAGATCACGGGAAGCTGGAGCCTATCCCAGCTGTCTTAGGGTGTGAGGCGGGGTAAACTCAGGGCGAGACGCCAGTGTGCCGCCGAGCCACACAGAGACAGACAGCCACGCACGCTCACAGTCACACACTACAGGCAATTTGGAATTGCCAATTAACCTCAATGGCATGTTTTTGAGGTGGGAGGAAGCTGGACAACCCAGAGAGAACCCAAGTAGACACGGGGAGATAATGTAAACTGCGCAGAGAGTGAGACTCGAACCCGGAACCGCCTTGCTGTGTGGCACCACTGTGTCGCCCCTGTATTAGATTATTAGATCATTAATATGCTGTGTGTGTGTGTGTGTGTGTGTGTGTGTGTGTTTGTATATAGATGTATAGATCTAGATACACAATCACTAGCAATCCTGAAAGCGGATCAAATACATTACTTATTACCAGGTTATCCTAATTATCTTGAGCCTCTCCTTAACTGACCAGGAGTGTGGTGCTCAAACAAAAGAATCTTGTGACAGCGACACTGACATTTATAGAAAGAGCAGATACAAAGCAATAAGAGTTGAATTTATTCAGAGGTTAGAAACAGGTAGATGAAATGTACAAGTGAGTCTGTGTATATATTTAGAAGAGAAAGAAGGAGGTGGGAGGTAAAGGCTAACCTTTTGATAGAACTTGAGGCATAGAAAAGAAACAACATGAAGATGGCGAGGGCATATTGCATGAGAAGAAGCTGAATATGAGGAAATTAAGACAATGTTGCCAATAGGATATTGTTCTACTTGACTGAAAGAAAAGGCCAAAAAAAAACCCAAATCAGCTACAAGCCAAGGGCCAAATAGGTTTAATGTTTATTAAAACATATTGAAATGAACATTGAACAGCCTATTGAACCAAGAACATGAACAGCCTATTGAACCAAAAACATGAATAGCCTATTGAACTAAGAGCTAACACAATGTATATTACTTAATGATCAAATTACCGTCATGAAGAAATATTGTGCTTTGGCTCTATCAGTAACTTTAAGGGAAAACAGCAAAAAAGTACCGTACTGTAAATGTCCTTCAAAAACAAAATATGTTCCTTAATATACTGTAAATTCATAAATGAAATTGCATGCATTATGGACTGAAAATGCATTATTTTGCTGCTCAATATGATCCTACCAATCACTGTAGTAAAATTAAAAAAACATTAAAAAATAAATCGTATCAGTTGTAGTCTTTTTCATGGCTCGTTGTGCAATTTTCCCTGATTCCATTCAACTGAAAAATAAATCTAAATAAATAGATATAAATAAATAAGATAAAATACAAAAGACAACATGTCTTGTAGAAACAAATGTAGAAACAAATGTAGAAAAAAAGCAGACTCAGCTTGGTTTTAAATAAATAAAATACAAACAGACATCACGTCTTGTATAAACAAATGTAAAATTATCTGAATTTAAAACTGAAAATAAATAAAACATCACATAGGAGCCGTCTGACTGTACTGCTCTGTGAGGCTCACTTGTCAGATGCTGACCCTGATTATTGATGATGTCTCATTTTCCCTGCAAGTTCATCTATGGTCGGGGTCAGGCTCTGAGCCGAGGAAATCCTCAGGATTGAGTGCAGGTGTTTATGAGTCAAACGGCTCTTGTGTGATCTTTTGTTTAGCTTCATCACAGAGAACAATTGATCGCACATATATGTACTTCCAAACAAAGAGAGCGTCTGAGCTGCCTGGATGCGCAGCTGGGGCATTGCGTTTTGGATGAGATGTGCAAACTCAGCAGCACCCAGTCTCTCATATTTTTCCTTCAGTGTGTCATTGCACAGGAGCTCAATCAACTCCATTTGTAGGTTTGGTGGTACACTTTCCACGTCAACTGCAAAAGGATTTCTAAGCAGTTGAAACTTCCTTTTTTGGGCTTCGAAGTTAGCAAATCGGCGCTGGAAGTCAGTGGAAAGTATGTTTAGTTTATCAGCAAACTGTGCACTCTGGAACACAGTGGTAAAGAGCTTCTCTTTCATGGTCTGGCAGCTGGGAAGTGGCTCAAGTTTCCTTTCCGCATCTGCGACTCCCACAGACTCAGCTTGGTTTTAAATATCTTCACTGCATTGTACATATCAGTGATGACACCCCCCATCCCTGCAGCTGGAGGTTCCATATTCAGATGGTTCGTGATGTCGCACAGAAATGCCATTTCACACAGGAATGTTTCATCCCGGAGCTCTGTTGTGTCGTTCCCTTTGCTTTCCATGAACAGACAGATCTCCTCAACGTCTTTGCAGCACCTTTCCCTGGCTTAGCCATCGCATCTCTGTGTGATACGGCAAGTCACCGTACTCAGTATCTGACTCGCCCAGAATTCCCTTGAACTGGCGGTGATTTCAACCTTTGGCTCTGATGATGTTAACTGCTCCTGTTATGGTGCTCATTACATGTTCCATTTTCAAGGCTTTGCCACACAACGACTCCAGGTGTATGATGCAGTGATAAGCTTTAAGCTCACCTGTGACGTTTTCCTCCCGCATCCTCTCCCGCATCCTTGCCACCAATCCACTCCTGTGCCCACACATTGCGGGAGCTCCGTCTGTTGTCAATCCCACGAGTGTTTCCCAAGGCAGCCTCATCTCATTTACACATCTGGATACCTCTTCATACAGATCTTGTACTGTAGTTGTGCCATGCATAGGACATAGCGTCAAAATCTCTTCTGTTATGCTCAGGCTGGAGTCTACTCCACGGACGAAAATTGACAGCTGGCCAATGTCAGATGTGTCTGTGCTCTCATCCACAGCAAGAGAATATGTGATGAAATCTTTTCCCTTTCCCACAAGCTGCTCTTTTAGATTGATAGAAAGCTGGTCTACATGTTCAGCAATGCAGTTCCTGCTCCGGCCCACGTTTCAAAATAGTTGCCTCTTGTCTGGGCACACTGCGTCACAAACTTTAAACAAACAATTTTCGATAAACTCTCCCTTTGTAAATGGCTGGGGTGATTTTGCGACCCCTTCTGCCACAGTAAAACTAGCCTTGACAGAAGCCTCGCTTTGTGATTTGGCTTTTGTGAACAGAGCCTGCTGGGACTTCGTTTTAATTCCTCCACCTTCTGTAGCCTTTGTTCCGTGTCCATATTCCTGTCTGTCTCTGTGTGTTTCTTTGAGTTTTGATAGTGCCCTCTCAGGTTATATTCCCTCATTACTGCAATACTTTCTCCACACAGAAAACACACACGTTTCCTTTTCACCTCTGTAAACATATATTCAACCTCCCACCTGGCTTGAAAACCTCTGCTCTCAGCGTCCACCTTCTTTTTGTTGAGGAGGGTAACTAAATTCAAACTCTGCTCTGACTGCTGATAAACAATTAAGCCAAAGTCCGCTTGCTGCACTGCAGTGATGCCTGCTACCGTTGCATTGTGAGAAATGTGTTGTTGCGTGCAAAACACCAGCGGGCGGATGTAGCCTGTGGGCCGGTTCTAATAGTAATTAAAAATCGTCCGGCGGGCCATAAATAATTCGTCACGGGCCAGATCTCGCTCGCGGGCCTTGACTTTGACATATGTGGATTGAGAGATTGAGGTGTGAGGGAACGAGGGAGAAAGGCATTTGAGGAAAATGCACATGCTATAGTTGATAGGCATTTCAATAATGCATTGAATTCAATGAGATTGGGATAGATTAGTCACTAATATAACTAAAAATCAGCATAGAAGCAAGTGATGAACATAAGAGAAGAAAAAGGAGGGGATAGATTAAAGTACAAGTAGAGGGAATGAATGTAGAGAATAAAAACAGGGTTGTAAGGAGGGGCAAGAAGAAGAGAATTTGTCCTGGCACTCCAGAAAACGACTGTGGGTGTAAAAATAATCTATGGTATCCACTTGAGAGGCTGCAGTGTCACAGTGCGCCCTAGTTTAATTTAGACCCAGTGCATGTGACATGATTTTCTCGAGATTGTGTCCCAGTTGAAGTGTTGTACTGTATTTTAGAAGACATAAGTAAAATTTTAACATGATGTGGTGCCAGAAATGTGTTCAGATCTTTTGCCAATATAAAGGAAAACAACTTTTGTTTCTAATTAACATTAGTGTACATTAACCTTTGGTTTCAACAGGCAAGAGAATCCTCTTTTGGATTCTATATGTCTGCAAATGTATAGTTAGGCAGCAAAGTGACATAGTTAAAAGATTCCATGAAAACCACATTAAGATACAGGTTTTATAGATATGTTAAAATAATCCAGTTAACTAAATATCATAAATTTACATAAATTTTTACAGACATGTACAAACAAGGGGAAATTGGCATTAGAAAGTAGAAATACCAACAGCACCAAACAGATCGCCCATCTCATCTGTCCTCTCTCCCTCCATTTTTATTTTTTTTGTCTTTCATTCTGGATAACCTTTTCTCCAAGAACTAACAAGCCAAATTTCACACATACTGACAAAAACTGAAGTACAATATTGTGTGAAACAGAGGTGATAAAGGATTTTCAGATTGTTCTGTCCTGAATTCCATTTTTTCTAGTAAATTCCAGTTCCTTCATAGCCATGTTTTTGAGATGTGAGTCATTGAGATAAAATGGAAACCCTTCATAATGAAATTTGAATATGCAACATTGGTGTCAAAAAATTAATTATACAAGGATCCATCCATCCATCCATTCTCTACCACTTATCCGGGGTCGGGTCGCGGGGGCAGCAGCTTGAGCAGGGAAGCCCAGACTTCCCTCTCCCTAGCCACTTCGTCCAGCTCCTCCGGGAGAATCCCAAGGCGTTCCCAGGCCAGCTGGGAGACATAGTCTCTCCAGCGTGTCCTGGGTCGTCCCCGGGGCCTCCTCCGGGTAGGACGTGCCCGGAACACCTCACCAGGGAGGCGTCCAGGAGGCATCCTGACCAGATGCCCGAGCCACCTCATCTGGCTCCTCTTGATGCGGAGGAGCAGCAGCTCGACTCTGAGTCCCTCCCGGATGACCGAACTTCTCACCCTATCTCTAAGGGAGAGCCCGGACACCCTGCGGAGGAAACTCATTTCGGCCGCTTGTATCCTGGATCTCGTTCTTTCGGTCACGACCCACAGCTCGTGACCATAGGTGAGGGCAGGAACATATATCGACCGGTAAATCGAGAGCTTTGCCTTTCAGCTCAGCTCCTTCTTCACCACGACGGACCGATACAGAGTCCGCATCACCGCAGACGCTGCACCGATCCGCCTGTCGATCTCCCGTTCCATCGTCCTCTCACTCGTGAACGAGACCCCGAGATACTTGAACTCCTCCACTTGGGGCAGGAGCTCATCCCCAACCCGGAGAGGGCACTCCACCCTTTTCCGACTGAGGACCATGGTCTCAGATTTGGAGGTGCTGATTCTCATCCCAACCGCTTCACACTCGGCTGCGAACCGTTCCAGTGAGAGTTGGAGATCACGGCTTGATGAAGCCAACAGCACCACGTCATCTGCAAAAAGCAGAGACGCAATACTGAGGCCATCAAACCGGACACCCTCAACACCTTGGCTGCGCCTAGAAATTCTGTCCATAAAAGTTCGGTGACAGAATCGGTGACAAAGGGCAGCCTTGGCGGAGTCCAAACCTCACTGGAAACGAATCCGACTTACTGCCGGCAATGCGGACCAAACTCTGACATCGGTCGTACAGGGACCGAACAGCCCTTATCAAGGGGTTCGGTACCCCATATTCCCGAAGCACCCCCTACAGAACCCCCCGAGGAACACGGTCAAACGCCTTCTCCAAGTCCACAAAACACATGTAGACTGGTTGGGCGAACTCCCATGCCCCCTCAAGGACCCTGTGGAGGGTGTAGAGCTGGTCCACTGTTCCACGGCCAGGACGAAAACCACGTTGCTCCTCCTGAATCCGAGATTCGACTTCCCGACGGACCCTCCTCTCCAGAACCCCTGAATAGACCTTACCAGGGAGGCTGAGGAGTGTGATCCCCCTGTAGTTGGAACACACCCTCCGGTCCCCCTTCTTAAAAAGGGGGACCACCACCCCAGTCTGCCAATCCAGAGGCACTGTCCCCGATGTCCACGCGATGTTGCAGAGGCGTGTCAACCAGGACAGCCCCACAACATCCAGAGCCTTTAGGAACTCCGGGCGGATCTCATCCACCCCCGGGGCCCTGCCACCGAGGAGCTTTTTAACTACCTCGGTGACCTCAACCCCAGAGATAGGAGAGCCCGCCTCAGAGAACCCAGACTCTGCTTCCTCATGGGAAGGCGTGTCGCCGGAATTGAGGAGGTCTTCGAAGTATTCTCCCCACCGAGTCACAACGTCCCGAGTTGAAGTCAGCAGCGCCCCATCCCCACTATACACAGTGTTGATGCTGCACTGCTTCCCCCTCCTGAGACGTCTGATGGTGGACCAGAATCTCCTCGAAGCCTTCTGGAAGTCGTCCTCCAAGGCCTCACCGAACTCCTCCCACGCCCGAGTTTTTGCCTCAGCAACCACCAAAGCTGCATTCCGCTTGGCCAGCCGGTACCTATCAGCTGCCTCAGGAGTTCCACAGGCCAAAAAGGCCCGATAGGACTCCTTCTTCAGATTGACGGCATCCCTTACTGCCGATGTCCACCAGCGGGTTCTGGGGTTGCCGCCACGACAGGCACCGACCACCTTACGGCCACAGCTGTGGTCGGCCGCTTCGACAATGGAGGCGCGGAACATGGTCCACTCAGACTCAATGTCCCCCGCCTCCCCCAGAACGTGGGTGAAGTTCTGCCGGAGGTGGGAGTTGAAACTCTTTCTGACAGGGGATTCCGCCAGGCGTTCCCAGCAGACCCTCACAATACGTTTGGGTCTGCCAGGTCGGACCGGCACCTTCCCCCACCATCGGAGCCAACACACCACCAGGTGGTGATCGGTTGACAGCTCCGCCCCTCTCTTCGCCCGAGTGTCCAAGACATGCGGCCGCAAGTCCGATGACACGACCACAAAGTCGATCATCGAACTGCGGCCTAGGGTGTCCTGGTGCCAAGTGCACATATGGACACCCTTATGTCTGAACATGGTCTTCATTATGGACAGTCCGTGACGAGCACAGAAGTCCAATAACTGAACACCATTCGGGTTCTGATCGGGGGGGCCGTTCCTCCCAATCACGCCCTTCCAGGTCTCACTGTCATTGCCCACATGAGCATTGAAGTCCCCCAGCAGAACAATGGAGTCCCCAGTGGGAGCGCTCTCCAGCACCCCCTCCAAGGACTCCAAAAAGGGTGGGTACTCTGAACTGCTGTTTGGTGCATAAGCAGAAACAACAGTCAGGACCCGTCCCCCCACCCGAAGGCGGAGGGAGGCTACCCTCTCATCCACCAGGGTGAACCCCAATGTACAGGCGTCAAGCCGGGGGTCTATAAGTATACCCACACCTGCTCGGCGTCTCTCACCATGAGCAACTCCAGAGTGGAAGAGAGTCCAACCCCTCTCGAGAGGACTGGTACCAGAGCTCAAGCTGTGTGTGGAGGTGAGCCTGACTATATCTAGTCGGAACTTCTCGACCTCACACACCAGCTCGGGCTCCTTCCCTGCCAGAGAGGTGACATTCCACGTCCCAAGAGCCAGCTTCTGTAGCCGGGGATCGGATCGCCAAGGTCCCCGCCTTCGGCCACCGCCCAGCTCACAGTGCCCCCGACCCCGATGGCCCCTCTCACAGGTGGTGAGCCCATGGGAAGGGGGACCCACGTTGTCCTTTCGGGCTGCGCCCGACCGGGCCCCATGGGTGCAGGCCCGGCCACCAGGCGCTCGCCTTCGAGCCCCACCGCCAGGCCTGGCTCCAGAGGGGGGCCCCGGTGGCCCGCGTCCGGGCAAGGGAAAACGTGCTCCACTGTTTTGATTCCTCTTTAGGGGTCTGTGAGCCGTCCTTTGTCTGGTCCCTCACCTAGGACCTGTTTGTCATGGGTGACCCTGCCAGGGGCACAAAGCCCCAGACAACTTAGCTCCTAGGATCATTGGGACACACAAACCCCTCCACCACGATAAGGTGACGACTCAAGGAGGAGTATACAAGGATGACATCTCAAAAATTAATTACACCTAGATGCTAAAAGTCACTTTAATCTGATGCTGTTGCTCGACAATAATCTGCTGCTGCATTTTTCTCGGTCAATTTTTTGTGTCAAAAGCTTTGCTACAAATATTTGAAAAGCAACAACAATCCATTTTCATATTAAGTAGTCATTGATATATACAAAATGAATGATTCTTTTTCATAAATAATAATCTGGAACACATGCTGACTACAGGACAACACAGCCAGTTGGAAGAGCACTGACACCAGAAATAGACATAAAATAGCTAAATAGTACGTCTTACCCATAATAGTTTTGCTATTTATCATGAATATCCATACTTCCATACTAGAATTATCTCAGAAGACATGCTTTGTCTGCCAATATGAATAGACCTGGGCAGCTTATAAAGATTAGTCAGATGTGGTTTTTAGTTTCAAAAGATTTGTAATCCAGGCAGAACACTCAGAAAATTAATCCTACTTCAGAAATCAAAGCAGCATATCTGGAATCTGGCAGTTTTGTCTTTCAGATCCAAGCTTTAGGTAATGGCTGTCTTGGTGCAACCAGGATCTGGTCTTCTTATATTTGATGTTTTTGCAACAGCATTGATTTTTATAACTGCTTGTGCTGTACTTAATGTGTCCAAGTGATAGTTCTTCACAAGAGCTCAGTGCTACTTTGAGGCCAGTGTCATCACTTTTCTTTTTTAAACAAACAAACTTGAATATTACAGAATTTGTGTGACAGGCTGTCTAGCTGTTCGTCAGCTTTACTGACTAATTATTGCTCATCATCAGACACAACATGGTGTTCAATTTATGCATAATGCCTAGAGCATTAGAGCTTCTCATGCTTATGTCCAGGCACTCTTTTCTTTTCCTTTTTAAAATTTCGGAATCATGGATACACTTACGAGGATAATACATGTATAAATTTAGGCAGATTCTACTGAATGCTGCTTTAATTCATAAAGACACTTTTAAAAGGTCACGATTTTTATTATGCTTTTAACGCATCTGTGTGTGCAAATTGCACACTTTTTATCACCTCTTGTCTTTTTCTTTTTTTTTTACATGTGTGCTGTTTTTCTCACCTTCCACTGTCAGTTTGCATAAATCACACACCATTAAGTTAGGCAGACGTAAACTTGATAAAGCAGTAAATAAACTCAGATAGAAATAGCAAATAAAGACCGACTTGGACAAATCTTCCATACTAACTATTGGAAATTTAAATTTGGCTCGGGTGTGGGTGTGTGTCTTTCAGAAGACTTATTAGAGTTAGGTGGTTTACTGCAGTTTTCCCAAGCAGTCACATGAGATCACATATAATCACAGCACACAATGGTGTGTCAGATTTAAACTTTTATAACTTGACTTTTGTTTTCAGTTGAGCAGCCTACATTCTCCACTCAGATTGGAGCTAGAGTCTGCACAGTAATGATTGACAACTGAGCCTCATTATGTGACATATTTGGGAATGGGACTCAGCTTTCAATCATGATTATTCACTCCCATTTTTTAAAAGTTTTTATTTTATTACGGTAATTATTATGGTTTAAGAGGGTTTTTTTTTGTTCTTTGACCCATCTGAGGGGACAGGGAAGCAAGGGTTCTAATTTTGCTATTGCAGCCTTTCACCAGGCTGTTTTTGACATCTGGTTTGACATTATAGGATTTGGAACTCTGTGTAAAGACTACAGTGTGTGTAGTACTGATAGAAAGTTTCCTTTTAGAGCTTCTAATCAACAGTTCTTGCTGTTCGTTAGGCTACATTAAACTAAATGTGATTGCGCTTTTGATACAGCAGCTAAAAACTCTGGAACTGCCTCCCTTTGGGCTTAAGAGGTTTAAATAGCATATTTTATTTGTCTGTCTGTCTGTCCGTCCGTCCGTCCGTCCGTCCATCCATCCATACTCCTTGCATATGACCAAGGTGACTTTGTAAGTGTTTTAAAGTGTCTTAAAACTCTTAGTTGTCTAAATTGGTAACACATTGCTAACAAGAACAATGAATTTCATTATGTTGTTATTCCTCACACCACTTTACCAAATTTAAAGTAATAGGCCTTTTGTTAAACTAAATGTGATTGCGCTCTTGATACTGGAGCTAAAAACACTGGAACTGCCTCCCTTTGGGTTTAAGAGGTTTAAATAGCATCTTTTATCTGTCTGTCTGTCCGTCTGTTTGTCTGTCCGTCCGTCCGTCCATACTCCTTGTACTGTATATGACCAAGGTGACTTTCTAAGTGTCTTAAGTGTCTTAAAACTCTTACTTGTCTAAATTGGTAACACATTGCTAACAAGAACAATGATTTTCATTATGTTGTTATTCCTCACACCACTTTACCAAATTTAAAGTAATAGGCCATTTGCTAAATTGAAGGAAAATGGTGCACAAATAATAAAAACCACATTTTCTCTGAAAATTTTTTTCTTCTTTTTCTTCTTATTTAAAAAAAATAGTCAATAATAACCAGTCCAATTTCAGTTCATTTCCATAGCCTCTCAACTTGCAGCTGATTTTAGACTGAGTAGCCACAACTTCTATACAAAATCACATAAAGCAGATGCACTCCAATAGCTTTCATCAGATTTATCCCCTCTGAAGCCATGCCAATCGCATTAGAAATAAATTTGAATACCCCACTTTTCCTCCACAGCCTTTTCCATTCAATCCAGACTTGGAAAATTGGTGGAATGCCACCTAATGGATGACCAAATACACATTGTTGTGCTTCTTTCAACAATAATGTCAGTTAACCTGCTTTCAGGGTTAACGTTTTCCACTTTGTAAGAGATGAAGCAACTTGGCAAACATATTTTTTTCTAAATGACAAACTTAGATACCTTCACTTTTTTTGTCGGCCATACACTTAGTTCAAGTGAGTATGTCCTTTCCCTTCTCATAGAACGTTGCGAAGCTGAGATGAAGCATATTCCCTCACCGTCTTTTTAATTACCTTTCATTATTTCTCATAGAAGGATTATACTCTCAAGCTCTTGTCTGACCTGCACAATCCATTCTCAATAAAGTCAACATGGTTTTTGTCATAAGCCTGTTCTGTACATTCAAAAGACAACTGCTGACATGCGCATGCACACACACACACACACACACACACACACTCACACACACACACACACACACACACAGGCGACAGAAACTGACACACATTGTTTTTGTAGCTCATTTGGAACAAACTTCAGTCCTATTCAGATGAGAATAGGACCGAAGTGAGAATAGGACCGATGAGATTAATTTTAGAGGCTGACTAATCTCAGCATGTTGTTGTTTTTTCAGCTTCATCCAAATCTCATGTTAGTAATATCTGTGCTCTTTGTGTGTGCATGTGGTAGCAATAACCACTGCTTCTTCTTCTCCTCCTTCTCTTTTCGGCTTTTCCCTTCAGGGTCACCACAGCCAATCAGTTGCCTCCATCTAACTCTGTCTTCTGCATCCTCTTCTCTCCCACCAACTACCTTCATGTCCTCTTTCACTACATCCATAAACCTCCTCTTTGGTCTTCCTCTAGGCCTCCTGTCTGTTATTCAAAACTCAGCATCCTTCTACCAATATATTCACTATCTCTCCTCTGGACATGTCCAAACCATCTCAGTCTGGCCTCTCTGACTTTATCTCCAAAACCTCTAACATGTGCTGTCCCTCTGATGTACTCATTCCTGATCATATCCTTCCTGGTCACTCCCAAAGACAACCTCAGCTTCTACATCTCTGCTACCTCCAGCTCTGTCTCCTGTCTTTTCTTCAGTGACACTGTCTCCAGGCCAATCGAAGCAATAGGTAGCAATAACCACTGCTATCCTCCAGAAATGTCGGTAAACATAGTCCTCTGTTTTGTTGTCATGTTTTATTTTGTTTTGGTTTATTATCCTCTGGTGGGAAAAGTTTTTTTTAAATTTTTTATCACTGCATAACAACTGACTGAAACCTTTCATAGCATCTGGAATCATCAGACCTGTAGTGAGCAGTGTTTCCTCTGTATGAATTAGAGGCCTGGAAGCTCAGTTCATATAAAGCATGAGTTGATATCAGCAAATAAACTAATCATTGAATTTAATTTAAGTTTTCATTGTTTTTTTGCTGTTTATTTCAACTCAAGTTGTATTAATATGTTAGAAAACAATGAAAAAGTGCCCACCTTTTGCTGTTTATCTTGTATGGTCATAAATCAGATATTGCTTTGCATTCTGTGTGACCTCACAAAGGAACAAATATTTTTAGGATCATAAATATTGTACTGTTAAACCTTCAAATTGTTCACTGCCAAGGTTCTTTTTCAAATATTTTCAATTAAGCGGTATCAGTATTCAAATATCAATAGGAGTACAGGAAAACCTCAGTTTCCGACCACAATTCGTTCCGGAGGGCTGTTTGAATACCGATTTGTTCGAATTCCAAATAAATTGTTCCCATTACAAATAATGTAAATGGTCTTAATCTGTACCAAGACGCTAGAAAACTACCTTTTTTCAACATAATATCCATCATTTTCTGCCGCTGTATTTGCATACTATATGTTATTTCATGTCATTTGTATATCAAATTATATAGTGATGAAACATATCAAGGAAATTTAAAAGAAAGAAGCAAACACGAGAAAATAAAATAAAAAACATCGACATAATCAAGTTAGCCTAAGGTACGAGTTATGATTAAGATTAAGATTAAACACACTTTATTGTCCTCACAAACGGGGAAATTATCTTTACACTCCTTGTTGTACATGCATATACATACAGTATATACTGTACATGCTAGTACCACAGCACACACAAACACTGTATACAGGCCCCTGTAAACACAACACACTAGGGGCCTGCTAGCATGCAATCAATCACACATGATTAATAATCACCATAATCATACCGTTGTCTTTTGGACAGAAGTTTATGGTACTGTAACTCATTTCATAGGCAATGGAGCGCAAATTAAGTGAAAAATTATTGAATACAGTAAACTAAAATAAAAAGCACATTACAGTTAAAGCATAAGAACAATAAAGATAAGAATTTTTACCTTTGTGGTAGTGAGCAGTTGTGTTAAGTACGATCCTGTGACGCTCTTATTTTGGGACTTCCTGTTGTACCCAGAAGTGGTTACATGTAAATATAATACGATTGTTCTATTGAGTGCAACATGCGTAATGTGCCTGTGTTCAATTGAGTGTTCAGGTGAGCGTAACGGGCTCCGGTTCAATAAAGAAGAGAAAAACTTATTTCGCTTTAAGCGGAATGATAAGCGGAACGAAACTCATTACGTTCCGCTTATCTTTCACCACGCAGATGAGGAAGTCCGGTATCGTAACAAGTTGGCCTACGTGAATGTTGGAGAGGGAGAGGAGGAGGATGGATGTTACTGCGTTGGTTTTGCGTTCGACTTCCAAATTTTGTTCGACTTCTAAGACAAAAAATTTCTGGATTTTTTGGTCGAAGTCCAAAGCGTTAGAAAACCAATTGTTTGCTTTTAGTAGAATAGGAGTAGCATAGTAATTTTACCCCACCTTCAAGTGTGGCCTCTCAGAACAGGTACTGTACATTTAATACTGTTTGGGTGGCATGATGAGGTTGAAGTTTGTATGGACCTTAACCTGAATGTTTTTGAAGTAGTATTACCCATAGTGTCCCCTGCCTCATGCCCCCAGTTGGCTGCAATAGGCTCCAGCACCCCACGACCCGTGACAGCGGATGAAGATGGTATAGAAAATGAATGAATGAATGATAATCTCCATGTTTAATGACATCCATTCATTTTCTTGTAGACAAGACAATCGTAATTGTCTCGTCTACAGCTGTTTTTCTGGTTCACGATGATGTCGCAAGTGTTGCTGGAGCCTATTCTAGCTGGTTATGGGTGAGATGTTTCATTTCATATTAAGTACATTTTTTTCAATTATTTGAATTGTTTTTCATTTTCAGTGAACAAAATCATTTTCCTGCAGCTGATTTCTTATACATTTTTTGAAATTGTTTCTTGAGTGACTTTGTTCTTAAGCTGTTTCTGAACTCTTATCTTGAAGTTTCATGTTCACTTTTCTGATTACTGTTGGTGTGATGATGCAATGAAGCTGTCTATGTTGGCATCAGAGAGGTCATTAAAAGGATGGTTGTTATGGCGATATGATTCCCTGTGGTCTCTGTCTGACTCCCTCTCAGTCCTTTAGCTAGATGGCTCCCCGTGGTCTCAGCCCATCATGCTCTGCCTCAGGCCCTCGCTGTCCTCTCCTTCCCTCTATCCCTCTTTTCTCACCCCCTCCCTTTCCTCCTGTTATCTTGGCCCCCTTTTTTTCCTTGTGGTTTTATGTCCTTGAAGAGTTAACACCCTCTGTCTGTCGGTCTGTTTGTCATTTTGTTCTCTTAGCATTTATCACTTCTTTTTCTCTGTTTTCTTCACTCCTTGTTTTTCTTCTGTTTTCTTCTCTCCTTCTTCTTCTGTGTCTTTGTGCATGATTCTTACCTGTGTGTTTCACAATTAAGTTGAATATTTAAATCAAAACTGGTATGTTTTATGCTGGGCTCAATATTGGATGATCAGAAATGAGCTGGTATGTTCTCCTGGTCGTTTGATAGTTTGAATAGTGTCTGAGGATGACTGACTTAGTAGTTAATCACAATAAAAAGTTTTCTTTTTGTATTCACTTCAGTGACTTTAGTCATTTCAAATTATTCTATATGAGAATCATTAATAACAATCACAGCAAAATTATTGTTTGTGAACACCAAATAAATTTTACTTTAAGACATTTTTATTTCGTTATTGCTGTTTTAATATTACGGTTATTATACCTTGTAATATTATTCTTAATGTTATTCACTTCGCTTTTCTTTGTTGCTCCTCTCAGTCTTCTCTACAATGATGTTTCCTGGCCAAGCAAATGTTGAAGTGTCACATTCTGTAGGGCTCCTCAACAGAAAACATCACTAAAAAGTAGTGCGACTTTATTATACTGTACTCACACACAATAATAAGAATCATAAATGCACATAAAACACTTGCAGATACACATAAACCTTCTGGACAACATCCAGAAAAACACAAACAGATTTCATTGTTGCATCTTCAAAGCTCAGTGTGTTGGACTATGGCTTCAAGGATAAATTACTGTTTTCCACAGTGCCCTGTGTAATGTGTAACACACCGTCTGTTTTGTTGTTCAGGACCCCAACAGAGAAGAGGCCTTGCTACAACAACTGAAAGAGAAGGATGAAATAATTCACAGACTGCAGAGTGAACTGGTAAGGTCTACTAAAAGGTTTGTATAAAAATATGAATGCAGTACTAAACAAAAGCTAAACCTAACCCTGTCTTAATTAGATTATCCAACTCTCACTCAACATTATGCTGATAGCATGAAAACAATAGAAAAAAACAAGCTGACCAGAGAGAATAACATGATGTGATAATTTTGTAGCGCTATTTATTTTTCAGAATTTGCTCCTGTTGACCTTCTGGTATAAAAAAATGAAGTAGTAAGATTAACCATATTTATACAGGATGTGCAGGGTTGGAAAATTAAAAACAAGTCCAGTAAAACAAAATGTTTTTGTCATCTTTGCAGCTAATGAGAGAAGCAATTCATACACTAAACTTTAATAAATGTGAGGTTTGTGCTTCTAATTTTATCTCTGTCACAGTTTCTTTTTTGCGCTCTATTTTTTTAAATGTTAAATTAATAATTGAAATATCTTTGAATTATTTTAGAATTCTGTTTTTATTTTACGCTTATAAGTTTAAGACTAATGGCCTTTGAAGCACATTGTTTTTTTCATTTTACATGTAAGAATTAAAAAATAATGTTTCTTCCATAGAAAGTTTAAAACCACTTCAAAAAGTAAAAGTTTAACTCTTACTAATAAATTAGCAAATTCTTGTTTTTCCTCTCATGATGATCTTCTTATAGCAAATGGCAAATTTATAAGATTGAAAACACAGGAAGAAAAGAATGTTGAATAGCTGTATGGCTCTAAGCCACAAATCACTACAAATATGTCACAAATTGGCACCAGGGATATCACTTTATTCATATTTGTTAGTTTAAGCTTCCTGATTAATATATTAGCAGAATTGTTGGGACTATAGTCCAGCGAGAGAGGGAAAAAATGCTCTAACAAATTTGCCCTGATACACAAAAATGAGAAGCATTGAGTTATTACCATGGTTGTATATTTTGAATAGCCAAATCATACTCATGAATTATATGATTTTACATTCAAAGAATATTGTGTTGTCTCACAGCTCACAGTCTCAATTGTTGGATAATCTGCAAAAACGCTCCATTTGGCAATATTGTTTGTCATCTGCAAGTCTGTAATGTTCTATCAAAGAAATGTAATGCAGACATTAAGCCAGGCCTTAGCAGGGTAATGTGCCAGCTTTATGACACTTGTGAGAGATGTCAGTCCAACACACTGACTTGATTCTCATTTGGCATCTGTTTGTTTGATCGCGTTCTGGCACTCTCATTTTTCAGTTTCATTTTTCTCACTTGTTCCTTATCTCAGACCCGCTCTTCTTTGTGTCTTGCCCCCCCCCCCCCCCCCCCCCCCATCAGCAGCACCTATCATCCTCTATCCTCTGTCTGTGTGGGCTGTATTCAGCATTGTGTGCACATAATGTGGAGTTAATAGCAAATCCAAGCAAATTTGTATTCATACTCAGTCATACCTGAGGACTTGAAAAGGCCACCCAGACAGCTAAATACGCACCTTCCCCTCTATAAAACACTACTGTGTCTGGATTTACCCACTATTTACACTTTGAGTTTTTCCCTTATGTGCTACACTATTCAAAAGGGATCTGTATTCATTAATCTGACAAATTTTTCCCTAAAATTCATGTATATTTCCTGTATGATGCAGTCCACACATGCACAATAAATAACATGTTAATCGCATTGTTACATCCCGCTTCAAAACAGTGATATACAGTATTATAATTGTCAGTAGTTGTGTGTTCATCCATTCGTTCGTCCATCCGTTCGTTCGTCCATCTGTTCATATGTTCACCAAATATCTTCGCATACATTGCAAATAGAAGGATGAAACAAAAAGCAGATTACTTGGGCGGCAAAGGGAATGAAAATGTGATGATGACCTTGACCTTGAGAAAAGTAGGTCAAGGACAAATTTAAACTTTTGTTCACTCAGGATAGAAAGGCGAGGGAGAAGGCCAGTGTAAGACCATAGATCAAAGCTAGCGCTTTGATTTACCTATGCAGTATGTTTGATTTATGGTCAAAGACCTACTCTGGAAGTAGGTCAGGGTAAATCGTTGGATGTTGCAGTCTCTGACTGCCTTGTTTGTTACTGTTCTTAGTCCTATTCTGTTTTCTTCATCTCACCCTGCTGTCTTTGAGGAAATTGCTGATATCCAGATGAGTAGTGTGCTGTGCTGTATGCTATCTTTATCTACTTATCTTCCTGACCTTGACAATCTACATGTGATTCTATGCAACAAGACTGTTAATTCAGGGGGCAGCAGTGGCTTAGGTGGTAGAGCAGGTCCTCCAGTGATGGTAGAATTGGCAGTTCGAATCCCGCTCCCCCAGACATCTGTCGTTGTGTCCTTGGGCAAGACACTTAACCCTCCTTGCCACTAGTGACATACCAACATTCGCTGGTATGTCAGTGTTTCGATGGTGGTCAGAGTGGCCGTTCGCGGATTGGCTGCCACATTTCCGTCATCTACCCCAGGGCAGCTATAGCTCCATAAGTAGTTGACCATCACCAAATATAAATGAGGAGAGAATGAATAATGGAACCAATGTGAGGTGCTTTGAGTGCCTACAAAAGCACTGTATAAATCCAATCCATCATTATTATTATTATTTTTATTATTGTCAGGGCACAACTATGTAGTTACATTTGTAGGAATAATGAAAAGATTCCTAGGGAAGCAGGTTTTTTTTTTTTACTTAATTGATTTTTTTTTTGTTACAACGTATTCTCAGATGAGGACTACTTTCAACTGTAGATTTGGAGCAGTGGTGAGTTTTTATAACATCAGTGAAGGGTGGCCCCCCCGGCTGATGACCCTGCAGTCTGCACAATGGCACCGTCGGAGGTGCATCAGGCAGAAATGCCAAGCGGGTACAACCACTTGTGCCTACATCTAGTTTCTCTGGTTCGCCAGTGACTACTGAGAAGAGAGCAGTTGGCATCTAGGGAAGACTGGCTGATGGCGTGAAAGAACGCAGCAGGGGTGGAAGGGCTAGTTACCTGCTCCACACGTCCAGTCTGGACACGAATCCAGCTTGGACACCCAAGCTAACGACAAGCAAGTTAAGTGAAAAACAGCCCATTCACCCAGCCGCAAGCTTGTACTGCGTCAGCAGGTCAGACAAGGAGGCATCACAGCCAGGTTGAGCACCACAGAGCTACTGAACCCACCATTGCGGCTGGAACGGGAGAGGAACACCAGTCTTCTGAGCAGACCCCACGGCAGCAGAACACCCCACAGCAGGAGAACAGCACAGCAAGTTTGGGGCACCAGAGCCCCCCACAACAGGAGAGCAACCTTGTACGCACAGAGCCCGTGAGAGTCCCTATGGAGAAGTATGCACAGAAACCACAAGTCAAGTGGCCAAAGTCCAGCGACAGGGAAGCATTGAGAAACTTCGACGAGAGCACGCTCACCATCCTTCAGAGCTCCCTAAAGGGCAATGCAACCTCCAAATTGAACATCCTCTGCCATCTCATCCATGAGGAAGGGAGAAACCGATTTGGAGACAAGCCTGTGAAGAGGCCCATTCCTAAACAAAGCAGAAGGCGGGAAAGGGAAATTTTCCGGCTGGTAAAGGAGCGACGCCGCTTGAGGAAGTCATGGAGGAAAGCTGAGGCAGAGGAAAAAGAGGGCCTAAAGAACCTCTGGAACAAGATCAAGGAAAGGCTTGCACACCTCAGGAGAGCGGAAAGTATAAAGAAGCGGCGAAGCCACAGGGAGAAGGCTAGGATAGGCTTCTTACAGGACCCCTTCAAATTCGCCTGCAGCCTCCTGGAGGAGCATAAGTACGGAACGCTAGAGGTCACAAAGCAGGAACTGGAGCAACACATTGCAGTTCAGCTGAGCGACAACCTGAGAGCAAAGCCCCTGGGATCGCTAGGCCATGTACCTCGCCCACCTGAGCCCTCCACAGAGTTCGACACGTCCCCACCCAGATGGGCAGAAATTAAGCAAATAGTAGAACGTGCAAGATCAGCATCAGCACCTGGGCCAAAGTGCTTGCCATAAAGAGTATTTAAGAACTGCCCTGGGCTCCTGAAGGCGCTATGGAGGCTCATGGTTGTGGCTTGGAAAATGTAGTCCATCCCTCCATCATGGTGTCAAGCAGTCACCACCTTCATCCCAAAGGAGAAAGTCTCACAAAACCTCAGTCAGTTCAGAGGCATCACTCTGCTGAATGTAGACGGGAAAATCTTTTTCTCCATCTTGGCCAGACGGATGACGAGCTACTTCCTGGCAAACAAGTACGTTGACACGAGCTGCCAAAAGGCAGGAGTCCCAGGATTCCGTCGCTGTGTAGAACACTCAGCGGTGATCTGGGAACAGATCCAGACAGCCAAACGAAGAAAGGAAGACCTGCACGTAGTTTGGCTTGAACTGGCAAATGCCTTCGGATCAGTTCCCCACCAGCTCATCACATACGCCCTCAACTTTTTCCACCTACCGTCATGTGTCCAGAACCTAGTAGTGAACTACTTCAACAACCTACACGTTTGCTACACAACCTGGGATATCTCAACCGAGTGGCACCGGCTCGAGAAGGGGATAGCAATGGGATGTGCCATATCTCTCATCCTCTTCACTGTGGCTTTTGAGATCCTCCTGATAGGTGGAAGACAGATGGTCCGAGGGGTCAGAGCACAGACAGGCCGAAGACTACCAGCCATGAGGTGCTACATGGATGATGTCACCACCCTCCTCCAAACAGCAGCCTGCACAGCTAGACTCCTCAAACGGCTGGAAGATCTACTAGCCTGGGCTCGCATGAAGGTCAAGCCATCAAAGTCGCGCAGCCTGTCAATCTGGAAAGAGACCAGGAACGATAACATCGTCTTCATTGTGGCGGGTGAAAGAATGCCCCTACTGGCAGAAGCACCTGTGAGAAGCCTCAGCAGGATGTACACGGCGGACCTCTCTGACAAGAACCTGCCCTCAGCTATCACAACCCAACTCAAAGAGGGCCTTCACAAGATTGACCAGTGCCCCCTACCAGGGAAGTTCAAGGTGTGGTGCTACCAGTTTACTCTGTACCACCTCCTAATGTGGCCCCTGAAGCTGAGCTACATCACTATGAGCAAGGTCCTAAAGTCGGAGGCAAAGGCCAACAACTTCATCCGGAAGTTCCTCGGCCTTCCTCGATCCCTCTTCACCACGGCACTGTTTGGGAGAAACACCCTGCAGCTCCCACTGCAGTCCATCAGTCTGGGGTACAAAAAGGAGAAGGTGCGGCTGCACTTCGAGCTGAGAGACTCCATGGACCCAGCAATCCAAGCTGCTAACCCTCAGATTAGAACTGGACGGAAGTGGAATGCATCCAAAGCAGTTGACCACGTAGTGGAGCGGTTGAAGCACCAGGAGATTGTTGGCTTCACACAGTCTGGCAGGTCTGGTTTAGGATGGGCAGCAGCGCCAAAGACCTGGTCTAAAGCGACCATGAAGGACAGGAAGGATCTGGTGATCTCTGAAGTTGCTAAGATGGAGGAGGAAATCTACAAGATCACAGCGATGTGCCAGCAACAGCAAGGAAAGTGGACTACTTGGGAGGCTGTGATCAACAGAAAAATCACTTGGGCCAACATGTGGAGAACTCCCAAGGCGAGATTGAGTTTCCGGATTAGGGCCACATACGACACCTTACCCAGCCCCCGGAACCTTCTCACCTGGTTTGGAACAGAAGAACCCTGTCACCTTTGTAGCTCCCCAAATCCAAACCTGAAGCACATCCTCTCTGGATTCAAGATGGCGTTGTCACAGTGAAGGTACAGATGGCGGCATGACAAGGTCCTGCACAAGCTAGCAGAGATCCTGGAAGCCCGAAAGGCAGCAAGTAAACCGGGAGAAGGTGGCGTAGTGGGTAGCACTGTCGCCGCACAACAAGGCGGGTCCGGGTTTGAGTCCCTCTCTGTGCGGAGTTTGCATGTTCTCCCCGTGTCTCCATGAGTTCTCTCCAGGTTCTCCGGCTTCCTCCGACCTCCAAAATTTACATGCACTACAGGCTAATTGACCAGTCCCAAATTGTGGGAATGAGTGTGTGTCAGTGTTTGCGTGTCTTTGTGTAGCTCCACGATGCACTGGCGTCGCGCCCGGAGTTTGCCTTGCCTCATGCTCTATGCCAGCTGGGTCAGGCTCCAGCTCCCTGTGACCGGTGCAAGCGGATGCAGCGGATAAGAAAATGAATGAATGAATGAATGAAGTCTCCGAGAGTGAATACAGTTTGATTGGCCTCTGCCAGGAACTTTTGACTCTCTCACATTCTTTTAAACTCTTTACATTCTTTTCTGTGATTACCCCCACTTTTGTCTTATTTTTTAAGCCCCTAAATTGTGTAGTCATTATTCCTGACATCACACAGCTTCATCATTGTTTTAAGGGCATTAAATTTGCGCATGATCAGATAAACATGAATTTGTTTCTTGGATCCACATATATTTACGACTTAGAAAAATTTTTACAGTGTGCATTGATAAATTATCTCGTTGGGTCTTGTATCATTATAGCCACAGCCACATAATTTTTATCTTCACCAGTTGCACTTAGAGCAAACACAAATTCTGCCATTCCTTCAAAATCCATTCCACGTTTTGTATGTTTTGCCTGTAAATGTGTAAAGATAAATTTTTGTCTATAGGAGAGACTTGTGGGGGTATCTTGCCTATGTTAAAGAGAAGGAAAGGGGACTCATCCCCAAAGCTCTCCTCATTTGGCTTCCATCTGTAAATCTGCCAGTAAAAACCTATTAATTATCTCCTAGAAAGATGTGCTAGCTGGCTGGCCATCACAAACTGTCACTTTTTATGAGTTTTGCCTCTCTTTGCTGTGCATTTTGTGGAAGCACATACTTCACCTGCAACACCCAACTGCAGAGAGTCTTTGCCTTTCATGTAGGCATGAGCATGACTAATGAAAACAGATTTTTATTTCAATCTGTCAGTTCACTTCTGCTTCACTTGAACAGATATGTATAGCTTTTTAGGTTTAGAGGTATTTTGTAATTTTCCTTTTTTTTTTGGTCCTCATTGTTCAACCATCCTGATACTGTGCCTTAGTGTGGCTGATTATTTTAATCAAGGTTAATGATGTTTTCCGTGGCTCACATGCACTGTAGCCTGTTCTATTCCCCTACCCATGAGCAGCAGAGGGGGAGCATGTCAGGATGATTAGTGACATCATCATAAAATGCTCCTGGTGGAAATTGTGCTGGGTTCCTCTAATTCAGAGGACTTGCAACCAGCCTTTTCAAAATAATCACACAGAAGTCGACAGGTTCTTGGTCAAGGAAAAGTTGCTGTCTTTTGAAGGACAGAGGCAGCACTTTTCTCTCTACACCCCGTCTGTAAATCTGCCAAAGGAAACCTATTAATTATGTCCTAGAAGGACCTCTCTAGCAGGCTGACCAGCACTTGCTGTCATTTTTTTTATGAATTCTACTCCACTAGTGCACTTTGAGGAGTGTTCCTTCTCCAGTACTTGGCGGTAGAAAAGTTCTCCTGCATTTCAGCCCAGTTTTATGACCTCTTGGAGGTCCTGGAGAATAAGTGAAGGGGAGCTGGGATTTGTGTTTATTGAGGTTGTTTAAAGTGGAAACCCACTATACTAAGCATTGTTAGCAGAAACACCGCACACGTCTCCCGGGAGAGCATTCATTTGTTCTGATTTATTCGTATTTCATGTTCTTTATAAGATTTTGGACATGGCTGAAGGTGTGTGTTTGTTTTGTATGCAGGACAGTGCCAAAGCTAGCCTGAAGATGAAAGACTGCCAAATGACTGACCACACAACACAGACAGAACATATGGGACCAGAGGTGAGACGCACACAGAACGCACACACTTACTATCTGTCGTGCTCTGTGTGACACAAATATAACATTCTGCACTTCTGACACTGAAAATATGAATTTGTAAAATTTAATATCATTAACTAAAGCCCCTCTGTCTTTATTGTACATTTTCTGGTCATGCATTTTATGCTGAGTCACTTCTTGCATCCATCGGCTCTTGGTTGTTTTCTTTTCTAACTTTTAAGAACATCTTTTCACATTGAGCTGATGCCCTAGTCTAATCCATCTTACTCTCTCTAAAGATGTTGTACTGCAGTGACATTCAAATTATAGTCCACTACCTGCTCCCCCCTCCCTCAATTCCCACTGTGCAAAGGGAGACTGCTGTGCTGCATCCTACCTGCCTAACATCCTCCGCTGACACGGCCTCTTTGGCTTCTCTAGGAACTGACATTATGGGAACATAGCAGACTTAATGGATGGTTGTCTAAAAATGGCTTCCTTTTATGAAACAGGAGCATAGTTTAGGGTCTGTTTCTTTGTTTCTTGTAAAACACTTTTTTTTTTCATTTCCTCGTCTCCTCTGGGAATTCTTTTGTACCTTTTAATTCTGCTGTGTACAATGTTGGGAAGAAGCATTGCTGAAGGGTGAAAGATGTGCCATTGTGTGAGCAAATGGCTGCAATACATACACAGACACATACAAAACAGATAAGCTTTGACACTACCTATACCCTAAATGTATATAAATTTGCACCAAAACAAAACTCAACCTCTGTTGATTTTTATGTCACAAAACACAGAATAACTTTTAAGCTGCTGCTAATTTTAAGTTTGTTTGCTACATGAAGTATCTATTTTATATCATTTTACTTTCATTCAGGCTTGTACACAAAGGATGTTATTGGCTTTTTCAACTATAAAACACTAATATGAGGATGTTGACTTAATATTTTACCCATCTGAATAAATTCCTATATGAGCTTCACTGCTCTTCATCTAGCGCTTGTTCCACAACAGTATAGTTATAATGATGACAGTTAAGTAAAAAAGCAGAGAATCCTGAGTAGGGTCATATGCAGTACTGCATCTATAAAAATAAATGAGCAGAGTGAAATGAACAGATATGATTCTGGTTCCCCATGTGTAACATTGTTCATTTCAGCCACAACTCTGTTGCCACAGGTTCACGTGCTACATTTTTCAGGATATACGAAGATTAAAGGATGCTTTCTATGACTTAGAGATAAAAAGAGAAGAGAGACAGTTATTGTCTTCAAAGTTTTTATGGGGTTAAGTAAAATGTCATTACTTTAAATTTAAATTGACTTTTACTCCATAAATTTGTTGTAAAATAGCAAATATTGAATAACTCTTGAAGCTTAATGTTGGGATGTTGGTTATAATGCAGCAAGGGTGACATTGGATTGGATTAAGATGTTGACAGTGGACCTGGTGAGTGTATCTATTCTTTAACAATGTATTATAATTAGAAACCACAGATAGAACACATATGACTCTCTCAGTTGGCAATAAAGAGTTATTAAGATAAATGGATCAGCCTCTACATTATACATGCAAGATGTTGCAAAGGAATTGTGCGGCTACCGAAGAGACAATCTTTGTCTTACAGAATATGGAATAAAAACTTATTAACACAATAGATATTTTGGTTATGAATATGCAATAAAATATAAGTCATCATAATAATCCCATGAAGGGAAAACGTGTTACTTTATTTTTTTTGTACCTTTAAGATGGTTTCTTATTCCGACACACATAAAAATACATCTGCAATGTTTGATGCATCTCCCTATGCGCTATTTGCAATTACTTACTAATATTGATACATGTGTGGGGATGTGTGAGTAGCATATCCTAGTACATAAATTTATTTCATGCCTGTATTTTCCTATGAAAATGTGATAGTTTGAGTTTATTTTGTGAAGCAGCCAGCCTTAGACAGAAGGAAGAGAAGAAGAAGAAAGAAAGAAAGAAATGCACTTTATCGATCCCGTAGGAAATTATTTTTTCACTCATGGTGTTATTTTTGTTAGTATATTGAGACATGCATAAATGTGTGTACAAGCCCCTGAAACTATCACACACACACACACAAGGGGCCTGCAGGCATGCTATATTTACAATGGGAGACATACTGTAGTGACGGGCAGCTCCTTCTTTGGTGCGCCCCGAATGAGCAGCTTGCAAGGGGGATGGACCTTGCTCAAGGGTGCCTCGGCAGTGCTCTGGAGGTGAGCTATCACCTCTCACTCAGCTCACACTCTGGGTGTTTTATTTTTTTGGGCGGGAGCAGGAATCGAACTGCCGATCTTGAAAGATTGGACGACCTGCTGTACTGCCTGCCCTACCATTGAGAAGGTGTTAAAGGTGTCAAATTAAATTTAGTCTAATAAGTTCACATAGATGTTACAATACAGTCAGTGTTGTGTTTTTGTGTAATGTCTCAGTGTAATCTTCACATTCAGAATCTGCACACTATAGCATGCATAAAGCTAAGCTACTGTATATAGTCAATTGTTCATTGTTCAGATGTTGTGTAGGCAAAAGAACAGAAAAACAATGGACTATGTTTTTGACATCCTGATTTACTTCAGTGAATCTCACCTTGATTTACCTCACCAGGAATGCTTCTGTCCTTGATCCAACTGTATATATGAGGACAGATTTAATCTTTTTGAGATTCACTTGATTGTATCACCTCTGTGGGGTGAAGTAGTTTGATTAATTGGTGGATAATGATCTGAATTCAAGTAGTGCCACTAAGTGTTTCTTTTACTCTGCAGGTGGAAAACAACATAATATTAGCATAGCAGTCATACTGTATTGGTGCAGTGATAGAGGAGTAGTGCAATCCTTAAGTGCGCTCATCACTGTCTTGGAGTGTATGTTGGGGTATTGTGAAACTCTCAAACTGCTTAAATGTATAGTGTCTTTTCAGGGCCACAACAACCTTGTCCTAATAATAAACAATGTCCAACTTTAGAAGTCTGACTATTTTTCCACCGTATGGCATCACTGTCTATTATAAAACTGGTACCTGGCCATAGAGTCCTCCATATGCTCAGGCCCCTTGAGAAAATGGATTCTTAATTAGAGGAGCAGCTGGTTGCCTGCTAGCAAGCTAGGTTAGCAGCACAGGTGACTTAACTCAGCAGTAGCTGCAGCATGTGCAGCCTGATTTTAGCTTCCCCCTCCTTTCTCATGTGTGCATGACTGTGAGACAGAAGGACTAATGCCTGATAGTGAGGCAGTGTGTGGGAGATGCTGAACCATGGAGCAGGCCTATGTAGGTTAGTTACCACAGTACATTGAGGACACACGACGAGCAACAGACAATGTGTCTGCAAGTGGGGCAGCTATTTCTACTGTTTCTGCCACTCCACAAGGTCGACCATCTCTCTCATCTCACTCTCTTTCTACCTTTCTTTCTATCTTTTCTGGAACGTCCTCCTACTTTTTGATACTCCGCTGTCTTTTACCTGCTTTTGTTAGTTTTTCCCTGAGAGTCTAGAAGTTTTCTTTCAGAAGTTTTCTCACCCACGTGTCCATCAGGTATTCTCCTGCCCTGGTTTCCTGGGCAGGAGTCCTTGGGACAGCTCCTGACTTCCACAATATGTCCCACTGAAATATAACTTTATACCACCTGCCTCAAGTTTGTTTTATTATTATTTAACAGGATGACCTTTGGGGTCATCCTGTTAAAGTCCACAAAAAGAAGAAAAAACATTGCTTAGTTTGGAGTTCATGCCTCATTCCTCTTGGTCACCTTCCGTTGATCTCTTCAATGATTTCCTTTTCAATTGCTCTTGTTAGTTTTCGCATTTGAAGAAAAAGGACTGATCTCACAGGTTTTAATGAATCATATTGTGTTTATCAGACACCTTTTTACTACTGTATTCTTTTTATTGACTTCTGCATAGTTAAACAACAGAAATCTAGCATGTTGATAGTACCTCCAGGATTTTAATCTACCAAATACAGTTCTGTTTTTTTATGCCACCACCAATGGACTTATATAGGGTTACCCTTGTCTCTCCATTGGTTTGTATGTAATGGGTAATAGTCTACCTACATCTCCTCGAAACCCACTGGGCAGCATTCACTAAAATTTCTCTATTAGGGACTCCAAAAATTACATTACATAATTAGTTTCTCCAGTTTGCTGGTGTTTAGATTTTCAAGCATGTTATAACTTTATTCTCAAATGGCTCTGCGCACATTCACTTACGATAGAGGTTATGCTGTACAAACATCAGTACAAGCTATAGAGTTTCCAGTATTTGGGACATCTGGTCAATACTGTGGGACCTGTCAGGAGTGCAGCTAAGCTGAACCCAGACATCCACCTGAAGCTGACAAGTGGCAGTTTAGTGTGCGAGCCAAACACAATTAAAATCTAGACCCCATTTTTCTATTATGCACCTAAAGATCTCTCCATATTCTTTCAGTGAGCCAATGTAGATGGCTGTTAGGGTGAAAAGGAAACTAAGAAAGAGCAAGAGAGAGAAAAGAAGGGTGTTATAGATAGAGAAAAGGCAAGAAGCTATTTTATGTCCCACAGAGACTCTCAGGCCTGGTGGCTGTTTTTGAGGGGATTGAATCGATTGAGATTGCTTTCTTTCAGCAAGCTAATTTCATGGGCATCCTTAAAAGAAACATTTATGGAGGGAATCAAAGCTGTTGATTCCTTCACTCTTGTTCTCTTTCTTGCCCTGTCTTTCTCACTCTTTGCTCTGTCATTTTTGATTCCCCTTAGATTTATGCAACTTTACTTTTTTCTGTCCTTTTTTCCTTTTTCTGTCTTGACTTCACATCCAGCCCCATCTTCATCCCTCTCATCCTTAAAAGCTGAAAAGAGTGAAGAAAGGATAGTTGAGGTTCCTTTTTGTGTATTTTGTTGGGGGAAACATGTAGATCATGCAGATTCTCCCCTTCACTTTTATTCCTTATTCTCCTCAACTAAAAAAATATATATTCTGAACTAAGGAGTGAGTTATTTTTTATGCAGAGAAATAAACCTCTTGGGGATAGATAGGTCATTTTTTAGACAAAATGAAAGAAAACAGGTGAGGGTCCAGGTGCGTGTGCATAAATCTTGTCTGCTCATTTGTTAATGATTGGGGGAATGTATTTTCTTTCTTGTCCCTTTAACTGAAATCTATGTAAAACAAACAAATATGGATAACTATTAAGGTTAGTAGGCTAGTGTAGGTTAGTAGGTTAGTGTAAGAATTGATGGATGGAAAAAGCAAACATTTGATATTTGGTAGTGGCTGCTACTCTCCAATGGGCAAGATGGTCAATATCTTCTATTTAATAGTATCTGCAATTGTATGTGATGGAAATGATAACATCATGATAATGTCAATGTTTTTTCAGTTAAATAAAACTTTAAATAACCCTCACAGTTCAGTTTCTGCATACAGCTGTAATAGGAAAGCTAGAAACAGGCTGAGAAAGAAATCTCAGCGCAAACAGTAAGTTCACTATGTACTTGAAGATGATAATACCTTTATATTGGTGAGGCAAACAACTTTATGAAAACAAGAAGTATTTTAAAGCATTTTAAATTGATTGTGCTCATGAAGACACAACAGTGTTCATTCAGTACTTGTTACATTGGATGTTTGGACATTTTATCTTGAATTTTGATCTTTTTTTCCCAGGTGAGGTCATCATCTGATGACCTCAACTTTGGGTTAGATGTCTTCTGGTCTTCTGGTTTTGAAATTCAATATTTGTAGAATTGGGGATCAGCTGAAGACTGTAGAAAGAGCTTCCTTATTTATAACAGAGAAAATTGAAAAATAAACTTACATTGTACAATTATACACAGCAATTATGAGTTAAATGTAATGATTGAAACGTGATTTGATGTGATTTGATGTCTTTTAATGATGCTGTTTTATCAAAATCAAAACAAAATCTTTGTTTTGTTTGTTTATGCCATATTGATTCTATTTTGTGATGACAAAACTTAATGACATGTCATTTCCGAATCCTATATCTACAGTAACCTAACGCCTTTGTGAAAAATAATTGGCAAAACATTTGTAAGAACTAAACCAATGCAACCATTGATTCTTTTACTTTGCCTTTGTTGTTGGTATTTTTGTTTGTATTGATCCAGGTGGCCAATGGAAAGGAAAAGCTTTGGGTTTGGCTTGCCTTTACTTATTTCCACCTACTGTATGTTGTGCACAGTGATGACGTAGATCATGTTCAGCAGACACCCTGAAAGTGCTCTGAACAAACGTGACTGCCTAGTCACTGGTTAATGTATCTCCCTGGAGCTGAGGAATCCTGAATCAACATATATGATAACGTAGATTGTTTGAGCCTGCGTCATCATTGCTTCCACATTTGTGCTAATTTAAGCAGGGAATGGAGGGTCCAGTGCTGATTGTGACAATGTAGGTCTCCTACATAACTCCTATTCCTGTAAACTAGATCATTTTGTACAGCTGTCCTGAGTAATGGAGCATCTAAGGATAAAAAGAAAAAGAGGAAAGAGGAGGAGATAGGGGATGAGCATGAGAGAGGCAGTTTTTTTTTTGCCCTACTTAGAGTTTTTGTATGTTCATTTTATTCATCAGTCTTCTTGTCATCCATCTTTCAACCCTTCTTTCTAAATGTTGGATTTCTTTAATCCCTTTCTTATTCCTTTTTTCGCCCATCCATCACAAATGCAGTGTAATTGTATAGTGTGGTGGTTTTACATTCAAAAGTTCACACTTAAGAAATTAGAGAGCTCAGTCACTATTGTCTGAAAAGACAATTTTACACATCTCATTTATGACATAATTGAATGTAGCCGCAAGAGGGCACAAGCCAGTGTCTTATTGTGCCGGTCCCAAGCCCGGATAAATACAGAGGGTTGCGTCAGGAAGGGCATCCGGCGTAAAACTTTTGCCAAATCAAAGATGCGAATCAAACATATGACTTCCATACCGGATCGGTCGAGGCCCGGGTTAACAACGACCGCCATCGGCGCTGTTGACCTACAGGGCGCCGGTGGAAATTGGATTACTGTTGGTCGAAGAAGGAGAGGAGGAAAGTGCGTTCGCACGAAGAAAGAGAAGAGGAGCGCCAAGAGTATAGGACTAAGAGTAGGGACGTTGAATGTTGGAACTATGACAGGAAAAGGTAGAGAGTTGGTCGACATGATGCAGAGGAGGAAGGTAGACATACTGTGTGTCCAGGAGACCAGGTGGAAAGGTAGCAAGGCTAGAAGTTTAGGAGCAGGGTTCAAGTTGTTCTATCATGGTGTAGATAGAAAGAGAAATGGAGTAGGAGTTATCTTGAAGGAGGAGTTTGTTAGGAATGTCCTGGAGGTAAAAAGAGTGTCGGATAGAGTGATGAGTCTGAAGCTAGAAATAGAAGGTGTGATGTTCAATGTTGTTAGTGGGTATGCTCCACAGGTAGGATGTGAGCTGGAGGAGAAGGAGAAATTCTGGTTGGACTTTGATGAAGTGATGCAGAGCATACCTAGAAGTGAGAGAGTTGTCATCGGTGCAGACTTCAATGGACATGTTGGTGCAGGTAACAGAGGTGATGAGGAAGTGATGGGCAGGTTTGGTATCCAGGAGAGGAATGCAGAAGGACAGATGGTGGTTGACTTTGCAAAAAGGATGGAAATGGCTGTAGTGAATACTTTCTTCCAGAAGAGGCAGGAACATAGGATGACCTATAAGAGTGGTGGTAGGAGCACACAGGTAGACTACATCTTGTGTAGACGATGTAACCTGAAGGAGATCAGTGACTGCAAAGTAGTGGTAGGCGAGAGTGTAGCCAAACAGCATAGGATGGTGGTGTGTAGGATGACTCTGGTGGTGAGGAAGATGAAGAGGACAAAGACAGAGCAGAAGACGAAATGGTGGAAGCTGAAAAAGGAAGAGTGTTGCATGACCTTTAGGAAGGAGTTAAGACAGGCTCTGGGTGGTCAGGAGGTGCTTCCAGATGACTGGACAACTACAGCTAATGTGATCAGGGAGACAGGTAGGAGAGTATTTGGTGTGTCATCTGGAAGGAAAGTAGACAAGGAGACTTGGTGGTGGAACGAGGAGGTACAGGAGTGTATACAGAGAAAGAGGTTAGCTAAGAAGAAGTGGGACACTGAGAGGACTGAGGAGAGTAGACAGGAGTACAGGGAGATGCAGCGTAAGGTGAAGGTAGAGGTAGCAAAGGCCAAACAAGAAGCTTATGATGACTTGTATGCTAGGTTGGACAGTAAGGAGGGAGAGACTGATCTATACAGGCTGGCAAGACAGAGAGATAGAGATGGGAAGGACGTGCAGCAGGTTAGGGTGATTAAGGATAGGGATGGAAGTCTATTGACAGGTGCCAGCAGTGTGATGGGAAGATGGAAAGAGTACTTTGAAGAGTTGATGAACGTGGAAAATGAGAGAGAACAAAGACTAGAAGAGGTGACTGTTGTGGACCAGGATGTAGCAAAGATTAGCCAGGATGAAGTGAGGAGAGCACTGAAGAGGATGAAGAGTGGAAAGGCAGTCGGTCCTGATGATATACCTGTAGAGGTTTGGAAGTGTCTAGGAGAGGTGGCAGTAGAGTTTCTGACTGGGTTGTTCAACGGGATCTTAGATAGTGAGAAGATGCCTGAGGAGTGGAGGAGAAGTGTGCTGGTGCCCATTTTTAAGAACAAGGGAGATGTGCAGAGTTGTGGCAACTACAGAGGAATAAAACTGATGAGCCATACAATGAAGTTATGGGAAAGAGCAGTGGAAGCTAGACTAAGGGCAGAAGTGAGCATTTGTGAGCAGCAGTATGGTTTCATGCCAAAAAAGAGTACTACAGATGCAGTATTTGCTTTGAGGATGTTGATAGAGAAGTACAGAGAAGGCCAGAGGGAGCTGCATTGTGTTTTTGTAGATCTGGAGAAAGCTTATGACAGGGTGCCCAGAGAGGAACTGTGGTATTGTATGAGGAAGTCTGGAGTGGCAGAGAAGTATGTTAGAGCTGTGCAGGACATGTATGAGGACTGTAAGACAGTGGTGAGGTGTGCTGTAGGTGTGACAGAGGAGTTCAAGGTGGAGGTGGGACTGCATCAGGGATCAGCTCTGAGCCCCTTCTTGTTCGCTATGGTGATGGACAGGCTGACAGACGAGGTTAGACAGGAATCTCCATGGACTATGATGTTTGCAGATGACATTGTGATCTGCAGTGAGAGTAGGGACGAGGTGGAGGAGAAGCTAGAGAGGTGGAGGTTTGTCCTGGAAAGGAGAGGGATGAAGGTTAGCCGCAGTAAGACAGAGTACATGTGTGTGAATGAGAGGGACCCAAGTGGAAGAGTGAGGTTACAGGGAGAAGAGATCAAGAAGGTGGAGGATTTTAAGTACTTGGGGTCAACAGTCCAGAGCAATGGAGAGTGGGGAAAAGAGGTGAAGAAACGTGTCCAGGCAGGATGGAATGGGTGGAGAAAAGTGTCAGGTGTGATGTGTGATCGAAGAGTTTCAGCTAAAATGAAAGGAAAGGTGTACAAAACTGTGGTGAGACCAGCGATGTTGTTTGGTCTAGAGACAGTGTCACTGAGGAAAAGACAGGAGGCAGAGCTGGAGGTAGCAGAGATGAAGATGCTGAGGTTCTCTCTGGGAGTGACCAGGAAGGATAGGATCAGGAATGAGTACATCAGAGGGACAGCACATGTTAGAGGTTTTGGAGATAAAGTCAGAGAGGCCAGACTGAGATGGTTTGGACATGTCCAGAGGAGAGATAGTGAATATATTGGCAGAAGGATGCTGAGTTTTGAACTGCCAGGCAGGAGGCCTAGAGGAAGACCAAAGAGGAGGTTTATGGATGTAGTGAAAGAGGACATGAAGGTAGTTGGTGTGAGAGAAGAGGATGCAAAGGACAGGGTTAGATGGAGGCGGTTGATTCGCTGTGGCGACCCCTGAAGGGAAAAGCCAAAAAGGAAAAGAAGAAAGAAGAAGATTTATGACATAATTGGCTCACAAATGTAATCTGAATATGAGTATCCACAATAATAGGTAACAGCTTTCCCTCTGAGAAATTTGTCGAATAATCCAATTTAGTAACCTTAGCCATCGTTTTAGAGTTAATAAATCAAATGCAAATTACAAACTGCATTGCAAATATTTAAATGTTGAAACCAATTCTTGTATCACTTTGCAATGGCACTTTTCTAAAGAGATGTACTCTATAAATTACTGTATATAAAATATATAAAAACAAATTAATAAATATTAAAACATTTCTCAGCTGTAATTAACAGTGTATATATACAGTAGCTGCAATACTTGAACTACGGTGTAGTATATTCACTTTTTCCATTTATAATGATTAAGCAAAAAACTAAATCAGAAATAATAAGACTTGCTGGCTCCAAGCTGTTGTAGGTATTGCTAACAAAGGATTATGTGACATTAATATTACCACAATACATATTATGAATATTAGGTGAAGAGATTAATCATCATATGTATAAATATCTACTAAATCCTCAGCTCCTGAGTAGAGTTTCTCATTGAAAGACATGTAATACTGTCGATCCATTAATATGCAGCCAGCAAAATGCAGAAACCACATTAGAATTAGACGCCTGAAAATAAATTACTATTAGAACAGCAGGATAACAAATTATTGTTTAAATGTGAGTTTATTGACCAACTGTTTTCTCCGGTATCTGAAAAGAGAATGGAGTTTTCTAATCATATTATATGCTGCTTTTTCACGGCATTGAATTTCAAAAATAATTAGTAAAAGCCATAGAGAATTGCCAGCCAGGACATTAATATGGCTAACATAGCTGATTATGTTTAGGACAATATATCTTAGACATACTGCTGTTTGGTATCGTTTATATATGTTTGCACAGTTGCCTAAAGCTGCATTTTTGTCCCAAGGCTTCTAAGCCCATTGCTGTGGAATTGGTATTACAGTAATGGTTGCAGTGTTTTTGCAGTGTTGTTCTTCAATACTGAGCCCACACACCAATTTGTGTGTGGGCTCAGTCCTTTTTGTGTGGAGTTTGCATGTTCTCTCTGTGTCTTTGTGAGTTTTCTCTGGCGTCCTCCCTCTCCAAAAACATGCAGATTAGGTGAATTGATTTGTTCCAAATTGTGAATGGTTGTTTGTCTTTTGTGTGGCTACGCGAGGCATGTGCGGCACATGCCAAGTGTCCCCATCCCCGCCTCTCACCTGCACTCTGGTGGGATAGGCTCCGGAGTTAACGGAGTTGCTAACTCAGGGTTGCTCAGAAGTGACACCAAGATTGAATATTTCAATGGATTTAGTGATTTGGTAAACTTGTTTTGCTGTTTATGCTATAGTTATCTGAAAAATTGTTAATATGTTATATTAACATACCAGACACCAATTCAGCCTGTTCTTCTTACTATAACTTGCCTTTCAAGAGGAAATGTCTGTTCTTGGTCTGTTATTATATAAAATACATTTCCCCCCTAAATGCAATTTATATTTCAGTGTGACTTATAAATGTTTTTTCGTCTCAATGTATTATTTGGCTTGTGTCAAAAATGTTGCGTAAAGTGTTAACAAGCCTTTATTCTGGTTAACACCTTTAGGCAACATCCCACAACTGCATATGTGGGTTTGACCCAAAAACATCTGAGTAGTTGAAAAGGGAGTAAAGGCTACGCTGTTTACCTCAGATGCAGAGTATGTATAATGATAATTATTCAAGCTGCTGCTTTGCAATGCTTTTTAGAGGTGTGCAATATGTTAGCTGCAATTTATGACACAGAACAGAGAACCCTGATTGCAACCTTGACTTACATATTTTTATTGACGTATGACTCACATTATCTGTCTAGATGAAGGATATGAATGCTTATAGCTAATCTATTTCCACCTGTGAACGAAGCCTTATTCTGATTTGATAATATCTGATTCATGGAGGAAAAAAAGTACATTTGGGTTGAACCATTGTATACAGACAGCCTAAGGGCCCACCACCTATTACTCTTCACAATACCTGACTTTGCTGTGGTGTCCCCCTTTAGTTGTGTTTTTTTTCGTTTTCTTCAAAACTAGTGTCATTGATGCAAAGCACATTACATTGTTCTATGGAAGGGAGACATGAATTACACATTTACAACTCTTTAAATACAACAGAAGCTAGCAGAAAGCACAGTATCCTTGAGTGATTGGATGCATGAATGAATGGACGAAATATGTGAGTCACATGAAGTATGTACCTATACTTGGAATGGTGGCCACACAGTCAACAAAATGAACCAGCATTCAAACTGGCTGCTTCACACCTCACCCTCACTTTATATGTAATAAGAAATTATATGTCTGTTACTGATAGATGCCATGTGCTATGTATGATTGTTGTGAAGTATCCCAAAGTAAAGTATTGCGTTATCCTCTGATCTAACAACAATCCCTCTTTGTCTCCGATCCCTCTTGTTGTTATTGAGTGGGCTTTGTTTCAACATTTCTTCTGCTTTCAGGGCATCAAGGCGCATGGGAGCGCTACTTTGTCGTCAAGGAGACAACTGAGTGAGTGTCTCTGTTCTAATATCACCTCACTGGACGTGACTGTGTCTTTTAGTCTTCTACCTTAATGTACAGAACTAGACAGGTGAACAGGGGGTCTTCATACAGAGGCTTGATTGATCTACACAATTCCGTGACCTGACTAAACTCGGATCTACGATTCTTTTACTTCACAAATGAACAACTAGCATTTATTCAATTTGTCTAGAGACTTTTAAGTACCAAAGATGCTGTAATATCATGCCCCTTTTATATACTTTTGTATTTAGATAGAAACTGTTAGAAAAGCCAATGTGGGTTATGTGAAGTGAAATAATAGTGGATAGATTTGGCCAGTTTATGTGCTAATCAATCTTTGCGTGGAGACCCACTGAGTGTGGAATGCCACCTGCCCTGCCTTGCCCTGCAATGGATATAGGAATGCTGCCTATTTCCCCACAATCCCACTCGATATGAAAATGACCGTAAAGAATCTAGGCAGTCATAATTTTCATGGTTTAAGTCAGAGGGCAAATGTCTGTGCTCAAGCGTCGATAAGTGGTAAAGGTATTTTATTTATCATCTCAATTTTGTGATGCAGACCATTTGACCCATGAGTCGGTAAGCTGAACAAATTACATGATTTCAGGTATACAAGGTTAGGTTCACTATCCTCTTCATATTCTCCAACGTCAGCATAAAGTGCATCAAATGCAAAAATCAAGTCTGCCTCTTGCCTTGTTAATCGTGAGGGCCAAAACAATTATGTTGATTTGTAGTCCTATATCCTGTATTTATAAGAACCAAACACACAGTTATTAATTTTCAGAATGCGTTCAGAGTTATACCTTGGTTTTAAAGCACTTGTGCACTTTCTTGTTCCAAGTTTGTTGTTTATTATTTGTTTAATGTTTTGATTTTGCATTCAGAACTTCCCAAAGTGACACCTACTGTACATGTGCAATGTAGTAACATTGGGAATGCATGCTTTAGAAATAAGCGTACTAACATGTGATGCAGTGTCCCAGGATTCTTCTCCCTACTCATATATGAACTTTAACCCTGACTGTCATTGCACTATAACCTACAATCCCACCTGTCCCAGTTCTATAAAAAACTTCTATTTACCAAGATGACCTGTGACCTATCCAGAAAGCCTTAATTTCTCTACACCAGGGGTCGGCCACATTAAACATTCAAAGAGCCAAATTGGACCAAAAAAAACTAAAATCAAAGCTGTTGGGAGCCACAAAAAAATTATAAGCCTTATATGAAGGCAACACAGGCTGTAAGTGTCTATATTGGGTATATTAGCCTACTATCAAATTGACCAAGTAGTCAAATGCATAATGAGATTCATGATTTTTTATTTTCCATGCAGCACATCCTGGAGAGAATGACGCACCACGTGACTACTCTGTTGTACCACATTTGGTGCTTTAAGTTTAACATTCATTAGTACATTAGTGTATAATGTTTTGTTTCATTGATGAACTCCTTAAATATGCTCCTGAATGCAGCTCGGACATCAGCTATCGCTCCTAAATAATCAATTTTCTGCATTATCTCTGCTTTATTTTTGTTATTTTAATGAATGACTCCTTCGTGTAATCACCATCTATTGGAGATATATTGGAGATATTGGGCTCAGTGGCTCAGTGGTAAAGCGGGCGGTAGAGCGGGTCGTCCTATGATTCAAGATTGGCGGTTCGATTCCCGCTCCCGCCCAAAGAATACCCGGACGTGAGCTGACAGTGGGAGGTGTCAGCTCACCTCCGAAGCACTGCCGAGGCACCCTTGAGCAAGGTGCCATCCCCTTTACAAATAAATTGCTCATTTGAGGCGCACCAAGAAGGAGCTGCCTGCCACTCTACCTCCCTTGCATGCCTACAGGCCCCCTTGTGTGTGGTTGTGTGTATTAAAGGGGCCTGTACACACTAATATGCATGCGTGTGATTGAGACTAACAAACTAAAGTGTGCGTTCTTAATTTCCCTTCGGGGATTATAACAGTGTATAAAATTAAAAAAATAAAATTAAATATAGTCAAGGGGACTGTGTTTGTTGGAACCACCGTAGCCACAGCGGTAACTCTGGTCAGAGAGTTACCGCCTGCTCTCTGACTCTGGTCAGAGAGCAGGCGCACACAGTCACAGGGAACGGTTCAGATTTCTGGCATTTAATCAGTAACTTGCAACATAACAGAACCTAACTTCATGAATGACTCGGTTTTGTACAGGAAAACTGCCTTTGTAAATCTTATCGGTAACTCGCTCATACACAAAAACATTGTGTAGAACCCCACGGCGCATCGGAGCTGTCCTAAAAGGTGCCTGACTAAATTTTTAAATGTTACAATAACGTCCTAACAACGTGACAAAACGTGGTGAATTTACAACAAAAAGTTTTGTTTGCAAAGATTTTCAGCTACGATTAGAATATCTATTTTTTCTTTTAAGGATTATTTTTTCATTTTGTGATTAATCTCCTGGGAGCCACAAGGGAGGCGCTAAAGAGGCTCATGCGGCTCCAGAGCCGCGGGTTACCGACACCCACTCTACACCATCACATTTGCATTACATGTGCACACAGTCACAGACAAATGAATGTACATGACGACTGCACTGCTCAGTCTCAAAATTGGCACCCTCTAATGTTAACTATAAATCACTAAGGAGTTTGTTTATGTAATTTGAACAGGTTTGTGTGTTTATTTATCTGTACTTGTGTGTGGTACAAGTACATCTTTAGACCAGAAAAAAAATTCTCCCTGTGGTTGAAGGTTAAAGCACAAAAGAGTCAAAAGGAGCCATGTGAGGTTCATTTGATTGCTTCATTCATGCAAGGGCACCTACACATTTCTATGGTTGTGTTTTTTACATAAACATCCAGATTTGCTGGAAGAAATCCTTCATCATCGTTTGTGTCTGTGTCTGTGAGTGCGTGTGTTGGTGATTCTTTTCCCTCATTAAACTCCTCAAGGACTGACAGTAATGCTGTGCTGTTGAATTATAAGTCACATTTGAACCTAATCCTCATTTATGTATTCAGCAAGGTGAAACCAAGTTGCAACTACCGTCACTGATTGCTGAAGCCAAAAAAGTCCCATGATGCAGTTCTTGAAATGTCCACAAGATACATGTCAAAAAATACAAGGACTGCATTTAGTGTAAAATCAATGGTAAATGTAAAGCCTATGCATCATAAAGCCGCACAGACACTATATCTAAGCTACAGTCTTAAAACTGTAAAGTCATAAACTGTTCCATTAATTTGGAGTGTTTTGTGGCAGACCATAAAGCCTGGACAGAGGAGGTTGTTATGAACTCTTATGAATTAAATTTAATTGTAAATACATCAACACTGTGCGATTAACTGCCTTGTAAACATACCTCTGCATTTGTTGTTTGCCAGGCTAAACTGTGCTTGTTTGAGTGTCTGTGGTGGTGGAGTGGTGGGGATGCTCCACTTGTTCAAAGTAAGAGGAAAGGGTAGCAGGTGGAGGAATGAAAGAGTGTGTGTATGCAAGCCTTCCCCGTGGCACCATGAGATAAAAGATAGCTTTACTCAGGTGGAGGATACATACTGTGTGTGTGTGTGTGTGTGTGTGTGTGTGTGTGTGTGTGTGTGTGTGTGTGTGTGTGTGTGTGTGTGTGTGTGTGTGTGTGTGTGTGGCACACATCAGTTTTCCCTGCTGGCGTTAAATGCAGGCTTCTTATTTTGAGTTTTCCAGTAGGTGTGTTAGGTTCCCACTGTGGTTCCCTTGTTTGCCTTAGACAGACATATGAGCTGTTGCAAGTGTGTTATCTGAATGTGGTTTTCTGCTTGTGATGGATATTGCCAAAGTAATGATGGATACATCCACCTGGCCTCTGCCTCATGCAGGTGGTGCACTAAGGAGGAAGCAGAAGCCAAACCATTCCCATCAACGAAACTGCACTGCCATACAAGAAACACTGAGATAGGAGCTGTTTGTGTGTGTGTGTGGCCAGCTTGAATACTGGCTGGCTGCCAGAACACTTATCTAACTCTGATCCACAGCGCTACTCACTGTGACTCCTAATTATAGCAAGAGACACTCACAGACACATATACAAGCTCTCCTGTGAGTCATTCACATTAATGAGGCACCTCCCCAAGACAGAACCACCACGCCACATTCCTCTCCACTTTATGATAGAGGCCACCAAGACCACCCCTTCCAACAACATGCCTCCTAGTTTTCTACCTGGAATAAACCTGACAAACAAAATGACAAACAGGATCCCTTGGATAATTATTCTGATAGACACAGGAATTTAAAGAAAAAAAATTATACTGAGAGATGTGTAGTAAAATTGCAGCATGAAATGGAACAAAAAAAGAGAAAAAGAACACTGCCATGGGTAGCAAGGAAGATGAGAGACAGAGATGGACTGCCAAGAAGTACAGAAGCCAAAAGATAGAGATCATGATGAGGGAATGGACAACAGGGGCCTTGGAATGGCTTGTGAAAAGAGCAGAGAAGGAGGAGAAGAGATAGAGAATATTTGTTGTTTACTTATTGAGATCCAGGGTGTATGATCACAATCTCCCTGCAGCCTCTCATGCTTTCACTGCCTTCTTCTATTCTTCTGTCTCCCTCCCTCATTTGTTTTCCTAATCTATCACTTTCTTAACACTTTCTCTGTCCTCCACCCTTGGTCGTATCACAACATGGAGGACATGGCACTCAGTCAGATTCTTTGATCCTTCAGGTTGTATTGCAAAATGCAGTGCTCATTACTTGTCTGACTGGGGAAGTAGTCACAAAGAAATTAACACATAATGCAACACACATCTTTTTTGCATTCCTCTTCTTTGTTTAGAGTTGCACAGGCACATTACTATTCTGATTCTCATGATAAATCGAAGACAAAGAAGGTGAAGCACATTTCAAACTGATGAAAGAAGAATTGAGCGCAGCTACTTCTAAATTCTGGTAATTTATGTGATAATTAACTGTATTATTTATTGGTATTTGATGTTCTTAAATGAATTCATCATTTTTTATATCATGGATAGAAAAAGTGACATCATAAAAACAGAACTGTTTATGTTGAACTTTGCATTAAAGGACAATTTTTTCAAAGTCTCAGAAACAGTCATTTCTTTGGCCTTATTATGCCCCTTAAAGCTTCATGAAGCATTCCCAGGAGATTCATAATTAGTTACCCAATTTGCCTCAAATGTGCTTATTCCTATTATGCCTTCTAAATAACTTTATCAAGGTGAAACCACTCGTGTTATCACCCCTTCCTTCTTACACATTACTGACAGATAGAGTGCAAGGCAAACAACAGAAAAGGACAGCACAGAAGGGACTGTGGTGGATACTGCTGTGTGCCTCATCCCACGTAACCCCACCTAGCCTCAGGGGTTGCTTGGAAGAGGAGGGGTTTGTCAGCAGGTGAAAGTGTCAAAGAAATAAGAACAGAGAAGGAGAGAGTATGCATGTGTTTGTGTAGGAGTCTCTGATCTGTGCCCTCCTATATGGCTGTCTCCCCCGTGGGCAGGGCAGAACAGCACAGGGAGTATAGCACCTAGCTGAGCACAGATGGCTGCAACAGACAGGGACAGTGGCGGAATAAACATGTTAATAAATTATTATGTGAACAATGACACTGGGTACACCAGAGTAGGAAGGCAGGGAGAAAGAAGGACAAGAAGATTTGGAAGGAGAACATGATGAAATCCAAAAGTAGAGAAGATGATTTGACAAGGCCAAGAAAAAGAGTGACAGACAAGGGCACAGTGGCTGAAAAGGGAATGGGAAGAGGATGGGATACGGAGACAGTAAGTAAAGTAAATCCTAGGAGAAGCAGTGACGGATAAGGAAAATAAAACCGAAAACCAAGCAAATGGGGACTGTTGACAATGCTCCAATTAACATTAAAAAGTGTTCATAGTTTTGTATAGACCAGACACCATGACAGAATTGAAAGGATGGATAAACACTGAGCAGCTGAATCTTGAGATGCTATCGGAAAGTGTTCTGTGTCCACTGATCGTCACGGGTGTGATGTCCTTTAGATACTGTTCATTCAAAGTGGAGGTGAATGACAGATGAGAGCATTCCACTGTTCAAAGACAAAGCTGCGAAGGTTCCAGGAGTGCAAACCATTCAGTGTGTGTGTTTCTTGGCTACTGTGCCCAAATGTGTGTGGATAACCTGCACTACAGCACACATGCATTCTGGCAGAGGTGTGTCATATTTCTGACCTATAACTGCTCTTATCGATAATAAAGAGAGGTCCTTTATACCTCGTGTTCCCTCTCCTCTCCTTTAAAAACACTGTCTTCCCCTCTGCCCCTCTTTTTTAGCTGTCGCCTGTCTCTTTTCCCCTCTGTCAATTTTTCTCTCTATTATGCCATCCTTCTCTTCCCAGCTCTAATTGCCAAACACCTTATCAGTGGGCAGATATTAATTTATTTGAGGCCCTGGTTAACACTCATCTTTTAAGATATATTGTAGTAGGTCAATAATAAATTAATATTTTAACCTGGGCATAAGGAGGATTCTCTTCCTCTTCATGTTGTCCAATAGCAGCTTACAAGTTGAGCACTGGAAATCTGCCTATAACATTGAGATATTTTAATCAGCAGTGGAATACATGCACTTGTAATTTTCTCAAAATATACATATGTCTATTAAATTTTTTTGGGGGGGAGAGGTGGGGGGATTGTTTGCAATTTATTCTTGTTGTTGTTGGCAACAACAACAACAACAATAATTTATTAAATCACACCTAGAGAGCAAAACCCAGGGAGCCTTAGAATATCTAGCTGGGGTATACAACTCAGTTAAATGCTGCTGGGCCAGCCTAAATGAACAAAAGTAGGGGAGCCACCACTGTCCATCTCACTGTGGACCGACAGAACAAGTTTCTCCATTCTACCCTAAATGACACCACCAAAAACCTAAACAACAAAAATAAAGCCATGACAACTGGACCACAGAGCCCAACAACAACAACACAAGAAGAAGAAACAAAACACGTAAGGTACCACACGATCACCACCACTTCCTGGAGAAATAAAGATTAGTTTATCTATAAATCCGCAGTGCACTGGCGTTGCGCCCGGAGTTTGCCCCCGCCTCACGCCCTATGCTGGGTTAGGGTTAGACTGGGATAGGCTCCAGCTCCCTGTGACCTGTGCAAGTGGATGAAGCGAGTAGGGAGATGAATGAATGAATAACAAAATAATTATTCACGCATTTCTTAAAAATATTTCTTTCCATTTTAGTGGTTTCTTTATCAAAAACACATTAAAGTCATACTGCTGAACAGTTACAAGTAACTGATTAAATCTCATCACATACCGATAGGGAATGTGGTATTTTTTAGAACTCCTAAATTGAAATGACGTCTTCACTCCTTATCCTGTTGTTTTGGTCTTTGATCCTCCTCTCATCTGCCATTTTTGTTCCTTGTCTCTTTTCAAGACCTCCTACTGTCCTGACATCCAAGCTCTGCTTCCTTTCGTGGCTCCTCTTTCTCTCCATCTACAATCTTGCTCCTCACTTTCCTTATCAGATCCGAACTTCAACAGAATTGAGTTTTTTCTTCTTCTTGTAATTCTGATGTTTTATTGTGTTGTGTTGATATTTTCACATTGTGGGCATAAGGTTAGGAATCACATTCACTGAAGTAGACTACTGCTGTGAGCTCATTTTCTCTATTGCATCTGGTTTAAGCCCTCTTTTTAACATGGTGCTGTTCCTCTTATGTATACACAGTCATCTTTGACAACTACAGTATACTATATCCTTTTATGAATGTGCCATGTACACATCCTGTATAGTACACAAGCAGTCATGTACACATCCTGTACAGTACACAAACAATCACACACATCTCAAAAGACTTTATTGCTCTCACATTGTATCTCTTGATGCCGCTGGCTATGCACATAAGTTCAGTTAGTCTTTTAAACACCCTTGAAAATCAGTACATTTTACAGTACAAGTGCTTTTTTTTTTGAGAAACTACGGATGTGTAAGTTCACTTTTCTGAGTGTCCAGCTTGCCTTCTGTAGATAATTTAAAACGGTAATGTCTGTTTTGTGTATCTTGTTTCCTCTTCCTTTCAATAGATGACATTGCTCCCATGTTCATCCATACACTTGTTTTATTTTGTGTTTAATCCATGTTTCGCTTCACTCACCTCATTACACCGTCTCACATGTTGTCTTCTCTTATTTTTTCTTTCATCCATACATGTCTACCTCCAACTGTCTGGAAACAGTAAGCAGCATGGTATGATGGAGAAAATGAAACAGGTATGGGTTGTCTGGGTTCAATCGAACTACAAACCTGGGTCTGGGCACTTTTTCTTCATCATTGGATTCAAACTATAAATTTAATAGGAATTAGATATGTCATGAGACGCACTGTCTTTGAAACAATACGGAATCTATATAAAAGTGTTGTTCCTTAGTAGCCATGATTTTTTGTAATTGACTGATCTAGTCTGGTAGGTCATAGACCATGTAATGGTCTGTTCGCCCTCTAGACAAGGATTAGCTAACAACTGGTCCAGGTTTGTATGTGCCATCTGCCATCTATCCATCATTTATCTAACCATTCATTGCATAGCCTGTTTCTCTTCTCCAATCAAGACAGCTGAACATTTGATTTACTTTCACTGTGGTAAATGTGACCTCATGGGTGTATTCCAAAGCAATCTAATTCTATATGGGTCTCAGTGCTCTCAAGTGACTCCCTTATCCCTGCCAAGTCCTCTTTTCTCCTTCCAGCCAACTCTTCCTTCAAAGATGGTAATCTGTATAGTCCAGCGTTTCTCAAATAGCGGGGTGTGCCCCCTATTGAGACGGCTCTTTCTAACCCTGTATTGTGAGCAATGATTTAAGAGTAATTACTAACTGAAAAAATAATTAAGTTAGTGAACTATTTGACTTCAGATCCTGATTTCCCATCTAAATCTCTCATGTCAGTTTAAATTGATGAAATGTGAAAACTCAATTTTGTGTTATTTAATGTACTGACAACAACCTTAAAAATCAGCATCTATCATTTTTCAAAATTTATCACTAATCAGCATTTATTTTTTGCCCCTCATACATGATTTAGCTACCTCCTGACAGGTCATTCATATTGGGGGAAGCAACAGGTTGACCATTTTGTTTAATAACAGGTGATTTGCTGAGCTGTGGTTTCCCTGCCCAGTTGGCACAGAGTTGGTTGCCATATTTTATAAGTCACATTTGTCATTCCTCTGTATCTACACTGTTGTTTGTTGTATCTACCTTTTATATATTATGTAAGGGTTATATGATTCTATTATGTATGGGAGATAAGTAATCTTTTAAAGCCATTCCTCATCTTCTGTAGTTTGCAGTGTGAGTCAGCTACTGAAGACAGTAATTGGAATGCCATTGTGTGACTGTTACACTAACAAAAATTATTTAAAATTTGTTAATTGTTGGTCTAGAATTTTTTCTTCATAAATTTGACACAAGCTGGAGCATTTCTCTGAAATATCAGAATGATTATGAGTTTTTAGACAACAACAAAGCCATTGAGTTGCTTTTTGAAATGTGGGGAAACTGGATGCTTTGTTAATTTTTATTGAATCAGAGGGTAATGTAAAAAAAGAGGAACATGTTCTAGTTGAGAGGGTGTTGGCCCTTGTAGCCCTCACTCACTCCTGACTCCTTGTCTCCACCCACCTCTTCTTCCCAGTGCATGTGTTGATTGATTTCTTGTGGAGATATGATGATAGATCAATTATTTCAAAGTGTTTTAGAAATTGAAAATTGATTGATTGATGAAACTTTGCTGTTGGAAGGTGGTGCTTGGAGCTTTGAGCAGCTAGTTTCATCAGCAGTTTTTGAAAAGTGTAAACCTGTGTGTTCATGATGGCGGTCACTCCCAATGTATTATTTGTGTGTGTGTTGTGGAACCCTTACTTTCCTGTCTTATATTAGCCAGTGTGAAGACACTGTAGGTTTCTTTGTAAAGAGTTTGTGTTGGTGTGTTAAAGTGGGAAAACAGCTGGTGTGTCTCAGCATGTGAGAGTCTTTAGGGGAAAAAACATGAGATTATCTTTGGCGCACAACAGGAAGCTGCTTAAACTCTCCTGGAAACTAACCAAGCACTTCCTTTAGCTACAGTATACTTAACTGGGCATGAGGGATTCATGCTGTGCTTTGGTCCCAGGTACATGCTGTATCTGGTTATTTTGCAACGGTGTTACAATATATGATAAATATATTATAGCACTGTAAATATATATATATACACACATGTGTGTATATGAACAGTATATTTATACAGTACATATGTACATTATATATATATATATATATATATATATATATATATATGTGTGTGTGTGTGTGTGTGTGTATGTGTGTGTGTGTGTGTGTGTGTGTGTTATTTTAAAATATATATGGTTTTTTTTAACCAAATTCACAACTTAGTGCACAATTACATTTTCAGAACAAATCCTAAAGCAGAATGATGCAGGGAAGGGCAGGAAAGAGGGAGGACCAGACACTGATGTAGAGAAATGGTAATGATAGGAGGCTGATGGGGCAGAGTGAGATTTGGATTTTTTTAAAAAAAGCCATAGTAGTCTGCTAAATGTATAATAAAAAAATAAAGATTGATTAGATATAGAAATGTGGCCCCGCTATAACGTCCTTACAGTCACATGAGAAAATCACATGTACACATCACATATATCATCATAAAGAAGATTTCCTCACAAATGCACCCGGTACTCAACCAGTATGAAGATGTTAACCATTAAACCATAATTATGATACAATATATAACACAAATTCTGAAAAGAATGGGGAAAACAAAGCAAGCTGCCTTCAAATAAAGCTCACAGAGTAGAAGAGAATAGAATCATGGAAGACCAATTTGAATTACAGTAATCTGTTGCAGAGCGCCATCACAATGAAAAAAAGAAAATATGTAAAGCACTGAATATACTGAAGGAAAGGGTTTTAGTAGAGGACAAAACACAAGGCCATACACATATACTGCACACTTGTTATATTTATAGTTTGTTGTTTCTGTTCATATATATGCAACACTCTGTGCACCAAAGAACAAGACAGAATGTAACAGATTGAGCTGTAAGTCAGACAAGTGAGAAGATTAACTATTAACTTCCAGCTAGTGACATTATTCATGTCATAATTCTTAAATAGGGAAATCAGTGGCACAGGAGAGAAATATCTCACCAAGGAAGCGCAAAATTTATATTCTCTTCTCTAAAAAGGAATAATATATTCCAGTTTAAAAAGTGTAAATTATAAGTACACAGCAAATCAATAAATTGACCAATTTAGAGCCTGGTCTGGGTGTCGAATGCATCACATCTCCTTCACCCAGTATGCATGACAGATCAACTGGCAGAACACCAAATCATCCAATCATTTCCTGTTCTCAGAATTAACATGTTCCTGTGGTCATTTTGCAATGACCTTGTATTAAATGAGCATGGTTTAACCAACTAGAAACACAAAGGTTGTACTGGTGTTGCACCTGCTTATGCCAGGGTATTTGGCTTGTTTTTGACTGTTATAAAATTAAAAATTCCAGAAGTACTAATTAATTAATGTGAGTTTGTTTGTTCTATCGCTGTAATTAATTTAATTTTGTGTATTTGTTCTCTTTCGTCATTGTTAAATAATTACTGTGGATTTCTGTCATAGACAAGATGCACACTTAAATGCTTTCAGCACAAAGTCTCAGTTTTCTATTAATTAGCAAAACCTTATAGTTTGCAATGGGATTTGGTTGAATTCCTATTTTTGTGCACCTGTGTGAACAGTGTCTTTTAGTTTGACTTGTTAATAGCTAAAATTAACAATCCATTGATTCATGTGGAGACAACCATTATAGTTGCGGGAAGCTTGTCACATATTTTAGAATTGACGGGCATCCTGAAGGAAATGCAAGAATGACAAATTTTGCAAACAGGGAAACCAAAGAACAAAGAAGTTAAATTAATTGAAAGGTTGTGGGTCAATTTTGAGTTCAGCCTCTGCCACAGTGGTATCACACACATGTTCACATACTGGTCAAGGTCAGAGAGAGACATGCTGGGATCAAAGGGTCCCAACAGAGGACTAAGTCATAACTGACAATTATAATTAGGCTAATTGGGGAAAAAAAATCATCATCACACTGAGTAATGACCTGGGAGTGCCAGAAAGGGTGATCTTGAATGGGTGGATGGATGGGTGGATGAGAGAGACAGAGATAGCAAAGCAGGTAGACAAAGGGTGTTAATTAGGGTAAGGCTAAGGGGAATGAAGGATGATTAGTAAGCAAAAGAGACAGACAAGCTGACATATGTGACCTGGGTTAGGGGTAGAGGTGTTATAGAGGTGTGGCTATTTGACATAGACAAGCTAGTAAGGGTGATAAAGAGCCTGTCCCTCTGTTGTATGTGAAGGTTTTAGTATGTGTGCTGTAACTATCATGCATGTATCACCCTCTTCCTTCAGTATATCAGGTTTTTCTTATTAAAGTTGTAGTATGTTGAAGAACTGACTTGCTCTTTCTTTTAAAGACAACAATATTTCTACCACAAACTTAATATACAACAACACAGACTCCATCAGACTGTCAACTCAACTGTTCCATTAATCTACTCATCTGCCTAGATAAGTCAAATATTTTATTTATATGATGTACACAGGGGATCTTCATTCTTTATGCATTTTTATGCAACATTACGTACATCATTCATTATATAGCAAATGAGCGGTGTGCACTAGCAGATGTTTTCTGAATCCTCATTAAAAGCCTTTCACGGACAATGCAAGGAAGGTTCTATAATATGCACATTCCCACAACATAATTATGTATGCTTACAATTCCCACAACATAATTATGCTTACAATATGCCCTTTAAGTTTTTTCCTTTACAAAAGCCAAAATTTAAAAAGTGGAGTTCTGAACTAATCCTGAAATGGCTGGTTGCTCTACTAACAGAACTGATGTCAAGCTGCTTTTGATCTTTGAAAATTCAAGTTGAGATCTGTTCGTAATTCTGTCGTACTCTATTTTGAACTCCTTCTCTGTCTGCTTGAGGTGGGCGGATAGATTAATTGTTTAGTATTGATGCAACTCTGTGTAAGAGAAGTAAGACAGCAATGCAGCACTGGTACTGATATAATGTAGAATGATGCCTCCAAGACCATTTTTTTGCCTTATTTTTTAACTTTATTTTTTTTATTTTATTTTTTTTATCAAAATGATTGCATAAACATACCTCATGTATGACTGACGCAAATGAAAAATGTAATTAACTATATAAATTAATTTTCCTTTCAATGGCTGGTCAATTAAACACCTTTCTAAGCATCGTCATGTTGTTGTGGTTGTTTTCATAGTTTGCTTATAAAAAAAATGTCTCTGCCTCTCTTATTTTCTGGAAAGCCTTGTTCTTTTGATCCAATTTATTTTTTGTGTTAGTTTACAAAAGAAACAAGAGAGATGTATGATTTAAAATCTGTTGAAAAATTTTTCTCCTTTGGGACCACAATGTTTGTTTTGATGTTTTATTGTGATTATGATTCAGAGAGAATTTACACTGACCATACTTGACACTTCATGTAATTTCTGAACTTGTGGTACATTTATACCTTTTTGAAATGATGAAGTGAGACATTTGTTTGTTAGTGATTGTGCATTATGTTGTATCTGTTTTTTGAGTAAACATCTTTGAAATCATCATCAGTTCAAAAACACAGCTACAGTTATACTTCTATTTAGATTATTTGTTTGTGTGCTTTTAAAGGGCAAAGCTCACAAATAATTGCAGCTAATTCTGACCATGTGTAGTATTCCAATCTACAGTATAAGCCTTTGGTACATTTCATGTAACTTAATGATGCAATATTCTTGCAATTATTGTCCTTTTTGTGTGTATTGGTGGCTACTGTAGGTCTTATTTGACAAGTTCATTAAGTTCTCTACTGAATAGACTTCAACAGCTATAATGAGTTTTTCTTTGTTAGTTAATGGATGAAAAATTATTCTAAAGGTCAGCCTTATACAGATGGTCTTAGTAAAAAAAACCTGTCTCCAAGATAACCACCCTTTTCAATGGTATTTGCATATGACGTTACCATCAGTGTGTCATTTAATTAATGCAGCCAAATTCACACTTTTGAATTTGGCTTTCTTATAATTAAAGATGAATACAGCAATCACACCTTTGATCTATGAACACTGGACCTACTATTACTTTTAAAGATGGGTGGGTTCTAAAAGTGTTCCCTGTGCTTCAAATGCCTACAGTCATCAGACGCGACCAGAGGAATAATTCGAATAAAACTGAAAGCATAAAGAGCGGTTAAAGTAGAGAAGTAATTACCCGTCATTTTTCAAACTCCTAACAGTCAAGTTCTTAATTCACAATTTTTTAATGCTCCAAGAAACTTGAGACTGCAAAGACATCAGACCCATCAGGCACATTTATTTAGTCAAAGTATAATAAGTTATACAATAACAGTGTAAATCTACTTAAGAGGACACTCCTTGTCAGGAAGGAAGACAACATAGGACACAAATTCTTTGGGACCTAGAGAATTGGAACAGAGACAAAAAATAGGCCATTGGCACCTTTGGAAAGGAAACTGGAGTCCCTTTAGTGTAAGTCTACAATGTTTTTAAAATTTTCCAGGGTGTTTAACCTGAAGGCCTTAGAAATACTTCCTCCACCTGATGAAGTGATTTTCTGTTAATTATAATCATAAAAGATAAGGTAGCCACTTGATTTAGCATTATAAAAGCCTCACACTGTATGATTCATTGGATGTACTTATGTATGTAGAATGTTGGCTCCTTGGCATTCTCTGCTCACATGCAGATTTTCTTTTTATTAGGAAGAAGATGCACTTTCGGACGAACTTCCACCACTGGAATTCGAGTTTAAGCCACTTGATAGATCTCTACTTAGTTATTTTTAGCTTATGCTATGAACTAAGATGGGTCTCACTATAATTTTAAATATGTAAAAATGCAATGACAAACCAAAAAGAGCTCAGCAATGTGGGAGACTGAGGAGTCATTTATAAATGTATTAACTACCACCAAGATGATTATAATCTCACCTGGTAACAGTCGATCAGGCAGACTCATGACAAAATTGAATAGTAAATGCATTTTCATGCTATTTAGCTATATTGTGAAGATTTTATAGTCTAATACTTAATGTTGAAGCAAGCAAACAGGTAATTTATGTAATGCAGGTGACAAAGATGTTTCTGGAATGTTTTTCAATCGCTGTTGTCATTGATAACTGTCACCTGCATCACACTTTTACGAACCAGTGAACTGCTTACAATCAAAGCCAGATTAAGAGCAAAAGCAGGGCCAAAGAAGTGTTTTATTTATTTTGTCCATTGCCACACCTGTGGATGGATTCATTGGGTGGTTAAAGAAGGAACCATCCATAATTAGCCAAAAATGTTCTTTAACAGCTGATTGATCATTGTGTTACAGGCTTTTGTCTGTGAAAACAAAACTCAAGCTCAGTGTCTTAGATTATGATCAGGGGAAATGGGCTTGAATGAGATGTTACTGCTCTTATAAATCAGCGGGCATCATTTTTAACCTAAACACACTGAAGCGAGTTCCAAAACTGTCAAAGCAACCAGTCTGGTCCTCATTCACTTGTCATGAAGTGATAGAAAACAAAACAGTAAGAGACGGAAAAGAATGACAAATAGAATGACTGAGTAACTGACAGATATCTAGAGCTGTGATGGTACAAAATGGGGCTTTTGTTACTGTTATATTTTCAAAGCATATTTTCACATCTTTCTCCTAAAAGGAGAATGCACATAAACTCTCCTGTTGGCTTTCTTGCACTTGTTAGCATGCGAAAAATTACACCTTTTTATTGTTTTTATTGGCAAGAATTTGGAACTCATACAGAATTTCCGTTATATGTCTCACCTCAATGGATACAGATGAAATTAGATGACTGGGAAGTGATTTAGATGGTTCTTTACAACAAACCAAATATGCAAGGATATATCCTGTCTTTTATTTGTTCTTAATTTAGACATATTTGTACAGATTTGTTTTCTCCTTGCGAAGTAATCCTTTTTTCCCCCCTTTTTTTTAAGTAATCCGTTTTTAAAGCCTCATTACATTTTCTGTGATTCAAGTTTGGAAACATTAATACATGAAAAAGTCCAAAGGGGATAAATACTTTTTATATGCCCTCCATCTGTGTGCATAAGGATGCTTGTGAGATACTGCAGGCTGAGATGAAAGGCCATTTGTCTTTGAAGAGAGGCCCATATCAGGGCTCTACACTGCTCTACATACAGCTTGAAACCACAATCCCCTTTGTTTCATAAAAAAATTAAAACTTGGTTTTGTCTATTCATGCGTTTTATTCTGTTTCAAAGTGACATGATGCTATGTTTCACCGTTTTGCCACACATTGCCTGTTTCTGTCTTTCATTTGTCCTCTCTGATGACATTATTTTTACATCAAATTTTCATGCTTTGGTCTGATGCCTGAGCTAAGGTTTGAGTGTTTGAGTTTTTCCATCTTGTTTCTCTTGCGAGAAAAACATAGGCAGGTCCATTAAAAAGAGTAACAGATTTTATATTGCCCTAAAGATTTGTAAGAGACTGAAACTGTTCATATTATTACCCTCTTCATTCCACTTTATCACACAGACATCCCCAAGAGTAAGATTCAATAATTTTGAAAGAATTAGAGGTGGAAAACAAAAATTATATTTTCCCAATTCACACTTTGGCAAGCAGATAAATAAATTACAATGATGCTTTAGAGAAACATCCAAAAGGATGTTGATAGAAAACAGAAAATGAGAATACATTCAGCATCCTTACACAATATACAGTAATCATATCACCGTACAGCTGAGCGTCTGCACACTCAGCTAATACACAAGGGGACACACACTCGTACACAATAAACCGTGATTCAAGCTATTAAAAAAGCAATTAGCTTGAGCTTCATCTATGAGAATCTGAGAAAAGGCCATGGGACTTAAATATTAGTGCAGGAAGAGAAGCACTCTATAGAGAAGATGTAAAGGAGAGAAGAAGCCTCTTAGAGTTGGAATCATAAAGGCTGACATGATTGCTGACAGAAATATATATATACAGTGTTCTCGCTTGCGTGCATCCTTGCGTCTTTGACGCGCATCTTTTGACAGGGACGCACGATGCATTCCTGGGACGCAAGCTTTAAATGCACTTCCATTCAACAATAACATTCACAATCTTTCCATTTCTCCACTTAAATTTGAACCCGGAAATCGCTATTATATTTTGAGTTTCTCATCATGAGACTCACCTGCGTGATTCTGTCTTATTAAAATCGAGCAAACGGCAACACGTCTGTTCGTTTTGCAGCTACAGTGAGAGCTAGGAGTTCCTCCAAAGCAAGCATAAACTGTCGCTTATGCCTGGAGAGTTCTGTTTGGTTTCTCTGTCTGTTAAAGCGATTTGTGATTAAGTGTTATACAAACAGAGGCTGATTGATCGGCATGGTGGCACAGTGGGTAGCGCTGTCGCCGCACAGCAAGGCGATTTCGGGTTTGAGTCCCGTTCTGTGCGGAGTTTGCATGTTCCTTTGCGAATCATATTTTTCTGTCACGGCCTCTTTCAGACTGTTGTCATTTTCGTCGTCAGAGCTACTTGTATCAGGAGGTGTCTCAGGTGTTTCTTTAGCAATTTTCTTCGCTTTGCTGATTCTTGTGTTAGTGTTTTTCCTTTTAAGAGCTATCTTTAATAATTCCTCGTCTATCACAATATCATCATCCTTCTCGTCCTTCTCCAGGAAAGACTCTTTCAGCCTTCACCCAATCACTCTGACCATCCTTTATGCGTGTTATTCTGTGGCTCCGGGTTGTTGGCCGCCGACTGTTTAACCTTAGCGCTGTCACCTGTGACCTCTGTGTTGATGCCCGGTGATTCCGCGGGTGGTGGAGTTGGAAACTCAGAAGGCTGCGATTATGAAATCATGACTGCACTACTGGAAGACACCAGAGGGATTGCGGCCCCCGGTTGTTTAACCTTTGCGTTGTCACCTGTATCCTTTGTGTTATTATGCAGTTCGGGGTTGGCAGTCGGTGACCCAATGGGTAAAGGAGTCGGAAGCCCACAAGGCCGCGGTCCCGGAGCCTGGGCCGCAGCGCCGGACGCCACCACAGCCGCTTAAGTAGCTGCAGCTACCGGCACCGCGGCTCCCACCGCGGGTCCCCCCAGCGGGCGCAGGGGGATCGTTCAGATAGTTACGCATGAGATGGCCCTCCCATCCACACTTGAAACATTTCATGCTCTCACTAGTGAAATAAACCATGTAGTCATAGTGATCACTTGTGAGCTTGTAGTTCAGCTCTTCATTGGACCCTTTTGGGATCATCATAAATTGCCTCCAGAAGGCGTAACATGCCTGAGTGGTACTTCCGACTGGGAACATATTGATAGGACTCAGGAGCCGACCATGTCGCAACACCTCCATCTCCAGGAGGTAGTTGCTCAGGCGGTTCGATATGATCATCGTTTTAATCGGGCTAGCCAGGTGGAGGACGGGGATGAGGGTATTCACAATCACCACCACGCTCACAAACACCTGGTGCACCTTTGCAATTTCATCAAGAAAGATTACCACTGCTTTGTTCATTCGGGAGCCTGCTTAAAAGCTGTCGCAACCGACCTGCTCTCTCACCACTAAACACACCTCCCCCACCGAGCAGTTGCGGGGGGTGTTAACTTTATCCCATGCTGCTGTGTGAGTTTCGCCAGAGCGGCTTTCTCCTCCGCGGTAGCCCATCTCTGGTAGCCCATCTCTGGGCTACCGTAGTGCCTCCTAATTTCCGCAAAAGTCTCACAAACAACGGTACTGCGAAGTAACCGTCAATAACTGAAGGTGAAGATGCACGTATACAAAAAAACAAAAAACGCACTTAGACGCCACAATCCCGTCTATTTCTCTCACAAACTCCTAAAACGTGACCGTTGTTAAGTTATGGTACACAAAAAACTGTTAGAAATACATTAAAAAAACCCACAAAAAAATAAAGAGAGAGAGAGGTGTGTGTGAGTTGGTGGAAAGTCTTGGTGGAATGCCAATGGACGAAACACATAAGACGCCAAAAAATATTTAATCCATATAAAAACAGATAGCGCTCAGACAGAGAGGAAGATAAATTGCTTGTTATTTTTAAAATCAGTAAAAGCCGTTTTCCCTCCAGTGTCTGCATTGGTAAGGAAAATTGAAAGTGTTCTTATTCATTGCTGCATGCTCTTTTATTCAGAGTTTGCATGCACTATTCCATGAAGATTCTTTTTGTTGCAGTTTGTCACCTACGGTACAATCTGGATATGTTTAAATTGTTAAAATTCACATTCAATAACAAGAGTTGAGATACAAGTCAGCCACAGATACGCTTCATTATATTAATTAGTTCATGTCAGTTGATTGGAAAACGAGGAAAAAATTTTAATGTTAGTTTTCAAATCATTTATAATAAACATTTACTTTTATAGTTTGGATGCAGCTAACAATTTAGATGGGTGCATAAATATATTTTATCTAATCACATAATAAAATATTTTACTTATTTAAATTTACAAAGTTCTTTTCTCTCCAAACACATTTCTGAATAAACCAGGATATGTGCCAGACCATATTTCTTGTATGGTTTATTGTTTTTATTTCTCTGCAATTAGATCTTGTGTCGGAGCAGACACAAATTGTAGACAGAAACAATTTTTCCATCTTAGTAAACAGAAAATATATATAAATGTATAAGTATAATTTGTACCCATTGTGTTGACTTGTGCTGTTTAAACTTTGTAAACCAGGTCAGTACCTTTCATTTCTTCTGCCAATTGGAGTGTGGTGTCTTGTTTCAAACATGAGATACGATACTTCATTCTCTCTGCTGTATATCCCCATCTATCATATGAAAACCAATTACATGACTCTCATTAACTCAAAGCCATCCTCTTTGAACATGGTTAATCATGAATGGTGTGTCGGGAGGATGGGGATTAGGAAGCATGAACACACACATGCAGAAACGTGTCGAGCCTCTGGGGTTTGTTTATTTAAAAAATATAGAGCTCAGACGCAAATGCTGATGAGATAAAGGGACTTGGAAGCTGGATGCTGTGGTTGCAGTATTGTTAGTATTTAACATGACCCTTTACTCCTTGCAGATATTTTTTTGCATTTGGGGATTTTTGGGATACACTGATTGCAGATGAGTGTGTGGTTGTTGTGCAGCATCATGTAAGAATATGCATAAGGCAATGATTCATGTCAATGCTCCATGATCTTAAAATTTGTGTGTGTGTGTGTGTGTGTGTGTGTGTGTGTGTGTGTGTGTGTGTATGTGTGTGTGTGTGTGTGTGTGTGTGTGTGTGTGTGTTGCAACTAGCTGGATGATGAGAAAGGACAGAGGGGTTGTGGAACTCACGCAGGACATTGTGATCATAAACACGCAGCTTCAATGTACAGTAAAGAGCATATTACATCAAGTGCACAATCGCTCAGACATGCATCGAGGTGTCTCACAGGCTTACACACATGTAGCATAGGACGCACATACACGCACTCTTTCAACACAGGGTGGTTTTACTGTGCCTCCGGTGATTCGGGACAGATTCAGGACACTTTGGGTTCATTAGTCAAACCAAAGTAGGACAGATACCTTTAGAACCTCTCTCCTCTCTCTTTCTTTTCTTGACCTTCTCCTTTTCTTCCTCTCTTTCTCCACTCATCTGTATGATCTTTTCTCTTCATTTATGAAAGTCGTCTTTTCATGTGCTGCAAACATGAGGCCATCTGTAGCAGCTCGAGCCCTCTCTTTGTTCTTTCTATCCCAGCACTCTCTGGTAACCCTCCCTCGCTCCTACACAAATGCACAGAGATGCACTCACACTTTGTCTCACTTGCCTGTGACTTGTGTGGACACACATGCCATAGCTGTGAGTTTACTATGAGACAATTTGCTGCAACATTAATGAAACCATAAAACTCATATGAATATTGATGAGCTATTCTTTTGGAATCTGCACATTTCAGATGGCCCAGAGGCAAAATAGTAAGACACGGACACATGCACAAACACACACAACGATGGAATATTTCACTGACAAATATTAAAACGAATATTCAGTGACAAATTAAAATGTGAAATTGGCAGGGTCTCTCATGTTGTCACCTTCTAAGCAGGTCAATCTTGCCACTTACAGAAGGATACACATGCCTCCACGTGTCCTTGCACACACCCACACACACACGCGCGCACGCACACACACACACACACACACACACACACACACACACACACACACACACACACACAGCATTACGAGATGTTTGTTGTTTGTGTTCATTTCATATCTCTGACACAAAGGATTCTACATACAGCATCTTATTTAGCTTGCACCTGTGTACGTGGTTGAAATAAAGCTACAGTCATAAAACCAAAGGTCCCTTTGCGCCTTTCCAGTTAATGTTCATGTAGTTGATATTCTGGGAAGTCTGCTTATTCATGTCTACATTCTAAATATAAAGCTACTATCAACAGACTTAACTTTTCACAGACGGAGAGCTAACCTGTCTTTGTCCAGCTGTAACCAAACCTGACACATCTAAAGCTCACGAATTAACACAATGAAAAGCTCTGGTTTTGTGGAGGGTTATCCAGTATGAAAGAGTATTTCTTGGTAGTTGCAGCAACTCCGTAGAGATTTGCTGTCATTGTGAGTCTGCTGGCAAACAGCGTGGTCTCCATCCTTTTCATCAAACATTATCCATCTGAGAAGTATGACTGTTGTCTGCCTTTGTGTGCACTTTTGTTTTTATGTGGGAAATTGTCTTTTTGTGCTAGGGGCTATTTTTACATTCATGTACGAAATTATAATCTCTTCAAAAGTTAAATGTGGGTGTAATTTGTTTTCATGAAAGATAACAAGACTCTGTAAAGTGTTTATACATACATTCAGAAACTTAAATCAAGAAAGTCAACTTCACTTGAAATCTTAGCTGTGTGTTTTCTGGTCCTGTCCTCAGAACTTCAGGGAAATATAATGAACTTTTTTGAAACATTGCTGCTCAAACTTTCATAACCCTTTTGTGGCTCTGCTTGATTGTGTATGCATGCGTGTGAGACTGTCTGTGTTTTTCTCCAGTTTCCACAATTCTTTCCTCAGCGCTTTTCAGGGATACAATGAGGATAATTAATTATAGAATGAGTCTTGTTCTTACCATCTCTGTCTTTCCTCATTTCTTCTCTTACATCAATACTGTTGTATGCACATGAACCTATTCTCTTTCATGCCATTTATTATCCCATCTTTGTGTTTTCCCTCTGCCTCTTTCCTTATTCTGTCTTCTCTTTGCTGCTGTTTATCCCTGTGTTTCATAAGTAAAGACCAAGACAGATGGACAGATTGTGTGTTGGACTTTCAAGGCCCTCAGGCACTCATAGGTACTCATATTTGTGAGACGTGGCACTCTTCAGTGCATGTACCAATTGTTCTGATTGGACATATAGGCTTTGAGTGGGAATAAAAATCAGGATACAGGAACTGGAACTGGGACCATGACAAGAAGAGCAGTAACAATTTGATGTTCAACTAATGAATTGACATCACACACATTTCTTAAACACTTTTTAACCGCCTGGCTTTGAAAGTTCTGCTCAAAAATGTATGTTTTATATTTCTCATGGTCAGTCGTGATGCATTGAAGAACACTGGAAAAGCAGACAGTAATACTTACTTTTACACAGTATTTGTAATCACATTTGGATGAATGGCCGTTGCTATACTAAGATTTTGCTGTTTTGTGCAACACTGCAGATAATTTCTGTAGGTTGTGGCCACCATAACTGCCAAGCAATGTGTGGTAACTTAAATTCGGCCTTTTAGTGTATTTGCTAATAACAAGGCTAAAAATGGGACTCAGGCCAGAAAACAATGACAGCACTAATCTTGAATGTATTTTAATGATCTCTGTAGATTCTATGTAAGAAAAGATGGAATTATTCAGAACAAATAGTTCATTACTACACAACAAGTACAAAATAACTCACAGAAGGACGTTATCCATGTCGAGCCTCATTTGGAAAAAACGTTTCATTTGGAACTATTCTGGATTCTTTCCAGGAGTTGCACGACAGGAATTCTACTCACTTTATCTTAATAGTGTTTAAATGAACACAAATATCTTCCCTGAATATTTGCCCAAATTATGGTTACATTTAATACACACTTTGCATTGTGTGGTTCCATTCTTTCTTGCTTCTGTAAAGCTACTGCACCAGTGTTGGGCTGCTCTGTGTAGGTTGATATGGCACCCATGAGCATCTGTCTTAACTATCTAAGTGTAAAGGACAAGTGTATCAGTGTTTACATTACATTTATAGTAATATTTTGTGAATCAAGATTATTATCAGTCAGGAATCGTCTGAACCAACAATCGCAACTGATGACAGGAACTCTGCTGGATCTCCTGCTACTCGTTTTAACTGCTTCATTGTTTCTTCTTACATAAATAATCCAATGGTCTGCCCAAATAATGTGGGGACACTATTATTACTAAAATTTATTCATATCCACCGGCATAAAGTAACAGAATGTGAACTGTTGGCTCATGTATATTATTTTTTAAAGTAAGCTGTTTTACAAGCGTCCATTTATGGATTTAAAACCTGTGTGAAGATTAGTCAGACCATTTAAGGGGTCAACTTACTGTATTTCATCTGCCCAAGCAGCTGTATTCTGTTTACCTGCCATTCATCATAAATGTCTCCAGAGGCATACTTGTTTAGTCGCAAGCACATTATACAGTAACTGCCAGTGCCTTTGTTGGGGGAGCTCAGCACTATGGGCTGAATCAATACAAGACTTTGAAGTAAAAAGAATATATACAATGTCGAGAAATAACAAGTTACTAGTTTCTCATATAAAAATAGGATGCATAAAACAAAGGACTCTTTCAAAAGTGAAATCTGCAGCAGGCTGTAATTACCAAAGTTAGAAGAGTTCGGCTTGAGATACGTCAAACCACTTCAGTTGACTAGAAAACAGAAAATATTTTGTGCACAAATTCAAAACTTATTTTTCCAGGACTGTTTTCTGTTAACTGGATCCATTTTGAGTCCTTCATTAACATTAACATTAAAATGACAATCTACACCAACAATCTACATTCAGACAACCTCCTCTTCTCCTTTGCTATTATTTAAGCTTCACACAACTTCTTAGAAATAATAAGTTGAAATATATTTAAGCATTGGTACTTACAGCTCTAAAGATGAAACCTAAGAGAGTAAATAGAAACATGTCTAACAGGATGTCCCTGTAATTGTGAATCACTCCACTGTGAACGGTTTTCATTGAAGCTACTTTCTAACAAAGAAATGGCCTCTATAAAAACAGTTGACATTGTCTTCTTTGTTTATTGTCTGAGCAAATAGTCACTTATCCACAGTTAAGTGACCAATTGGGACTTGTTTGTTTTTGTGATTCAAGGTGCATTATGCACATGCTGTTGTGCAATCCCACAGTGCAGACTCACAGGACATGCTCACTTAGCCATGATGAACAGGTACTTGGTAATTGGCTGATTTAGCTGATTTGGTTCATGACCCAGAATGCTGATGAAGCCTGGGCACAGATGTGAAATGGCTTGAAATGAGGGGAAGGGGGATTTAACGGTAGGTGTGTTAGACTTTGGCAACAGTCCTAACCAATCAAATTAGTTGATCATATTTTCTTCAAAAGCTGTTCAATCATTTGCTGTTATGGCATAAAGACTGATGGAACAGAGGAAGTCTTCACCTAAAACAAACATTTTTCATTGATTAGCTTACCACTTCAATGTTGTTACCTTTCATCTAAATCATCATGAAGACCTAGCCCACAATGTCGAAACAATGGCAAGTATTGGAGATATCGCAGGAAAATTTTTCTTTTGTTGCAAATGTGTTCCTGAATCTGCAGGTTACAAAGCAAATTTTATTCTGCTGGAAATCAAGTTCAAACTCAACAATGTACGTCTAAGACATTGGGTGATAATAAACATCACTGTTAAGGAGGAAAGAGAAATAAGTTTATCAATTGTGAAACACATTTCCCATTTTCATAAATGTCACCATCGCCTCATTGGTGGATCCTCCAGAGCAGGTTCTTAATGTCTTACCTAAATGCATCAAAGAGCTGTCTGTCTTGTTATCTTGAGTGAAGGACTGCCGCGGTGGGGCAGTCACAGTTATTACATCCCGCTTCAAAGCGGTGATGTATTGTAATTGTCAGTGTTGGTGTGTTTGTCTGTTTGTCCGTTTGTTAGTATTTCCACCAAATCACTTCACAACCATTGCAGATAGAAAGATGAAACAAAAAGCAGATTACTTGGGCAGCAAAGGGGATGAAAATGAGATCATGACATTGACCTTGAAAAAACTAGGTCAAGGTCAAATTTCAACTTTTGTACACTCGGGAACCAGATAGAAAGATGAGGGTGAAGACCAGTGTAAGGCCATAGATCAAAGCTAGTGCTTTGATCTACCTATGCACTAGCTTTGATCTATGGTCAAAGCTAGTGCATAGCTTTGACCTACCCTGAAATGTCAAGGCTATGCACTTGTCAGTTACTACTTTCAAGGTAAGTCACGGGATGTTGCAGTCTCTGACTGCATTGGCCCTTGTTGTCAATGTGATGGCACAGGTGGGAGCTGCAACATAATTTTGAGGTGTCAAGGACATCTGATGGTAAATCTACTTTTTTTTTTAAAAAAACATTTCTTGTCTTCACTTCCCTTACTTTTCTCTTCACCCTTCATTCGCCACTATCTCTCGCCTGCCCACCTTTCAGGTTTTCTGTATTGTTGCAGCTCTCCAAGGCGGCCATACAGAACAAACTGAGAACCCAGGAAAGTACCTTATCCGTGCCAAATGACAGAAGGGTAGTCGAGTCTCTGTGTTTTTGTGGTCGTTAGACCTTTTGCATTGATAATGAAGGCTGATGCGCACAAAATTTGTGTGTATTCTACAGTGTGAGCATATAAATGCAAGGGTGTGTATTCATATTTGTAATCAGTCGCTACATGTGTGTGTGGTGTTGCATCTGGGACAGTCTTTTATAAATGCAGGCAGCAAAAACGGGTTTTGGCTTCCATCAGCTTCATGCTCCATCAAAACTCATCATCGTGTTACAGGCACCACTGCAGTCGTACACACACATAGACACATGACCAGTATATATAGATGCACCTACACATTTGTGTGAAGAGGCTTGAATTCACTTACTGCCACACTTCTGCTGCAATGCCGGAGCCCTCCCACATGATATGTGTGACAGTCCTGTGACACAGTCACAACTACAATCTTCATTGTCTCCCATACTGTTGGTCCATCAATCTCTCTCATTAAACTCAAGCTGTCAACCCCTGTTCTTCACTGTTGTTTTTCAGACTCATATTAATGTGGTCCAGCTTGTTCCACACATAACATCATATTGATTATTGTATAAAATCACACAGGTATACAATATAGCATAGCACAATATGAAGGACAGTAATGCTGATATCAAAGTCTGTTTGTTCAAAGAATGTCTATTAGCAATAAATGTATACTTAAACGGTAAAGATGCCTCTGTAGGTATGGATCATAGGATTAGACTGGATAACCATTGATGGTAGTCAAGCAGCCGTTTTGTAGGCTGTAGTTATATAGTTGTAAATGGTGCAGCCACATGCGAGGAGGAGGATCACATTGGATATAACATAAGTGAAAATTCAGGCAGAAGAGATGTGACAGCTGGAAGTTTTTCTGTTTTACCTCCCAGAAAGGATTTTAGAGTTTTTGAGAAGTTTCTTCTGTGGAATTGTAAGGACAGTACATTGTTTGTTGGTCCACATTTTGTTTTTCTGTCAATGCTTATCCAATAATAAAAACATTTTTTTTACCACAACCAAAAAAGAATCATCGACTTCCCAATGTTTAAAACTTTGAACAGGTAAAATTAATTGTTTGCAATATTCTGTGAAAATACAAGCGGATAATTTAAGAAAGCTAGTGGAATCCTTGTTCACAGAGACAGTACTGCTTTCCCACCCCTAACAGTTTAGAGGATTGGTGGAAAATGCAGTAGCCAAGAGTGGTAGCCAGATTAAGATGGAATAATCTCACATACACTGCCAGATCTCAGCAAGACATGTGGTCTCTCAAAAACAGTCCAACTCTGGGTGTGGTCAGGTTTCCTCTTTCTGAGGATAATCACAGGTAAACCAATGTTCTCCAGACCATGGGAGGAATTTGTTTGTTGAAGTAGTGAGTAGCCATGTCACTTTTGAAAAACAGAATTTAATGTTAAGAACAATATCTTGTTAATTCAGGCATATATATACAGTATGTAAGTGTATATATATGCCTGTCTGTATACATACATACATATATATATATATATATATATATATATATATATATATATATATATACTGTATGTATACTGTATTTACATACAGTATATATATAATTAATGATTGGTTTGAAATGCATGGTAATGGTAGATTGGCAGGATAAAGAAGTACTTGTGTTCCACAAAACTACTGTGGCTAAATTCACATGGTTAGCAGGAGAGACATGAATATTAGGCAGAAAGTCATGCTGAGCATAGATCACAGTTTCTGCAGCACCTGTTACCAACATTTGCACCTTCAGAGCAGCATGGTGCAGCAAAAAAATCCACTTACAGTTGAAGTGCAATTAAAAGATGGGTAACTAGCGTTTGCACATTGTCACTAGATCTGTGTTGTTGTTTTTTTTTAAGAGGAAGCATCTTAGACTAAAGTTCAATCCCAGTTCCCTCTCCAATGGCCATTACATCTGGCCCTACACCTCCCTTTTTGATGCCTTGATGCCCCTTTGTAGTGTGGACAGTGCGCCCTTGCGTATTCGCGCATCAACGCTCGCAACTCCACCTCATCTCGCAATTAAGATGGCCCTTCAAATAGATTGTCTTGAGTTGTTGACTAAAATTTATTAATAGGTAATTGAATTGTAACACTCGTGATAGAAGATTAACTATTTATGTGTTTTTATCCACATTATTCTCATGCAATTTTAGGGTTAGGTTTAGGGGTAAACATCTTTTTTGCAGGACGTTTGTGTTATTTTCACCTACTTTTTTCTTCTGTCCTGTAAATTATTCAGATTTGTCACTACTTGATAATGGTAGCACCTTTATGGTTTTAATAGTTATATAAAACTTTCATGTTTTCAAAGGAAGCCTGAGCAAAAAATACATCTTTTACGATATTAAGCAGAAAACAAATATGTTGCCACACTTCAATGGGAGTGAGTGATTCCACTGTTGCATTCATTTTCCAATGTATTAATGTCCGTGATGATTATCTTTAATGTAACCTAGATCAGCTATGATGATATGATTGTTGTCTCAGTTACATAGCAAACTTTTTCAATCACTTCCCCTCGTAACTCAAGTCAAAAGCGAAGGGCAATTGAAAACAAGAGAAGAGGAATTGGGATTGTTTCTAAATCGTTAGCCTTCCTCAGGGCATAGTCACAATATTCACTCTTAATTGTAAAACACCATTGTGCTTATTAAACTTGGACCACTGTAGATACTGAATAATTAAGTCAATTTGAAGATACTCTCAGTCCTACTGTTTATTTATGTTCAACATTTTTATTATAATTAAAAGAAGACTAAAATGGTAGAGGAAGAGCCAAAATGGTGTCTCTGAAGATTAACGCTTCAAATAGGCTATTTGTCTGTCATTGTAAAGGTGAATGGATTGCATTTGGCAGCTTTTATGTCCAAGGTGACATGGATACATGGAGGCGTGAAGCTTAATGGATAATGTTGTGGTGTTGTGGATAATGAAGGTTTTATGACTTAAATCAGGCAACCAATGCCATTGAGTCAAAATAAGCATCAGCACATGACCGGCATGCAATTCCAAGCAGTCTTTGTAGATTAAAAACTTGTAACTTAAAAAAAATTACAACAGATGTTGTACATCTGTACAGACGTACAGCAGTTGTACGTCTGTTGGTGTGTATGGTCAAACTTTTTTTTTTCCCTTTAAGTATCCCAGATTAAAATACATCACATCTCATATTTCATTGATTCTTAAAACTGAGACTATATTTTATTTGGACTCACTTATGACCTTTTAAATTAAAGTCCCTGACACATTGGTTGCTCATGAATAGCTAATGTTGGTCTCCAGTTCACAGCATTCCGTCAAAGTGACTCCATCATTTTTTTTCTTGCTGTGTATTGATGCTACCTCCCTGCTACTTACCGCTGCTCCTGTTTTATCGCTGACTCTAACTTTGCAATTATCTCTGTCTTTCATCCTCCATAACTTTAGGTCTGTGCTGTCACCTTTTACTCTACTCTTTGTCCCTTGTTGTTCCCCTCATCCATCTAATTGTCTACCCTCTTATTGTGCTCTCCTTTTTTTCTCTCTTCTTTTGTTTTATCTTAATGTTACCTGCATGTCATCCCTCCACTTATTTGTCTGACCCTCTTTTTTTTATCATGTATGTTTACCAGCTACCCCCCCCCCCTTCATTTCCTTCTCTCATTTCCTCTTCTCATCTTAACTCATTCTGTTGTGTTCCTTTTTCTGTCCCATTTCTTGCTTGCTTATGGTGCTGGGCAGTGTTTACATTGCATATTTGCACAAGCTGGTGGATCACTGAGATGAGTATGTGCATGCACACAGACCTGATGGTAATGGTAGTTGATCAGCGATGCCAGGCTCTCAGCATATATATATATATATATATATATATATATATATATATATATATATACACACACACACACACACACACACACACACACACACACATAGATACATAGATAGATAGATAGACTTCATTTATCCCAAAGTGGGAAATTTAGACGTCACAGTAGCAGAACAGAATTATTACAGAAAATATACATTGAGGAAAAGTAAGACCGGGAAAGATGATAATAATAACAAAAAAAAAATGCCCATCAGAGCCGCCCGAGGAACCTCATTAGGACTCTTGGCCACAGCATGACACTGGCTTCCATACTTACCAGGCTGCCTTGTTCACTCTGGGAAGACTTTTAGGTTCTAGAGTTATAGACTTCTTAACACTGACAGGCTTAAGTAGTGACTGTAAGAATAACTGATCAAGCCAAAGTCCAGCGACTGCAGTTTTAGGTGGTGATCATTTTAGATGATTTGAACTGCAATACAGTTGTAGGGTGGCACAGTGGTAGTGATGCTGCTCAGAAACATTTTTAATGAGTGTCAAGATTCACCCAAAATTGTATACTGCAGTTACATACAGGCAGTCAACAATAAAGGCTTGAATGTCACTCTCTCTTTCTAACTCTCTTTCACGCACAATAAACTGAATTCCAAATTTTGTTGTTCAAAGTCTGTCAAGCAGTTTTAGTGTTGGACTGCCAACATACCAACCAACCAACAAACAGAACTGTTTGATGAAGGTAGCAAAGAAGTCTCGACTTTAGATGGAGTGCAAAGTGCCTGAACTAATCTTCCTCTAATTTATCTGTAATATTATTGAGTGCCTTGAGGTGGGAATTAAAAAGAAAAATGTGGCTTTACTCCTTTGTTTTGCTGTTGACATTTAAGTTGGTAATAGACAGTTGTACATCACTTGTGAAAAGGAATCTCAATGCCGTAGTGCAATTATTCTTGTCCATTCAAGTGAAGAAAATATTAGTCTCTTGCAGTAATGTTGGTATGAATGTTTCCAGTAGTCATAAAAGACAAATGGTGACTCCTTGCTCAAAAAGTTACTAAAAGTCATGAGAGGGACACTGTTGGCAATTTCATTATATAGTGTTTGCCACATCAGGCCTACTCTCCACTGGTGCTTTACATGGAATGGGACTATGCTTTTACTCTGAACTCTGTCCACTGGACAAGAACCATTATTGTTTGTGTGCACCACCTTCTATTGATATTAAAGCAGCTGGACTGTCACAGAGCTATCAAAATGTGCAGCACTAGTCTACATACCCCTTAAAAACTCCCAGTACTCCCATCATTTGTCTGAACATGTGTGAGTGCTCGGATGGTTATTAAGTGCTGCGTATACAGTATGGTTAGAAGAGCTGCAGTTTTTCCTCCAGGCCCTGCAGATAGGTTTGTTTTCTTTTTTGAATATCTTTGTAGTGAGATAGGCTAGAGATGACTCAGTCTCAGACATTGTAATGTATTCAGCCCTTTGGCCACACTGATATGCAGTAGAGATGCCCTGTCTAAGATATTGTAAACTAAATATTTATTGAGTTGTGTATACACACACATACCCCTGTTTTATACTTGTAGGTTGCAGCAGGTTACTTTGTCTGGCTCCCATAATTCAATATAACATCAGTTCAATGCAGATAATTTTGCGTGGGTACACTGACAGCTTCAAGATTGGTGGCATTGTGAGCCGATTATCTGTGCAGTGCATCATCGTACTGTCTTCCTCTCAGTGAGGGCCTCCTGTAGGAACATCCACGAAGTAACATTTAGCCACCTGCTTGGCATTTTGCTGCAGTGTGGGCTAGATTGACAGCTGCAGCGATGTAAGCTCAACTTTTGCCCTCTGCATCTCAGTCCTCAACCCCACCCCAAGTGTCACCACACAAAAAACCAAAACAAAATTTGCCATCTTTCAACCCTCTCTTTCTCCTTTCTCTCCCCCTCTCTATGTCTGGTCTCCAGACAGTAGAAGCATACCATCAATCCTCCTACTGTCAGGGTCTACTCAGCCCTTCCTGTCGGTGGCATACTTAAGCAGCATGTTACATAACGAAGAGAGAGTAAAGGGAAAAGGGAACGGACGACAGAGGTGGAGAAGTTTACAGATGAGAGAAAAAAGGAAGTTGAAGACAAGAGAGGTGCAGAGGGAGGGATGGAAGGGAGGAAAACACAAATAGGGACAGAGATCTGTCTTTGTGGTTAAATTATGCATTTAACATGATATCATTTTTTAATTCACATGTTCAAAATATTTTGAGAGGGGTTGTTGAAGATCATCGTGACAACTTTTAACATAATTGACCTCTGATATTGAAATACCCACACAGTAAAAACATTTACAGTAATCCCTCGCACATTCGCATCAATACGCGCAACTTCACCTCATCGCAGATTTTTAAGTAGGTAGTCAGGTGATACAGTACACGTATTCTATTGGCTGACGGTATCCGCAAATGCTCTACGTTCCGTGAGTCTTGGAAAACAGCGCACTTCGTTGAGACACAAAAGTGCTTTAAAAAGTTGATTTAAAAAGTTAAAAAGTTGCCTATTTTTCTTTCATTGTTCACAACATTTTTAAGTTTTGATTAAATGTGTGAAAACATTTCAGACATTTCATTCTTTGTTTTCTTACAAGCATAATCATTAATAATTTGTCAATCAAAATAGGCCAGTCAAAATAATGTACCTAGACATGAGATGATATAATTGCACAACCATGTGCAATTTGATCAACATCTATTGGGTCACAGAAAGTAGTTTGGTAGAGATGTGACATTAGCAGCAGCATGTAGCTGAGATAACTCAGTCACTTAGATGAACTTAGTCTTTGTAATTGCATCTGAAATAAGAATAGATCTAGATTCACCCAAATGGAACATTTTTGATGGTAACTCATAGATGATAAACATGCAATTCCATGAGAGTATGTCTGGGTCAAGGAAATGGGTGGTATCACGTATTTTTTGCATGAGGAAGATCTGAGTAGCAGTGTTTTTAACCACTTCTGATACACTGCTGATAATTATTTTGTAATGAAATTAGTTGTTTTCATGACGATAATGTTGGCAGAGATTTGCACTCTCTTGTATTTAGTTCTATAAACATTACCATTCACTGGAATGCACAAAATAATTAATCACAAACACACATTAACAAACTTGCTAAATATCAACAACCGATCATTTTTTCCATTTTTTCTATTCTTTTGTAAATTTTAACATTGATTTTCAGTAATTTAGTAATTTAATGGATGGATGGACACACAGACAAACAGAGAGACAGACATGAATACTCTTTTATGTCCAGATTTCTGTTTCAGTGTCCTTTCCTGCACTACCAATGGTAATGTTTCTGATCCCTGTTCGTATTTTATTTTTATATTCTGCCTTCCCCTGATCTATTTGGGTTTGATGTTGTGCTGCTACATTTTCAATTTACATTTTTTACTGCCTATATTATTTGAGGTAAAGGAAATTCAGCATAATTATCAAAGAGACATGAGGTTCAGACTGAGACAGCAGTTTGGAAATTGGGATGACCGTATGGGGAAATAGTAGAGGCAGGGAAGAGGGCGAAGTGAAAGATGGATGACTACAGCAAAGTCAAAATAAACAGAAGGACATCACTATAGGCAGTACAATAGGATTCCTTCTTTCAGGAGTAGTGCAGTGATGAAAATCAGTAAGTTCAAGGTATAGGCATGCTATGGCCTTGGGACACAGGACTCAGTTTGCAACATCACCCCTTGTTTTTATTGATTGTTGCACATTTATGTTGGAGTGCCAAAGGTAATGTTGAAGACTGAATTTCTGTCTTTCACTGCTCCATTTTCAAATAGTCATCCAACTTCATGTTTTTTGCATCCCGTTTCAAAGTGGTGATGTATTGTAATCGTCAGTGTTAGTGTGTTTGTCCGTTGGTCCGTTTGTTAGTTTGTCCACCAAGTATCTTAGCAGTTTAGCAGATAGAAAGATAAAACAAAAAGCAGATTACTCGGGCAGCAAAGGGGATGAAAATGAGATGATGACCTTGACCTTGAGAAAATTAGGTCAAGGTGAAATTTCAACTTTTGTACACTCGTGAACTGTATAAAATAGAAAGATGAGGGAGAAGGCCAGTGTGAGTAATACCATAGATCAAAGCTAGTGTCAGTCTCTGTTTGTCAAAGCTATGTACTAACTTCGATCTGTGGTCAAGGCTAGTGCATAACTTTGACCTACCCTGAAAGGTCAAAGCTATGCACTTGTCAGGTACTACTTTCAGGGTACCCTGTTCTACCCTGGAAGTAGGTCGGGGTAGTCGTGGGATGTTGAAGTGTCTGACTGCCTTGGGTCTTGTTTTAGATAAGGGTTGTCAGAATGAAGTGGGATTGTTTGGGTTCCCCCATTATGACTACAACATTTATTTAGCTAACATCTAAATAATGTTAAGAGTACCATCTTTGTAGGTGTACTGTTGTGTTATCAAAAGCCCTGGCTTTTCGAAGTTTCAAAAGACCACAAGATTGCTTTGTTCTTGCAAGTGTAAAAGAATACAAGAAAGTCATAAAGAATACTTTTACAAACTTTTATCTCTCCAATCTCACTGTGAAGAACTGGAAACTTCAGGGGGCCATTTTTTTCAGCCCCATGGCCTTCATTAATATTTGATCTGTGTGTGTAAGAGTACTGAGTCATGGTGTGTGATTGATGGCACTTACAGTGGGGGAACTTTGAATACATCTGCGCTACACCTATTTTGTTCTCTAAAAGTACCGCTAATTTGGTTGGGGATCAGAAATCATGAACTCTGTGTTTAAGAAATACTGTATAAGAGACTGAACAAAAGCAAAGTGATTTACATAAACACTATACTTTTCTGAGGTGAAATATCCATACAAATTCAGTAATTCCTTTTCCACTCATCTTCCACTCATCTTCCACTTTTTTTTCCAACCATGGCATTCTTTCAAGGCATCATCTTCTACCTAATCTTCATACCATTTTATTGCTATTTCATTGAAAAACTGGTCATTTGGAATTACGTAAATAAAGACAACATGGCTAAAATTGTGTTTTCACAAGATTTACAGTGTGTGAATATAGTTTTGCATATGAATTATGACAAAATAAAAGTATGTGTGCATTTTTAAATCCCCTGTATACAGCTGTGTCAGGCTTTAAAGGATCTTCTTTATGCAAACTTTATGCCATTACCACATTGCTGTGTTGTTCACTTTCCAATAAAATCTAAGGTTACAGGAGAGGTCTGTCTTAAATCACTCTAATATACCTAGGTGTGTATGTGCTTGTTTGTGTGTGTGTTTATAGAGCTGTGTGTAACAGAGCCTCTCTTGGTTGTCTGCACAATGGCCATTGTGTCACTCGGTGAAGAGGTTGCCTGTTTACCGCAGAGTTTGTACTTGAGAAAAGACACCTGAGTTAGTAAATCAGTCCTGCTCTGTCTTTCGATTTTCACCTTTCTGGCAGTTCAACTGCTGGTAATAATTTAGCTTTATCTCTGCATTTATAACAATTTTTTTGCCCATCTCTAATTCTTTTTCTTTTGTCTTCTCACTTTTTATCTGTTTGTTTACGCCCATTTCAGTATACCTGACCCTTTTCTCTTTTCTCTTTCTCTGTCTTCCCTCCTTATGCTCTCACACATATGCCACCCAGTTTTACCTGAGGCCTTGGTTGCATTTGATTCTTTTCTCTACACTTGGATGAGAAATGTCTTTTGATACCAAGCATATGTCTGTACAACAAACACTTTGTAGCATGCCTGGTAATTATTTTGTTCAAAGTTGTCTGCCAATTTGTATTTTACTGTTCTTTACCTTACCTTCTGCTGTTTTCTCAGATGTCTAAGGATGGAAAAACACCACAGATTTTTTTTATTTTTTATTGAGATTAGCAATTTGGCCCTAATTAGGCCACCCCAAATGAAGCTCCAAAGTCATAATAAATATTCAATGATATGGCATTTTGCTCATGTTTTTTTTCACAGCACTTCTATCTACAAAGTTGGGCTGGGATAGAAGTTTTTACTCCTCTTAATTAGATCAAGGAATCTGTGAGAAGTCTTGTACTGTTCAGCACCCATTACAGCCCATTAGAAATCATAAACCTACTCCCTGAGCTCTTTAAATAAGCTGTATCGACAACGCCACAGTGTTTGATGTTTTGGCAGTGTGCTGCTGATTTTATACATTGTTGAACATGAAAGAACATGGAAACTGAGCTTTTGAAGAAGTGATTGTTTGGTTGTAATTCAGGAAAAAAAAAAACGTGTCAAATGAGCATGTCAGGAACTGTTTTATCTATTTCCATATTTCTGTGGACTGTAGTCTATAGGGAAGGCAAGCATCTGACAACGCCACAGTGTTGTCAGCATAATTTTTGTCAACAACAATTGTTGCTCAATGCCCTGCTTATGTTTTATACAATGAAAAGTAATTATGCTATAATAGGTTTAACTTAATTGAATGACTCACCGACCATGAAAACATACCCCAAGAATTAATAACATCAATATCATTCTTGGTTTGATAGTTATGCAAGAAAAAATATATTTTGTATATGGTACTTTCCTTTGGGTTTCCTTCAGGCCCAATCTCAAGATCTAACAAAATAACAGAATTATAAAAGTTGAAGTGACACTGTGATTTTAGTTGTAAATCATTATTATGAAATAGCTCATTGTATTTTACATGAACCCACAGATTTAAACATTCTGGCAGATCCAAATACAGTAATCTAAAATGATTATTTATTATTATTAGATCAGCTATTATTATTATTATTATTTGGATCCAGATCAGACTTTGATGTGTCAGATTTTAATAAAATAAGCATTTTAAACATTAACAAACGCTGCGAACGGATGCTGTCATCCAATACAATGCTCGTACGGTATTATGTGACTACCTATTAAAACACGCGATGAGGTGAAGCCGGGCATCTCGAAGTGCGAATGCATTTACGTGAATCAAACATTCTAATTTGTTCCTTTTAGTATTGGCTACAGATTTATTTATTTCGATACACATTAAGCAGGCAGTGCAGTCAGTGAATGATCAGAAATAGCTTTTTGGCTGGAATGCTGATGTTCATCGACAGGGGAAAATATGATAGCCATAAATGTACAATGTTTAATCCATACTCTAGCAATTTGTTCACCAATAGAAAACCTATGTGACAAAACGGGATGATATTATAATAAGATTAATATTAGATTAGCTAAATAACCAAATCCAAGTTGTGTTCTTTGTAAAGCTCGCAGTGTCCTAGCTAATTACATTTTTCCCTCTCGCATAAATTTCTGCCGACAACCTCAGTCCAGTAATTGCATTACATTTGATATTAATTTACATGCATAGACATGGGAGAGCATAGCTGCATTCACACGCACAGTACAAAAACGATATGCGTGCATTTATACACAGTCATGCACTCAGTGGTTATATGAATGTAAATACACATTCATATATGGCACATGAAGGCACCTCATGCAAGAAAACAATCCAGAGAGATTGTTTCAGTGATTGTCAACTCAGTTTACTCTCCTGGCAGGCTCAGTGTCAGAAGAGATTGTGTTCTTTTAGTGGAGAGTGCACACTTGTACCCAGTGTGATTCTGGTATTGTGAGAAGAGAGGCAGAAAGAAGAGAGAACCGTTAGGAGATATGTTGCATAAGGAGGTGCAGTGGAGTGTAAAAGAGAACAGGTGGCTCTCATTTCTGCCATCTAGCTTCACATGCCATCTTCTCATTGTGTGTGTGTGTGTGTGTGTGTGTGTGTGTGTGTGTGCGTGCGTGCGTGCGTGCGTGCGTGTGTGTGTGTCCCATTGCTTTGCAAGTAAGGATTTGAGCATGAGTGCATATCTTCATACATGCATATAATAACTTGTCTTGTTTCTCTCTTTGTTTGCGTGTGTGTGTGGATCTGCTCTGTAGCGATCAGGTTCTGGTGGGTTTAGAAACAATTAGAACAAGCTGCAGGAGCTCAGAGTGATCGTTCTCCAAATGCCACCCAATTAACAATATATACTCAGCATAAAACAGTGCTCTCTCATTTTGCCTGTCCCTCTATCTGTCTCTGTGTCTTTGTCTTTCTCTCCCTCTCTCTCTTGAGACATGTTCACATCTCATACACTCTAGCAGACAGAAGGCAGAATAAATGCTAAATTCTCCTTTGCTTCTGTCTCTTTCTTGTTTCTTCTTGCCTCACTCTGTTAGACCAATCATCCAGGCTGGTTGTCAGGACTAGGCAGCAGCAGCCTGCCTCCAAAGGACCGAAGGGTAGCACGGGCAGCACGCGGAGGGGACCACTCTAACCAGCACCCCAACCGCCAGCATCCGCCGCCGCATGGCCGGCCTGTGCCGACTGAGCAACTCACTGCGGGGGAGGAGCACCACTGTCAGGGCATCTCAACACAGTTCACAACCCCTTTCCCTGCTCCACATCTGGCTCCGAGCCCCTCCAACCGGTCTTCTGCCACTTCTGCAATGTCACCCCAAGCCTCATCTATTACTATAGCCAAGCTTCAAGTCTCAAGTCAATGCCAAGGCTCTGTTTCAACAGCTGCTACTCGTATTGAGGTTCCATCTTTGTCCTCTAGGCAGCCGGTGTGGGTGTCCTCCTCTTCTGAGTCCTTAGCTCAAGGGCTAGGAGGTGGAGTAAGGAGAGGAGAACACCATCCCCCCAGCCATATACCTCGTGCAGTTGGGACCGGCTCCTCTTCAAGCCTCCTCAGTCTCGCAAGCAGAAGGACCCCCTCTTCAAGCGTCTCCCCTCCACCTCCTACTTCGTCCTCAGCCTCCTCTTCCTCATCCTCTACATTTATGGGTCGTTTAGGACAACCACCTCGAGGCCCTCTGTCTCTGCATAGCTACAGTCGTAAAAATGTCTTCCTCCAACATTCCCTGCACACCTCTGAGCTACAAGCTCTGACGCAGAGAGAGACTTGATGACACATAAACATTAAACCATCCCAAACACAAGCAGCCATATTGACTAAAGTGACTTTATAGATAAACTGCTGCTCCTTCAGTAAAAAAAAAAAAAAATCCCCAACCACATGTGCTTACATTCAAACTACATATCATTTTACAGTTCAGTCCATGGATTTGCTTACTAAAACACACTCATATGCAAGGTCACACACAGACACATCAGGCTGCATGAAAAAGGCACTCACCCGTCTGTCAGACCTCCCACGTTGTGTCATGCTGACAGTTTAGATGTGCTTACACCCACGGACACACAAACTGCATGATGACTCATATCTTATATCTGTTGCGTGCGGGCGCGCGCACAGACACACACGCACGCACAGACACACACACACACACACACACACAAGTGAACATAAACGGGGTTATTCATGTATGGTTATTGTTAAATGATTTTGGTTTTTTTAAATATCAATTTAAGTTTTACCAGCTGAGACCATGTGCTGCTGAAGGAACTGTGGAAGGGACCATAAACATCAGATCAACCATCATTCCTTGATGTCCAGTGAGAAAAATACATGTTTAGATGAACATCCACACAATGACTCTGCTACTGCATGCGTTTTATAGGTAGGTAAAGGTGAGCATGTTGTATTCCAATAGAATCATAACCGTCACCTCAGTTGCCAATTTTACTCAACCTGCTCAAGGTGGGACTCTAGCACCTCTGTTCCCCTCTGTCCTTCAGTATAAGCACTGGGAAGCTGCTGGAGAGGGTCGGTGTTGTGTGTGTTTCTGTGATGCAGCAGAGGTAGGAACAGTGTCGCCTTAAACATCTGTAGAAACACACAACGTGGAAGGATGAGATGGGGGTGTGATGTTTTAACATATAATGTATGCAGCACACATCCATTAATTTCAATAAGCAGTTAAATTGAAAAAAAAATTTTTTTGAATGAATTAATTAACTTAATTTTATTGTACTTAAGTGGTTACAGTAAATTATTTTATGATTTATAATTTTCAATGTATTTTATAAGTTGAATTTATATATATTTTTAAGTTTATTGCACTTAATTACAAATTTATTTGTAATATATGTTCAATTTAGAGTTGCTAATGTTGCACGTATGTGAACTGTGGGAGAAGGTTCAACCAACTGGATAGAACTCACACAGACATGAGGAGAATCAAACTCCATGCGGTTTAGACCCAAGAACCTTCTTGGTAGGAGAAGGCTGTGCTAATCACGACTGCAGTAAGAGCAAAGTGACAGCTTGTGCAGATACGACAGCCTATAGATTAAATTCCACATAATTTTATTAATTTACTTGTTCCTATTAAGTGTTGTACCTTGTCAAATTGAATTGAAAAGACAAATAGCATTTACTAATGCAGTAGAATTTTGTACTAAGATAATACACATTAAAAAATGCAACAGTTATTAGCATCAGAATCACAATTTCACTAATTTTTCCAGCAAACTTAAAAAGAAGGAAATCTGAAAATGTCCACAAATTGACATGTGAGCAGGTGTCACAGAGAAAAGTGTGTTGCGGTGCCTTTGTGTGATCTCTGTGTAAAAAGGGCTAAAGCTTCAAGAGATGAGCATGTTGTCTGTCTTAATGTTCATTCTCCTGTTCATATTAGATTTATTCTCACCTTAATTCTTGGCCCCTTTCTGCAGAAACACAAAGTTGTGATATCTGTTATTTACTAGAATAAATACATACCTACAATGTTAAATTAATGCATTACAGGCATTCCAAGTTGATACTGTCCCCTAATTAAATAATAAAATATCAGACAATGGTTTTAAGCAGAAGACATGTATATTTTGCACAAACAATATTACATCATTTCTTCCCCAGCGGAGGGAAATATCCAAATATGGAATGAAGCCTCTCATATCCTCTTTAAGGCTGGTTTTCAAACGTGAATATTAGGGTGCAGTGATAAATGAGTGTCAAAAGGTTTGAATTTTGGTAATTTTAAGGCAATCAATCTGAATGGAGTTCAGGTCTGTTTATGGAGTAAATCATGAAGCAAATATTGCACCAAACATGTTTACTTGACCCCCCCCCCCAAAATAAAGGGGGGGGGGGTTGTAATAGCACCAGCATGACCCAGTCCTTATAAATATACAGTATAAGCCTTATTTTATATTTCTGATTTCTAATATGTAGATTTTCAATTATAGAACTTACCCAACAACATGAATTTGGCATAATAAAATTATATTGGAAACCAACCTTCAATGTGAGATTAACATAAGTGATTAGACTCAGACTGCCCTTTTTCCTTTTCCTGGGGGCCCCACTGTTGACTGCAGGGCAGAGGTTCGCTGCTATTGCTGTCCACAGAATATGTTCAGTTTTGGAGAACCTGTTGGCCTTGTCTGCCTCTAAACAGCAGTTCCCTGTAGGGCAGATGTATAAATTGTGTGTTAGTGTGTGTGAGGTAGTGTGTAATACACCCCTCATGAGTCAGGGGTTTGGTTGAGGTGAAGAAAAGCCTGAAGGAAGACGACTCCTCTCCGACTATTAGAAGCTGCAACCCTCTGGTCCCCTTCACTTGCACATTTCCTCTCCCTCCAGATGTATTTATATATTTATTTGCTTTTTCACCTTTCTCCTCCCAGCCAAGACTTATTCCCCTTCAGCCCCAACCTCTCTGTATTTCCCCTCTCTACTCCCCAGCATCCCTCCAGATTTGATAAAAGCTCAGTGGTTCCTCATGTTCTTCTCATTTTCAGTCTGTGATTTCCTTACCCCACTTCCTCTCCCCTATCTTCATCTCCTGCTATCACCTGATATTGTCATGTAGTGTATCCATCAGAAACTCTGTTGGAATACTCAGTCTTGGTCATTGGGACCTGTAGCGCAACTGATTTTCCAGCTGTAATCAGGAATTAATCATGCATCTGATGAATCCAATTAAGTTCCTGGTTGGGTAGAAGGTTGTCAGTACTGTAGCTCCTGAGCATCTGGACTCTGAAATACAGCTTAAAACTCCCTGCTTGGTTTCTTTTCAGTTGGAATGAACTGCAATTTGTCACCAAATGACCTCCTAAGATCTGCTATTTACATCCCTCATCAGTGCATGCATGATAATATAGCTGACACTATGTGGGAATATTTGGCTGCCCACTCATATTTTATTTTGTTTCTCAAACAGCTGTGCTTCTTTCAGTTGTTTTAAACTCAGAAAACCACAAAGGTAGTTTTTTTTTTTATCTCATGTATCCTGAAAGGGAAAACCCCACGCTTGGAGTTTGGCAGCTCAAACACTGTCTGGAGGTCTGTTAAACACATTACTGTACACCCAGACAAAATTTGTAAGAGCAAACTGATATTTAATTTCACTGCAGGGAAACAAGGGTCTGCAGTCACATCAAAACAATGATTTCCTCTCTTGCTTTAGCAGTATGCTGTGCATGTGAGACACCATGTTTCATTTGTTGGGTTATTTATTGTTTTATGCCTTACTTATATTTATTGCCATTGAATGGAACGTGGCGCTAAGAAATAAATATAATAATCATGAAATGAAATGACGGTAACATCATAATGTTGCTGTTGTAGTTTTAATAAATCATATATATTACGCTGTCTTAGGTTTTTAATGTGCTTACTGTATTGTTTCTTTACAATTGCTGAAACTGAATTATACAATTGTACATAGATTATTATAACTGTTAACATTCTCTGTTTAGTGATGCAAATTATTTGTGTCTGAATAAATGGCACTTAAGACTAGGTTTCACATGTGTTGTTTGCACACGGTATATTAACATATGAAAATTAGTTTCAGTGACAAACGTCAGATGCAGTCAGTAGTCTGAGCCTTTACCAAAAGCATTTCATGTTGAAGTTACATATCAGAAGACTTGCTGGATTTTAAACGTAATGGCCAGTTAACTTGTTTAGAGGTGCAGGGCCGCTGGTTCAAGAGGGGTTCTTTGAAATCCAGCCTATGCACTACGGTTGATTCTGTCTCACAAGACTTTGACGGGGATGACTTTCTAAACTTCTGATGTTGCTCATGACAATAATCCACTTAAGCCGAAGTCTGTATGTTGTAAAAAAAACTATTGGATTAACTTGTACACTGTGAGTCTCTGACTTGTTCACAAATAAATTCACAAGGAATAATCTTCCCAACCATGGAAAAAAATTAATAAATTATTTACTGTGTCCTTCTAAGCAGTTTTAAAATATTATCTCTTTTAAAAGGAACTGGTTGATAGGTTATCTGTGCTCAGAAAACCTTGCAGTGTGTTTTTCCAAAGTATTTCTCTTTATTTTTTTGTCAGATTGATTTTTTTTGTCACTCTCCCAGTTATTTGTTCACATGATAAATGTTTTATCTAATGATTTTTTTCCACTGTTTCCTTATTGTTAGCATTTTACACGAATAAAATTGATAGAAACCTTTTGTGGAGCCTTTGACTGCTTATTTTCCATCACTGAAGTTTTGGAATGAAAATGACAGTCATTATGATACCATCAATCCTGGTTTTGGTCTTACAATAGAAAAATAAAAGGAAACAAATCTGATTGCAGAATTTTTACTGTTCATAAAAAAAATCTAACAAAAGAAACAGAAGTAAGATTTTAGGACATATAAATACAACTGCAAGAAATTCAGCCAAAGATTTTATGTGATTTTGCTTGACCAACGCAGCCCTTGAAATAGTTCTGTGGAAATCCATTCATCTCTGCATATTTAGGGAAACTACAAAAAAACAAACAAAAAAACCCCCCAAACCCTGGCATCTTGCAATCATAAAGAAAATCATAAAGAAAGCGCTAAAAATATCCTGGACATCTCTCTCAGGTTCTATAAAAAATTGAATTTCATGCCCGGCTCAGGTTCTGCACCCTCCCTCAAGTTCATTAGTTTTGCATGATACCTCTAACAAACAGACACAGGTGGAAGCCTAATCTCCTTTGCTTGATGTAATAAGGTGTATCTGTGAAATGACTTGGACATACTGGAGCAATGACGATTAAGTCTGCTTCCACAAAAGCGTGGCGGCACGGTACAGCAGTGAATCCGCGAAAACCTGGGCTCCATCACTCAGGCAGGGTAGATTTCACTGCACAGACCTAAAGTGGAAGAATAGAAAAGTTTAAGTAGAACAATAAAGAAAAGAATCTATAGCATTTCTGTGAACCGTAAAAGGCTTCAGATGCCAGACAGACGAATGTTTACCTCATTTGACATTCCCCTCCATCCTATTTAAGAGAGCTTTCATTTGTCAGTGACCATGAAGTATATAAGTGTTCAGAAAATCAAATACATTAGAATGAGTTTGTGAGCATGCTGTGTGGGATGCAGACTTTGACTGTTTACCCCGTAGGAGGGGACCTGTGCACGCTTGTCATTTCTGCACAATTAGTGGTGGTGATATTATGACTGCCTGACTAAGGCATACATTCACACGAAGTGGGGAGACAGTAGGTTTGATTCTAATTTGATGTAATTGATAGGGCCGAAGGTCAGCAAATCAGTAAACCCACTATTGATTAACAGAGCTTTGAAGTTCAAAAAGATCAAGCCACAGACGGTAGTTGTATTATAGCTGCTGTTGATGAATCAAAAGTAGGCTGCAAGCTTAGCATTAATTGGTTACATGTTTATAAATAGTAGAATTATAAAATATTATTAGTAAATGATAGTTGTTTGTCAGTGTCAGTCTGTAAGGAAGCAATAAATTCTGCTTTTCACTGTTTGATGTCTTTATTGTTGAGTTCTGAATTAATAATAGAACATAACACTGGTAAAACATAACCAAATGTTAAGTTGTCATTTTGTAATTCTAGTAATTTTACGGGTGTTTGTGTGTTTTCTTAATTTTGTAGAATAGAAATGGTTCAATAAATTAGTATATAAATAGAAAGGAAGACAATTGGGCAAATAACTCCAAGTACAACTGTGAGGCGCTGATCAGTAGTTTTCAGTATGAAAATAAATGTAGACACACTGGAATAAAACAACCTTATGGGGAATAAGGGAGTAGTAACTGACCATTGTAGAGGGAAGTTCATTAAAGTCTGTATAAGGGGTACTTTACTAGTTAACAAAATGGATATTTGGGAAAAGAAATTGTGTCAACAACCTTATTCTAATTGTGTGATTGGATAAAAAAGAAAGGAATACCTGCATAATACACAACAATGGTTATGTAAGTTGTCACACAATAAAAATCTCTGTAAATTGAAGACTGCATCATAAAGAAAGGTTTGTCTCAGTGTTTCCATGGGTCAACCAGTTTTAGATGCGTGCTGGAACTTTCTAGATAGATCAATGTCAGTATAGACCAATGCCAAATGTCATGAGATACATATTTGAATGTTTTATTAATAGAAAAATAACTGTGAAATTGTATAACTTGAAGTAATGATATATTTGGTGAACAAAGTGTGTCATTTTACCACCCTCTTACTGTGTGTTCCCACTTCTCACCATGTGTCCTTCCGTCTGTATTCATTAGCCAGTCCTTAGCAACTAAGCCTCAAGCTCTTTTATTCAGTTTTACTATAAACGCACTGTTGTTAAATGTTATTCTGAAAGGGAGTGTGCATACTTAGTATTTACTGGTGACTGACAGTCTCAAAATCAAACCAACATGTGGCACCAGTTGCCATTATTGTTAAATAAATATGGTGAATGTGACTCAACAAGCAGGAGCCCACGTTAATCTGTTTATTAATTTTTTTGTTTGTTAATATATCACATCTAACCAGGTTAAGGAGGAGCCAAGAAATATCCTCTATGAGCAAACTCACAAATGAAATTGGCAATAAATTATAACCAATAAAGAAAAAAAGTTAAACTTTTACAGTTCAAGTTCTCCTGATGAACTCATGCATTAACTACAAGATTTTTGTAACAATCAACAAAGTCTGGATTGGATTTTAATGAAGGGATAGATTCAGTCTCAAACAAAGCAAGACGGAGATTTTTGCAGTCGATCAGAACACGGCTCCATGAAGCCTGGTGGGGGAGCGGGGCATGTGCCATGGAGGGAAGCTATGAGCTTTGGATTTTGCTTTCTTTTAACTGCTGTGAGCATCCTGGGGGCAGACATTCTGATGACACATGTGTCTTGTTGGAATTTGGTTTAGGATTTAACTTAATTAAAAAGGGACTATTGGGACTTGGGGGAGGTGTGAACTCTATTGAGGGGCCTTGCAATAATATTATGAGAGTCGCATGTTAGAACATACCTCTGTAATAAAAACTCAGAGAATTATTAATTATTAAACCATTTAGGGGAAAGTTGACAACTAATTTTCTTGCTTATAGCACAACAGATTGTATTTCTTCTTCTTCTGAAAGGCACCCTAGAGTGTTATTAATCACATTTTGTCCACTGTAAGGGTGCCCTGTAGGACAATTTTGTCCAATGGAGGGGCACCTTTGTATATTGGGTCCTCTTAGATTGTCATCATCATTTACTTTCACCTTTTTTTTTTTTTTTTAGCAATTATCCCTAAAATTGATCATAGGTTTGTTCTATTTTTGTTTGAATCTTTTCATGTAAACGATAAAAAGATTTTGTTTGGGTTCATGTAAAATCAAATACTATTGAATTGTTGGCCAACTTCGAATTTAGAAATTTATTGTCATCTTGGCATCCATGTCAATCTGGAGCTGAAACATGGTGATGTAGCATAAAAAATAAAAAAATCAATCAATAACATTTTCCATACATATCAATCTTGAAATTTCTCATGATATAAAATGCTGCAAGTTTTTTTATTATGTGAAAGTCTGAGGAAAGATGGTTAAACGTTAAAATGTATAAAATAAACACAATGTTAATATGTTACAGTGCAAACATGGGTTGGCATAGAAAATATTTGGATGATTGAAAAATATAAAAACAAATCAGTGAAAGTGCAAACACACCTTTATCTCTAACTAACCACTCATTATCTTGCCTATCAACTTATGAAAATAATGTGGTTTCTGGGACGGTTGGCATCAATCACAGACGCCATCTCAATCCATTTTTTGTTTTACAATTCTTAATCTTCATGTGGTCATAAAGCGGATCCTATCATGTGCAACAGGTCTGCTTAGAATACTGCATACTATAGCTATTTCTATTCAAACATGTTTTCATATCACTCCTCTATCTGTTAGCATACAGTATCAGTCTTTCCTAGGTTTGTGCTGTATGATCACTTCAAACAAGCGACTGGAAGACTGTCTTAATGTGTTGGCTTAGTGTTCTGTGACAGCAACGCTTGTGTGTAACTTTATTACTCAATTAAACTTGATTCTTTATCACTCTGAGTGAATTTTTGGATACAAACCATATTTATCATCCTGATGAATCCTGATCATTGGTGGGTTGAGTTTCATATAGTCTGCTAGAGCTCTCTCTGTCACCGTGCCATTTGTCAAAATCAGCATGGATGAGTTGGATCCATTTAGTTTTGTACCCCATCTGCTTCTCCTTCGCTTCTCTGCTCTCCATCCCTGCATATCTGTCTGTGTCATTATCCCATTCTATCCTGCTCTCTTTTCATCTCTCAAAGCAAATCACTCTTGTTGTCCCCCACATGTCCAAAGCAAACTTGATTACTGTGTTGCACGGCCAAAAGGCTATAATATTGTTCACTTGCACTCAACACAGCATGAAGCCAACCACATTTGAAAACAGTTTTGGATAAAGTTACACAGTTTACATCCACAGACATGCTTCCTGTCAGTATACTCACAACAAGGCTCTTTCTTGTATGTCTGGGGCTTAATGGTCTGAAATCAGACACAACTCAAGATGCTGCAGGTGCTGAACCAGCCACTTTCACTAATAAAAGAATAAACACCATCATACAGGCTGTTCACAGTGTCCACAACATTTTCACTTAGTTTCCTTCCCTTGGCAAGAGCTGAAAGTTGGTCAGAGAGGGAATTTGGAGCACAGTCATTAGCTTGGAGTGGCCAAAGGTGTAGTGCTGCTTCATTTCAAGAGCTCATCTATGAGGCTTGTGTTCAAGGTTAGGTTGCGCTCATTTCAACAGTTGTGACAATGGTAACTGACTGCACACGGAGTTTTAAAATGTACAGTAGTTTCATCATGTTGGTAAATTACACAGCATTTAGACAAGCATCTAGTAAAATAGTGAAGCATCATAGGGGAATTGTACTATGGAATTAAGCGTTATTGGAAAACTAACACATCATTTCTGTTCTAAATTACTTAATTTCCTTGTGCCAAGAAAATTAATCTATATCTGAAATGTCAATCCTGAGGAAAGCAGATAGCAAGTCACCCGTATCTAATTGGTTCAGCGATGAAAATGTTGCTAATCAAAGTTTCATTTCCTGTAGGCATTGTGGATGCAGGTTGAGTTGGCCATGTTGAACAGGCTGATTTTGTTATAAAAGCTTTAGAAAGGAAGAAATTCTTTAAAAAATGTACACTTTGCTGCATTTTTTTATTTACTAGTAAGCTCTTTTCTTTTAACTGAAGGGGAGAAATGTATTATTTAATTCGCTGTATCACTCAAATGCTATTGAGTGATACAATAACTTTTAGCATTGAGAATCAATCTTCACACTTCATATGGCAATTTAGACAATTCAATTCCATCATGTACACCTAGGTGACGATTTGTTGTCAAATACTCCAGAGCACAACAAATTTTCAGATTCTCTAGTTCCTCAACAATAATTAAACACATAAATAAAAATGGAAATTAAGAAATATATAAGTCAGCAAGAAAATAAGTAGCGGTGATCATACGATCAACAGTAATATTTTAAAACGTAGATGAGGATGCCGCAGGCTGTTGATGATGTGGATCAAAGCTTCTGATTTTTTTTTTGTCTCTAGCTGAATGTTACATCATGTTATATTAAGCCTGACACTTCAGTATTTTAATATAGGTCAGACAAGGTTAGTGTTATTCAGTGCTGTGTATGTGGCACAAGCTTCAAGGCCTCTCCAATAAAAATTTTCTCCTCAAGATCAAAAACACTTAAGACTATGAAGAGCAATTCGTTACATTTAATCATGAAGTTTGATCGTCACAGTAAATTTAATCTAAATACAACTAGAAATTGCAAGCCAAGGCTAATAGCCCACTCCTCTTTGATATGCAAATCTGCAACCTCTACAATAATTCTGTTGGGTTTTTTTCCAACAGAATTAGATATCAGGGGTTCCCACATTTTTAAAAGATAAAAATTCAAGGAGTTTTGAAGGACTTTCTTGGCTTAAGTCTTTCTAATTGTCTAGTCTGATAATGTGATGCAAACAGGGGAGTTGAGGCCTATTGCGGATGTCGAGGTAGGCATTAAGATGACGTTAGCTGTCTATTGGGAAATGTCTCACGGATTGACTGATGGGAAGAGTCAGGTAAGAGAAAAGAAAAAAGAATTAACACAATACCAACAAACACAAAAGAGGGAGTGACAAAATTTGGAATAAGATGTGGAAGTGAGTGGAGTAGTCTAGGCTGCAAAGCAGATGAATTAGGACCATTTGTTTTGATGAATAGTGTGACAGTTATGCAATTTGTCTGAATTTACCCCAATCCAACAATGTGGTGCTTTCCTGCAGGAATTTGCAGAGGTGTGGGCATGTTTATATTTGACTTGGGATGGCATTAAAAGGAGACAATCATATGTTGGTTTTTGTTACGACCAAGCTAGAGGACTGGATAAATAACATAACAATGGATTTTAAAAAGGGGGAGCATAAGACATTTATTCGGATTCTTGCTCTAATGTACAAATGGTTAACTAAGGTACAGTATTTCTTAAACTAAGGAAGGCCAATGGGCACTGTTCAAAGATAACAAAATATTCAATAACCAAAGGACTCTATAAGATACAAAAATTAACTAAGGTTCGAGGCCAAAAGGGCACGGTCCAAAGGTAAACAAAAAGTGCAACAAACAGAGGTCTCACTATAATATACAAATAGAAACACAAAACACTAAAAAAAAAAGTCAAAATTCAAACTTTATTTGTCATTATACACACACGGATGGTACAATGAAATTTCAAGGCCAGATCGATAGTTGGTCCAGAGCCGCTGCACCCCGGGCACGCCGCCACTATGGTCTAACATGACCTAAACTACCAACTCATAAAGAGGGTAGGCACAAGTTCCAACACTCTAAATCACAAGATCACAATGTTGAAATGTCACAGTTCAAAAGGCTCAACGGCGTGCTGCTACGGTCAGACAGTTGCCCTGACTGACTGGCTTGCTGGGGTTTTAAAGAGTCCATGCCAGGTGAAGAGGCGGGGCTTGGGTGTGGCAGGAAGGCGGCACACCAATCAGGAGATGGCCTGGGGGGAGGCGTGGCCAGGAGTCCCAGAGAGACCGCACCTGGCACTAACGGAGGAGGGAGGAGCATCCAGGAGCAGAGCAGTGCCAGCAGCTCAGAGGCAGGGTCAAAGAGGAATACACAGTATTTATAACAATCATGAACTGCGGCCGTAACAGTTTTACTTTGCTGTTTAAGTGCTTTCCTGTCACTGGTACCATTCTTTCTCTTCCCTCAATCACAAGCTTGACCACGTCCACTGGGGAGGAGGGAAAATCTTCAACAAGACTCAACACATTAAGAAAAAATGTGTTTCACATGTTTTGAATCACCTCCAAACTTTAATGGCTTCTCTTTGGCCAATGTTAGCCCGAGATATATTACTTTATTACTAATATCTATATTAGTAAGTAAGGTATAGAATAATTGGAAAATACTTACTTTTTTGGGCCTTTTCTGTTGACACTGCTTATTTATTTATGTTTTTGGCATCAGTGGACATTTCAACTGTTCTTCACAACTCAATTAGCTACCTTTTGTGTTCGTCAGGCATTCAGTTTTAAATATCTGTTTCTCTAACAAAAGGAGATGCCCATCTGTAAGCTCTTGGCTAAGTTTGCCTTCCTGTGCTACAGCGAGATGTGAAAACAAGCCAAAATGACATCTCTCAACATGTCTTTTGTGGACCGTGAGATGATTACAGCCCACATGAATAATCTTGGCTGTTTCACATGTGATCCAATGTAGTCCTTCAGTCTTACGAACAGATAAAAGTGTGTCAAGCTGAGCCAAGATCTCACCGATGTGTGGATATGATTCACATTAAACAGATATCTGAAAATAAATACAAACCTTTTATTTCAGTCATAAGTTTCTATCCAAGAAAATTATGAGGCATTGCGCAAAGAATTTGGAGGAGTCAAGGTCTTTAGTTTGCAAAGCACTGAAAACATTGAATTATGTTATGTAATAATGTGTTGGGAAGAATTCTCTCCTTATTGGTGGTTCTCAAACTTTAGTTTAGTCATTGCAACAAAAAGTTTGTATTAAATGACTAAACATAGATAATCTGAGTTTCTACCACTTAAGTAGAACTTTTAAACATTTCCTCTCTCATGTCTTGACCAACATGCATTCCATTTGTGCACATTCAGTGTGTAAATTGAGGCCTTTTTGAGGCATTCAATCACCACTGGATGAAAACTGCAGTATTTGTAACCTGATGAATCTGTGATGTCTTATGTGTTCCCATTGGATAGTTTCATACAAAACATAGACAGGTACGCAAATCCACCGATTACAAACGGTGGCTGGCAGATGAGGTTTCTCTTCCTGTCTTTGTTCCCACTGTATGTGCCAAATGACAGCAAAAGGCAGATCGCTGCTGGCTCATTCTTATTAACTACAGCCAAATGTCCATCTTCTTGCGTATATTATGTGGGACACATGTTAAGACATTGATCACTCCCTATTGCCCTGTATTGTTTTTGTAATATTTATTATTTGAGTTTATTATTTTGTGGGTTCATATTCTGTTCATATGTAATGTCAAACGTTGGTATCTTAGTAATGAATGGATGGGTACAATGAGCAGAGCTCACACAGGTGCTTTGAGCAGCCAGATGGCCTTGGGGGTCCTTAAGAAGGTGCAGGCAGCCTTATATGGACAGCCTGTGGCGCACAGAGAAGAGGGTGATGTACGTATGTCTGTGTTTTGCAGGTAGGCAAAAGTGTACAAAAATGGATGTATAATATGCATAAGAAAGTGTAAACTTGTGACTAAAATTCAACTAGTATGAATGTACAGAATATGGGAAATGTTTTGAGTATTTTGCGGGGTGATTAGCGAGTTCTGTATTGAGTATATAGATAGCCTGGGGTGCACAGAGAAGAGGCTGACGTGCATGTGTCTGTGTTTTGCAGTATTATGATGTAAAGGAACCTAAAAAACTCATGCACGCCTGGACGTCCGTTTATTACGTCCAAGTGTGCAACAATTATCAAATAAAATAATTACAAAATCTGTTTGACAGCCAGCACCAGCATTCATAAGGACTTATAAAACTACGTTCTCTTCAAGGAAATCCTCAATTAGCTATACTGTTGTACTTGTCACATTTATTCCCTTATTAGCTTTGGATGCACATGGAGTCACCAGCTGTTTCTTTTCTCATCATTGCCTTTGCCAAGAATGCTGATGCAGGCTGAAGTTCATCTGCTGTTTCACATTTTCCATTTTGAGCGAGGATCCAACCACCTAGGAGGAGTCAGCACTTCAATGACAAACATCAATGATGACTTCTTTCCCTTTCTTCAACTCCACTCGTTTCTGTTTGTCTTAGAACAAGGCCAAGCTGGAGGAACAACATCTGGAAAAGGAAGCGGGATCTCTGCAAACTTCACCAAAGGAATAGTTTATAGATTTTGGTGGTGGAATGAAGGCCACATACACAATTTTGGCATTAAAACTGCAAAATAAAATTACTTCCAACAAGTTTGTATATGAATTGACACTCACAAAATGAATCTAGTGGAGACTGGGTGCACTGTCTAATCTTAAATGGCCTGACAGAAGGTGTTTAGTTTTGAGATGAACTGGTTTGCATCATCCTCTTCATACTGATTCACATTTGTCGGCCCTGTCAGCCTGCAGTGTGTTCCTCCAGTCCCTTTCCTCGTCCCTGCATGAAAATTCCTTCCTTTCCTGATGTGGGTCGACATCTTTACACAGAGGCATCGTTTGATTCTCTGCTGCTATGTTCTCTTCCCAAATACAAACGAACACTTAACAGATTTTGGCTGACATTATCAGAATGGCTTTTTTTGTGTTTGAACTAGACAGTTGGTGTAACAGTTGGCATGGTTTTATGTTAACATACTCTGTGGTGCTCATGTTGCCCACTCAATGTCTCTGCTTTTCAGTACTGGACTACCATGTGAACAACACAAGACAAATTTAGCCCAGGCTTTTACAGGCAGCAGATGGTAGGGTATTATGGTGACGATACTGTTAGCCAGTGATGACTCCTCCAGGCAGCCCACTCGGCATCTCTGCTCTTTTCCTCCTCCATTGAGACTCAAAATACTAAACGTAATGGGCCATTTTTTTGTCAGAGGAAATTTGCACACTGAAGAGATTAATTTTCCACCATTCTCTTTTCATCCTTTTGCCCTTGCCTCCTTCAGCCACCCACCATGTAGGGTCTAACAAACCTTACTTTTACTGTTGGTTATTGTGTAATTTTCATTTGCAAGATTGGAAGACAGCACTTTAGAAATATGTAAGCCCTTCCATCTGAGGAAGACATTGAGGATTTCATGTTAAAGGATATCATCTCTGAAAGCAGCAACACACATTTTTTGTTTCTCTGTGTTGAAATTAGCAGACCCTTAACTAGTTGAACTGAATAAGCGAGCTCCTGGTTGTATAAAAAATCATCAAAATTTGAAGAAAAAGAAAATATAGTCCATCTTTACAAGAAATAAGAAGAAATATAACTCATATGGGTAGATTTTAAAGATGGGAAAGAAATTGTATGTCATTACTCACTAAATGGTTCGACCCATTCTTGAAAATGAAATGAGGGAATTAATAATTAAAAATACAGAGCAAATTGTTGAGGATGAATTGATGTTCCTGAATAAATATTGCATGCAGGAGATTTTTTTTGTTCCCTGGATGCATTTCAGTGGAATTGTACATGAGACAGCAGTGTCGATAATTTGTCTTACACTGCAGCAATTAACATTGGTGTTATTCAATTTTATATATTTTGTCCGTTTCCCCGATATTAACCTACTGTATCAAAATTCTATAATAATAGATAATACCATTCTTCCCTTTTTATGTCTTACATTAAATATTTTCAGGAATATTTCAGTGCCATTTTGCCAAGTTGAATTTTCTGCTGTGCTTCTGAGAACATTGTCACCCTGGTAAAAGTTTCCTTTGTTGTTGTGTTGTGTTGTGTTGTGTGAAGACAGGAAATATTTATGTGCTTATTGACATGCTATAGAGAACCTCCATGAGTTTGGAGCTGAAAATGTTTCTTGAGGTCCATCTCGAGGTCCATCTCTGAGAATGTGGTAACATTTCTGAAAAAAAAAAAGCTGAGACTGATAATAAAGCCTCTCCCCAAAGTTGAAGTCTTAAAAATAGATGTAGATGTTTCAAATCAGTTTTCCTATGAACTTAACATGAGAGAAAATATCTGTGACCCTGAAATTATTTCATTACTGGTTAATGTGTGCTTTCCTTATTGTGATCCATTTTGAAAATATCCAACTTAATTTAGAAAAACTAGACCACAACCACCAAATTGAACGCACCATTGTTTCCATCTGGTTAATTTTAATTTGAGGTCTTTTATAGTAGACGCAATATGTCAGCCAGGAAGATCATAATTATCATTTTCCTCTCATCTTGTAAAATTGACCTAACTGTTATTTCTTATTCATTCCTCCTTCTTCTGTTGTGCCCAAAATTTTATATTTAATTTCTAATTAAAAACACTTGCTAGCACACTGTGTCTGCCAAAGAGATCCAAGGGTCTTTCTGAATTGCAATATTAAACTCTGACTCTGCTTCCTGTGCTGACATTTCAGTTTTTCTTGTGGCTGTTAGAGGGCTTGGTTTGATTTATTTTCTCTGTCCAATATCTTACTTTTTCCTCTTTAAAGCATCCATGCACTCCTTCCCACCTGAAAAATATTTTCATGTTTTTCTACAATCCACCGCTTTCTCAGCAAATAATCCTGTTCTGGCTGTTGTGCAAAAGGAGGGAGGGAATCAGGACCCTTTGCTCACATTGAACTTTTAACAAATGTGTTTTCTATGTTCTGAATTCTAAACTTGAGTGTCTTCCAAAGAGTATTGTAAAACTCGATGTAGGTGGTCAATATATAATAATAAAAAAAACAATAATCCTGTTGCAGTATATAATTTTTTTGTCAAATCATTTCAGAAGACTTTGTTAATTTTTGATAATTCCATCATTCATAAATATTTTATACCTCCTCGTCTCAGTTTTACTGAATGTTGTGGTGGCCTAAGGTGGAAACCCACGGTCACAGTGCTCACTGAATATCATTTTGATGAAAAGTCTAAAAACATTTTCAATTTTGTCACTTTGCCAAATTTTCTTCTCAGCCAGGTGGGAAAACTTCAGGCCCAGAGTCCAGAAGATAGTCACCAGTTGAGAAAACCTCCCACAAAATATTTGGCATATAAAGTTACTGGATCAATCAATCAATTGTAACACCACTATATTTGAATTGACATCAAATTTAAACACACTTGTATTTAACTGTGGTGACAAATCACCATTATTGAGAGCTTCTGATGAATAAATATAAAGTTGATCCGTATGGTTTTAGTACTAGTGTGACAGTGTGTTCACTAACATTGATCAGAGCCCTCAGTATGGTGCAGAACACTGAACCCATGTCAGGGTTCTATTGATAGAAGCATCCACCTGCAAACTTTGCCCAAGTTATTAAATGCTATTACTGTTTACGTTACGCCCAAGTTATTAAATACTATTACGGCGGCACGGTGGCGTAGTGGTTAGCACTGCTGCCTCACAGCAAGAAGGTCAGGGGTTCAAACCACATCATTTCCAACATGGCCTTTCTGTGAAGAGTTTGCATGTTCTCTCTGTGTCTGAATGGGTTTCCTCCGGGTTCTCCGGTTTCCCCCCATTATCAGGAAAAACATGCATCTAGGTAATATTAGGTCATGTTTGACCGTAGTGGCGGCGCACCCGGGGTGCAGCGGCTCTGGACCAACACTCCATCTGGCCTTTGAAATTTCGTTGTACCGTATGTGTATAATGACAATAAAAGAAAGTTTGTTTGTTTGTTTGATTGCAGATGATTTTGTAAAATACAGCTCTAATTCAAATTGATAAATTTGGTGTAGGTGTTGTAAATTACATTAACAATAAAAAAAATTGCAAAATTCATACATCCCCACCTATATATTTGAATAGGCTCACTTGAAATGTCACGCTTCTGTCGTCTACCCCGAAGTTCAGGCCGCTAGTCGAGTTGGCTCCGGTCTTCACATTTGTCAATGTCTCTCATTTACGGAGCCATTTTGGCCTCGTCACACACAGCGGTTTATATTCTTTGATTGTGACGGACCTCACGTTGTCGTGTGGGGAACCCTAATGCTTTATTAACCAGTATCAAACTAAGGATCAAACTAACCAGGACCTACCCGGATGGCCGGACTGTAACGCCGAAGCAGCCTTCAGCTTCGCGTTTGTCCATCCCACACACACACGTTAAGGCTTCGTTGTTTTCTTGTGACGGCGAATTAAAAAAAAGAAACAAACAAAATCTGATATTATTGTTTTATTGTGGAATTTCCACGGGTTCCAGCTAGTTATTCTATAAAGGAATACTGAAAAATTCCAACACTTGATGTAAATGGAAAATTTAAATTCTTTTCTGGACCAAGATCTGTCCTTCACTGAATATGAATCCATCACCAGTTTGTGTAAATGCTAAATTGCCTGTCTTTGCACCTATGAGCATGGAAGCTGAAGCGGAGTCCGACCTACTAGCTCCGCAGCTCCAGGTCGTTCTCCAATACTACAGAACAATGGTGAACGCGGTACGAGAAGGACAAATTCTTATCTCAAGACAGTGGTATTTATACTGTTGAAGACAGGCATGATGTCACATGACTCTTTTACAGGAATGCAATTAAATTCAAAAGGGACAGTCTGAGAAGAAAATGGTGAAGCGACAGTGTTAGAGACAAATGGTGAATACATGATAACCTCAAGGTCCATAAACTACATCTTCAAAGGCTGGGAAACAGAGGTTATTTAGCAAGTGTTGATTTTATCCCGTGAGCAGACCTCATTTACAGTTAAACAAAAGAACAGAGTGAGTGTGTGTGTGGAGGGGGTAAATCTTGTGGAAGGGGTTCACCAAATGTTCATCTACCCCTAAAGGCCAAAAGGTCTTGGAATATTATCAGTATTTCCTATGCAGTAAACCTGAGCAATAAACCAGAACAACAACCCTGGAGAACAAACCTAAGGGTGAGAAGATATCAAAGGATTTAAATGCTTTTCCCATGTCAAGACCTGAACAATGAAATTAAAATTTCCTTCAAAGCCAAGTTTGACTGATCTGGATAAAGCGATTTCAAGCTGGTATTCCACAAAACCAAGTTTCTGCATTCTTTGGAGTGAGTTTTAAAACCATATACAACATGTAGATGGTTCCATGTTCCATATAATGGGGTTTTAGAGTTAGGCTGAAAAATGGGTGAAGATGGGACCCTGAGAAGATACCAAAACTGTATGGATTTGACAATTTTTCATGCAACCCACATAATCAGCCCTGCTGCTCATCTTGCAAACAGCATTTCAGAAGGAAATATTTAATAAAAAATGTTTCTGCCAAGAACCATTTACACAACAAAGAAATAATCTATTAAAAGCAAGTTTACTTTCTGTGGAGTATTTAGTTTATTTTAATTTACCTTTAGTTAAGTAAAATTAAAAATGGTACCCACATACTACAAATACTTCAAAGTACTGCAATATTTTTTTCTATATCATCCATGACTGAAAACATAAAGCATTAAGGAAAACAAATGATGCATAGTCACAAGGAGGGTAAAGGAAAAGTTGCTACAGCCAGATGATGATATGTGATGATCATTAGGGGTAGCTGGATTTGACTGCTTGCATTTCAAAACAAGCAACAATTTGACACCAAATCTCTTTGAAATATCAGATAGATGTCTTTCATCATTGCATTTTTAAAGTGAGACTTTATTGCAGTTCAACTTGTCAATAAAGGTGTGTATATATGTGTATTTGTACGCGTGTGTTAGTGTGCTTGTGTGTGGAGTAATATGCAGCTGCAGCACCTCTTCAGGGAACCGCAGCAGTGACAGCAGGCTCATTTGCTGCATGATTATCGACGGGGTTGTAGCTACTGGGAGGAAAGGCCGCCTACATACACCCAGACACTTACACACACATATTCACGTTCACTCGACACACCCTGCTTCTTGTTTAAGCCAATTATGCAGGCCAGTAACCTGCCATATGGCTTCAGCTAGTTTGGAATATGTATTTGTGTGTGTGTGTGTGTGTGTGTGTGTATGTGTGTGTGTGTGTGTGTGTGTGTGTGTGTGTGTGTGTGTGTATGTGTGTGTGTATGTGTGTGTGTGTGTGTGTGTGTGTGTGTGTGTGTCTGTGTGTGTGTGTGTGTGTGTATTCCTCTGTATTTATGAGTTGTGTCATTATAACACAATGTCAGATCAAGCCTAAGGCCCCCAAAGTAGAGGAAAAACAGATTAATGTTAATCAGTAACCAACCAGGATTTCAAGATGGCTGTACTGTTTATTTATTTATCAGTTCACATCCTTTTTTGAACAATTTCTAGTCCATCACCTTTAATGTTAGTCAAATGTAGAGAGGTGTTTATGAATACAGAATGTGGTGGGAGACAGAGAATTCTGGCGGCTACACAAAGACACAATAAAATAGCCTTTTAATATATTAACAATGTCTTTGCTACCACAGTAATCTATTATGGATTAATGAAATGGAAAGTTCACGTTACTGTGATGCAATGTCACAGGGTAACAATGTTGCTCTGCTGAGGAGAGGGGTAGCTTATAAATTTTATAATCTTTTCAAAATTTCTCATTTGTAGAAAAGACGTAAAAAAAAAAAGGACAGTTAAAAGAAAACACACACACACACACACACACACACACACACACACACACACACACACACACACACACGCACACACACACAGCAGTTTATCTATGATTTTACTTTAGTCAATATGGCTGCTTGTGTTTGGGATGGTTTAACTTTTATGTGTCATCAAGTCTCTCTCTGCATCAGAGCTTGTAGCTCAGAGGTGTGCAGGGAATGTTGGAGGAAGACATTTTTGCGAATGTAGCTATACAGAGACAGAGGGCCTCGAGGTGGTTGTCCTAAACGACCCATAAATGTAGAGGATGAGGAAGAGGAGGCTGAGGACAAAGTAGGAGGTGGAGGGGAGACGCTTGAAGAGGGGGTCCTTCTGCTTGCGAGACTGAGGAGGCTTGAAGAGGAGCCGGTCCCAACTGCAAGAGGTATATGGCTGGGGGGATGGTGTTCTCCTCTCCTTACTCCACCTCCTAGCCCTTGAGCTAAGGACTCAGAAGAGGAGGACACCCACACCGGCTGCCTAGAGGACAAAGATGGAACCTCAATACGAGTAGCAGCTGTTGAAACAGAGCCTTGGCATTGACTTGAGACTTGAAGCTTGGCTATAGTAATAGATGAGGCTTGGGGTGACATTGCAGAAGTGGCAGAAGACCGGTTGGAGGGGCTCGGAGCCAGATGTGGAGCAGGGAAAGGGGTTGTGAACTGTGTTGAGATGCCCTGACAGTGGTGCTCCTCCCCCGCAGTGAGTCGCTCAGTCGGCACAGGCCGGCCATGCGGCGGCGGATGCTGGCGGTTGGGGTGCTGGTTAGAGTGGTCCCCTCCGCGTGCTGCCCGTGCTACCCTTCGGTCCTTTGGAGGCAGGCTGCTGCTGCCTAGTCCTGACAACCAGCCTGGATGATTGGTCTAACAGAGTGAGGCAAGAAGAAACAAGAAAGAGACAGAAGCAAAGGAGAATTTAGCATTTATTCTGCCTTCTGTCTGCTAGAGTGTATGAGATGTGAACATGTCTCAAGAGAGAGAGGGAGAGAAAGACAAAGACACAGAGACAGATAGAGGAACAGGCAAAATGAGAGAGCACTGTTTTATGCTGAGTATATATTGTTAATTGGGTGGCATTTGGAGAACGATCACTCTGAGCTCCTGCAGCTTGTTCTAATTGTTTCTAAACCCACCAGAACCTGATCGCTACAGAGCAGATCCACACACACACGCAAACAAAGAGAGAAACAAAATAAGTTATTATATGCATGTATGAAGATATGCACTCAGGTTCAAACCCTACTTACAAAGCAATGGGACACACACACACACACACACACACACCCACACACACACACACACACACACACACACACACACACACACACACACACGCTTTGCTTAAACCTATTGCGGTCCCTCATTATTCCATTATATCATAAATATCCTCGTAAAATTCCACATTAAAATGAAAACCATTGCTATAAGCCACAGGTATCAGATATGCAATCGACTTGCATGGATAGATGTGGTTTACAGCACTGCTGTGTGGTGGTCCAGGGTTTCTGTACAGAATGAAACGACCGACAGCCAGAGAGACTTTGCATGTTTGATATTCATGAAAAAAAGGTGGTTTTTTGTGAAGCAGCAAATCATCACTAAACTTAATATTGCTTTTCTCTGATGCATGAATGTTTTCTTTCAGCATTGTATTATGAAGTAAGATCCAAAAATCAAATATATGTTTGAAAAAAGAACAGCTCAACTCAAAGTCACACATTTTCATTTCAAAGCAGAGAAAGACCAACTGAACTACAGAATAGAGCATAGCACCAAACAGTAGTCATCTGCAGAAAGAAAAATGGCTAATTGATCGATCCTGATTAGTCTGGGTCCAACATCCAGCTGGATTGCCCCATTATAAAGTGACCATTGTTTGGAATGGAGCCAGGGTCAACCTCAGTCTACTGTCAGCACAAGGGAAATCATAGAAGTAAATGTTTAGATGAGGCACTTCAACTTCAGTCTAACCATCAAGAAACACAGTCTGAAATGTACTTCGATATCTGTGTTTGTAGATGGGAACAATAATGTTTCATTATCTACACTGGAGTATGAGCTAACAGCTATCTATAGTATGACAGAGGATGGCACGGAGAAAGGATAGATAGGTTTGAACACCTCCACTCCCAGCAGACTAAGACATGACCTGTAACAGAGACAGCAAATTACTCTGAACATGTCATAATTAAGGCCGCCTGCTTAAGCTGATAATGCTAAACATCATACAACATGGAAAGAAACATTTAAAGTGTATTCATTATTGAAGACAGCACAATCATCCAGTGTCTCCAGTTGAGGGAATAACACGGTATACTACCTAAAACAGGGTGAGGAGGAGGTCTGGAGATGTCTTCAAGTGAGCTGTCAAAAGTACACTGTTCCACTACAGCCCCAAACACTGTGTAGATATGTCCTACTTAGTGACTTTCATTGAAATCTTGCAAGTCGAGGTGAACATAGACCTTATTCTTTAGTATGCATGGTTGAACCTGCTGAAGATTAATCTAAGTGGAGTAATAGGCTTCTTTGTGAAGATGAACGATTGGCTGAACACAACGTAACTATCTCACATGTGACTTCCCACTCATCTTTGTTTTACGAGCCAACATGTTACATAACAGAATAAAAATACCCAGGAGTTCAGATGCTTCTGTAGTACTTTCACTTAATTGAGAGGCTGGAGTAGAGTCTTCAGTCCTTTATTTGGTGAAAGGTAATAATGCAACAGGGTTTAATGAGATTACTGCAATAAGCACAGGTATAAACACTGTAAAGAAGAAGTTATTCATGCGTGAATGGGTCGTGTTTTTATTCCTGCCACCTGTTAATTACTTCTAAACTATGGAGCTTGGGCAAAAGTTGTCCTTGGATGATTAAGGTCAACAACTGTGCCTGCTTTTCATGCATATACATTTGAAAACATTTTGTCGGAAAAGCCCACACATGTTTGAGATCAGCAAAATTGAGGTGCATGCTGTCCAGTAGTATTATAAAAGAGAATAATAATCATGTGGTCGGTGTGCTTGTAAGTCTCGATGTGTTCATGAACATTTTTTGTATTGAACATCAACAATTCTAATGATATTATTGCAAAAAACTGCAATTTTCTTGAGAGAAATGAGACAGGTGAATTATCTGACTCAGGGTTTCAAGGATATCATTCTGTAAACCCCTGCTGAATCTAAAAGTTGCCGGTCTGTGCTACACAACCTCCATTGCTCCTCACCACTTTCTTTTGTTTCATTATGGTGGCATCAACTGCAATCAAGAGTGCAAACTGGGTTCATTCACATGTACGTAAAAATGTCTGAAACTCTTGTCAGAACTCTCATGTGTATATGAGTGAATGTCACTTCAGCAAACATTCATGTATATAAAATTCTATTTGATGATTACTAAGTTAATGACTTACTGGATTTTCGAACAAAACTTGAAATCAACCTGTTCTAACTATTGAGCTTTGTATTTAACACTGGACTATTTAGCAAATGATGGCCATATCAACAAAATAAACGGGCAGTAAGTTTGATCTAAAGTCCATAGTAAGTCCATAGTAAAATGTCCATTGGCGCGTGGAATGGAGATGGACGGAGCAGTTGAGACCGCTCCGTCCATCTCCGTTCCACGCACCTCTCTCCCTCGCCCAAGAGAGCGGCCGCAGCAGCGCTCTCAATGTTTTCCGGCAGGACCGCAGGAGTGCGGTAGTGCGGTCCTGCTCAGACTGTTTCGTGCACATTCTCCGGCAGGTCCACACTCATGTGTCCGCATCATACACACTGTCGCGGTAGTGCGTTTGATGGTGCACACTCGGCTTCTACGCGTTTTCCCCATATCCCCATATAACTTTGAGAGACACTCACCAGATGAAGAAGAAGAAGAAGAAGTACACTTTATTAATCCCACAAGGGGAAATTACAATGTCACTCAGGTAGTACATACAATCTGTGTTAGTCTCAACAGTATATACAGCCCCCCTGAACACTGCACACAAGGGGGCCTGTAAGCATGCAGTTAATACACACAACAAACTACACACATTGGGAGGCAGAGTGACGGGCAGCAGTTTCCGAATGTGCCCCAAATTGAGCAGCTTGTAGGGGGGACGGCGCCTTGCTCAAGGGCGCCTCGGCAGTGGCTGGGAGGTGAGCTGACACCTCCCACTGTCAGCTCACACTCCTGGTGGCATCATGGCGGGAGCGGGATTCGATCCACTGATGGCTGGGGTGATCTGTCTGCAGAACATCTGCTCTACCGCTGACCCACTGCCGCCCCCAATGATGCTGCGTTGGTCCGCCTTCCGTTCAGGGGCCAAGCCGAGGCGCTACCTGTGTGTGGCTTAAATAGCGCATTGTGGTGCGCTGTTAGGCCAGCCCAGTACCTGCACTGAACCATTTTGTGTATTATTGGATTGTTTTGTATTTTGAGGGGTTTTATGTTTTATTCTTTTCTGGTTTGTTTGTAAAGCAGGGTAGTAGTAATTTTGTCTGTCTCCGGTATATTATACCATTCTCTATCCATCCATCATCAACCGCATATCCGGGGCCGGATATTATATATAGATATTATATTATACCAGATATTGTAAAAACAACCCTACTTAATTATTGTTGGTTTGCCATAGGAGGGGCATGGGGATATACTGTATAAGGGAAAAATTTAAGCTTTATGGGGTGTGAGAGTTGGAGAGTTGGAGCTAGAGTCAAGCTGGAGTTATAGAACATTGTGCATGGTGGCTATTAGTGGTGTAAGTTTTCTCTGTATATACTTCTTTTTGTTGTGCTGGGTTTTTTGTTTTGGGAATTTTTATCTTCACTGTAAATATTTTTTCACTGGTTGTTGTTTTTGGTGAAAATAAAAAACCCACCAAACTGATCTTTTGCGGCTGTGCCATCAATTTTACCCCACTGCATTCACAAATATCCTGGAATATGCAGGTGCCTTTCATCATAAACATCTAATAAAAACTGTTATATAAATGGTGATTAAAATGTTACAGAATTTGAAACCCTAACAGAGCAACAGCCCAGCAGCAAAGGGGAATCCTGCTGTTAGGGCATAGATTGATAAAATTCACATGTAACTTTTTACCACAGTAGTGTCTACACCAGCAACATAACAATGCAATTTTAAATTTAGAATGCAGCATATATTTTATATCAAGCTAATGCAGTGTCATATAAATACTCTTAAAATATTATATAGAATAATAACACATACACAATGATAGAGCACTAATTTTTTTTAGGATTGTGTGTCTTATGTTCTATTTCCTCGTCATTCCACTGAGATTCTTGTCTTCTGTCCTGTGTGGTCACTGCTTGGATCTGGGTTCATAAAGCTGTAAATTGTACACAAAACTCAAGAACTTTAGCAAAGTCAAACATAAGTCTTCCTCCAAACTGTACTTCAGTACATTTATTTTAAAGTTCATGTGTCCTCTTATTATAATGCATCAACCATCAGTCATGTTGTGTATTTCCACTGTGTTATTACCTCTGTCTGCTAACAGCTATGCGTTAATTAGCTTTCCTTTGGGTGATGCTAATACGAATTTGCTGTGTCCCTTTGGATAAAGCAGCACAACATACAGTATTTGTCATGCACTAGCAGTCACAAGCATATTTTTCTGTCCTCCAGTATTTTTTGACCTTTTTGAGGCACAAAGAGAAATTGTCTTTCATGTTTAGGTGCACGTTTCATTTTTCACTATAGAGAGCTGCTATCAATTTCTTTTGATGGACTGATCAGTGGGAAATCAATGAGATAATTTTACATTGTTAAATTAAGTTTTGAAGATTTTGTGTTCATACTGTTATGGCAGCAAAATGAGGCAACTTCAAATATCTATAATTTGTGTAACAGCTTGAGAAGGAGACTATTAACTATAAAGACATGTACTGTATATTGAATTGTATTCAGTGAACGTTTTCTTGTGTTTAATTTATCCGCAAGAAGGTACAAGCCAGTGTCTCATTGTGCCGCTTCCAAGCCCGAATAAATACAGAGGGTTGTGTCAGGAAGGGCATCCAACGTAAAACTTTTGCCAAATCAAACATGCAAATCAAATCTTTGACTTCCATACCAATGCCCTGTAGGTGAACAGCACCAATGGCAGTCGTTGGTTAACAATGACTGCCGTAGGTGAACAGCACCAATGGTGGTCGTTGGTTAACAACGACTGCCATAGGTGCTGTTCACCTACAGGGTGCCTGTGGAAAATGGACTACTGTTGGTCGAAGAAGGAGAGGAAGAAAGTAGAAAGAGAGAGAAGAGGAATGCCAAGAGTAGAGGACAGAGAGTGGGGACATTGAATGTTGGAACTATGACAGGAAAAGGTAGAGAGTTTGTTGATATGATGCAGAGTAGGAAGGTATACATATTGTGTATCCAGGAGACCAGGTGGAAAGGTAGCAAGACTAGGAGTGTAGGAGCAGGGTTCAAGCTGTTCTATCATGGTGTAGATAGGAAGAGAAATGGAGTAGGAGTTATCTTGAAGGAGGAATTTGTTAGGAATGTACTGGATGAGTCTGAAGCTAGAAATCGAAGGTATGATGTTCAGTGTTGTTAGTGGGTATGCACCACAGGTAGGATGTGAGCTGGAGGAGAAGGAAAAATTCTGGTTGGACTTTGATGAAGTGATGCAGAGCATACCTAGAGGTAAGAGAGTTGTCATTGGTGCAGACTTCAATGGACATGTTGGTGCAGGAAACAGAGGTGATGAGGAGGTGATGGGCAGGTTTAGTATCCAGGAGAGGACTGCAGAAGGACAGATGGTGGTTGACTTTGCAAAAAGGATGGAAACGACTATAATGAATACTTTCTTCCAGAAGAGGCAGGAACATAGGCTGATCTATAAGAATGGGGATAGGAGCACACAGGTAGACTACATCTTGTGTAGACGGTGTAATCTGAAGGAGATCAGTGACTGCAAAGTAGTGGTAGGCGAGAGTGTAGCCAAACAGCATAGGATGGTGGTGTGTAGGATGACTCTGGTAGTGAGGAAGATGAAGAGGGCAAAGGCAGAGGAGAGGACGAAATAGTGGAAGCTGAAAAAGGAAGAGGGTTGCATGACTTTTAGGAAGGAGTTAAAACAGGCTCTGGGTGGTCAGGAGGTGCTTCCAGATGACTGGAAAACTACAGCTAATAAGTAGCAGAGTACTTGGTGTGTCATCTGGAAGGAAAGTAGACAAAGAAACTTGGTGGTGGAATGAGGAGGTACAGGAGTGTATACAGAGGAAGAGGTTAGCTAAGAAGAAGTGGGACACTGAGAGGACTGAGGAGAGTAGACATGAGTACAGGGAGATGAAGCATAAGGTGAAGGTAGAGGTAGTAAAGGCCAAACATGGGGGCCCATGATGACTTGTATGCTAGGTTGGACAGTAAGGAGGAAGAGACTGATCTATACAGGTTGGCAAGACAGAGAGACAGAGATGGGAAGGACTTGCAGCAGGTTAGGATGATTAAGGATAGGGATGGAAGTCTATTGAGAGGTGCCAGTAGTGTGATTGGAAGATGGAAAGAGTACTTTAAAGAGTTTATTAACGAGGAACATGAGAGAGAACAAAGACAAGAAGAGGTGGCTGCTGTGGACCAGGAAGTAACAAAGATCAGTCAGGATGAAGTGAGGAGGGCACTGAAGAGGATGAAGAGTGGAAAGGCAGTCGGTCCTGATGATATACCTGTAGAAGTATGGAAGTGTCTAGGAGAGGTGGCAGTAGAGCTTCTGACTGGGTTGTTCAACAGGATCTTAGACAGTGAGAAGATGCCTGAGGAATGAAGATGTGTGCTGGTGCCCATTTTTAAGAACAAGGGAAATGTGCAGAGTTGTGGCAACTACAGAGGAATAAAGCTGATGAGCCAAACAATGAAGTTATGGGAAATAGTAGTTGAGGCTAGACTAATGGCAGAGGTGAGCATTTGTGAGCAGCAGCATGGTTTCATGCCAAAAAAGAGTACTACAGATGCAGTATTTGCTTTTGAGGATGTTGATAGAGAAGTACAGAGAAGGCCAGAAGGAGCTGCATTGTGTTTTTGTATATCTGGAGAATGTTTATGACAGGGTGCCCAGAAAGGAACTGTGGTATTGTATGAGGAAGTCTGGAGTGGCAGAGAAGTATGTGAGAGCAGTGCAGGACATGTATGAGGACTGTAAGACAGTGGTGCTGTAGGTGTGACAGAGGAGTTCAAGGTGGAGGTGAGACTGCATCAGGGATCAGCTCTGAGCCCCTTCTTGTTCGCTATGGTGATGGACAGGCTGACAGACACGGTTATGGAACGCTGTTCAGGACAGGATGGAACGGATGGAAAAAAGTGTCAGGTGTGATGTGTGATAGAAGAGTTTCAGCTAAAATGAAAAGAAAGGTGTACAAAACTGTGCTGAGACCAGCAATGTTGTTTGGCCTAGAGACATCGTCACTGAGGAAAAGACAGGGGACAGGGCTGGAGGTTGGAGGATGCTGAGGTTCTCTTTAGGAGTGACCAGGATGAATAGGATCAGGAATGAGTACATCAGAGGAACAGCACATGTTAGAGGTTTTGGGGATAAAGTCAGAGAGGCCAGACTGAGATGGTTTGGACATGTCCAGAGGAGAGATAGTGAATACATTGGTAGAAGGATGCTGAGTTTTGAACTGCCAGGCAGGAGGCCTAGAGGAAGACCAAAGAGGAGTTTTATGGATGTAGTGAAAGAGGACATGAGAGTAGTTGGTGTGAGAGAAGAGGATGCAGAAGACAGGGTTAGATGGAGGCAACTGATTCGCTGTGGTGAACCCTGAAGGAAAAAGCTGAAAGGAGAAGAACGGTTTCTTGTCTTTATGCTGCAGATGAAGTCTTGATTTATTTATACTGTACATGATATTTGTAATAAACCACCACAGTACTTCCACCTGCAGTATTCTTATATAGATGATTAATCAAATCTTTTTATGTTGAAAGACATATTCATCGTTCATGGCCAGTCTGAAGGATTCTACAAGATTCTTTCAAAGGACTTATCTTCAAGACATAAATAATCATTTATTTGACAAACTTTATCTTTATTATGATTTTATATATATATATATATATATATATATATATATATATATATATATATATATATATATACACACACACACACAGACACATTGCAGCTTTTAATGTACAGTGTCAAACATCACTGTCATTGAAATAAAGCCTTCAATAGTGTGGAAATCTATTGAATGCCAAGAAAAAAAGAAATAATGAAGTATAGCATCATTCAATGACAAACACAAAAACTATTTATTAGAATTAACATAATGTTTTCCTGAAATGTCTTTTCAATAAAAAAAAATGCAGTTACTTTTGACACCTTTCACTGTAACTGAACTAAATCTATTGCAGTTTTTCGATGAGTGATCACGATGATATGAGAGCACAGCATCTTCATGACCTGAAGTGTTTGTGCACCTTGCTTGAGTGATTTGCCAAAAAAAAAAAAAATCTGCTGATGTTAGTGATTAGAAAGATTTGTCTTTGTCGGCACCTTCCTCTCTGGCCCATGACATGAATAGTGATGATGAAAATATGGTAAACTCTATGGAGTACAAAATGAAGTTCCACCTGTGATTTCACCTTTGTCTCTCCTCAGTCCATCAGGGCCTATCCTATGGTGCGCTTAAAAGCATGTGTCTGTAAAATATTTTTCTTCAGCTTTTTCATGATTCCCTGGATGAGATGAAGCTGTGGGCAATCACATCTTTCCACTGATAATGAAAGAAAGGAGGAAGCACGGGGAGAGGGACACACAAAAAAAGAGTGCGACATGGTGAGTCCTGCACGTTTTTGATAATGACGACCTATTGGTTCAGAAGTGTGTCATCATCTCAGTGGCAACAGAAAGCCTTTGACATGCTCTGGACATTGTTTGATTCCTGCCTGCTTCAATTAAGAGCCTGCTGTCTGTGGCTCAAGAGCCCAGGGGCTCCACTAATCTGATGTGTGTCTATGTGGTATGAATGAGAGATTTGTTTGTGTGTGTCCCTGTAAAGTCCTCCTGATGTGCTTAAACCTGGCAGGTTTTAAATCTGTTTTCTCTCATCAACCTTGCGAACAGTATTTGAGTTCATCTTATTCTCTCTTGTCTGAACAACCCAATGGTCTAAATGCAAACAGTCAGCTTTGTTGTTCTCCAAAGATTTAGGTATGCTTGCTGCAATCAAATATTTATTGGATAAGCATGCCTCAGTTAACACAAGAATGAAGGAAATAGTAAAATAATTTTTTTCTTTCTAATTTTGATATATTTGTTTATAATATTCACAATATATCATTTATAATACCATCATTTATCATGTATTAGTCATATATTAGGATATAATTGATTAACATAATAAATTTAAAAGAATAATAAAACATTCCTGAGTGCATTTTCTTTTTCCTTCTCTGCATATTTGGCAGACAAGGGCAGCTATAATGAAGAGATCTTTGGTGTTAAAATATAAAACTTTTGAAAGAAAACTCAAACTTATACTCCTGCAAAAGAGAAGTTAGATTTATGATCAATACTTTTTGTGACTATAACCATCAGGGTAATTGACATCGCTCAGATTCACAAGTTTCATATATTAGACAAGATAAATGAAACATCCATTTATCATGAATTGTAAGAGTCAATGCATGATGGAGTGTGAACAAATCTTGTAAACAACACCATACTGAGTGTGAAACTTATTAAATTCATTAGTGACAATGATTTTAACCCTTTGACTCCTCTTACTTGCCGCTTACCTCCACAGTTCTTTCTTTCTATTTGTGTATTCATAGTTGTTCAAAGCTTGTATATTTTTACTTTCTACACATAAAATTTTATGACTGTCTGCCTTTGTTTTTTACAGAGATGGGCTTTATTTACTCCTTTGGTGTCTTTAGATAAAAATTTTTAAGGTGAGTGACCTCAGCATCATTCAAATTGCATTCTTGAAAGTAAATCAAATTGCAGCACTGATCATGTTGATGAGTGAACATGATCAGTGATCTGTGTGGCTAGATGACACTGTTATATTCATCAACGTTTATCACTGTTACTTAGCAATGCCAAAGCTAACAGTTTAGCAGGAACCTGTGATCAAGAGTTGTAAATCCCTTAAAAAGAAGACTTCAAGAAGGTTGACGTGGGACTTTCACCACATCATGAAGCAAGGAAAATTTGGAATTTTATTAAAAAAGAAAAAATAGACTTCAGTGTACAGACACAAATTTGTCACATTTGGGTCAAGGTAACGTACTTACTCAGGAACAAACTAACCTCTTCTCTGAAGCTAAAACACTTTATGTAAATATGGCTTTTCTGGTGCTGTAGTAGTTCTCTCTTTGCATCCTGACATAACAGTGAACTCAACAACAACTGCCACCAGGGGCAACACAAGAAAACCCATCACTGACATACAGTATAAGACAGATGTATGGACTGACGATTGCCTCAAAGTATAAATCGCATCCAGCACTGTACATTCCAAAATACTGATTGCAATCTCTGTTACATGGTGTTTGCATGAACCTGGATCATAGTTCACTTAAACTAGTGATTTTGAACTGATTGGAGAAGGATGGCTGCTTGTTATTTTGCAAGCACGTTAACAAAGACAATGATAACCCTCCTCATCATCCCCTCAGATTACTTGTTGGGTAGACAAGAACTCATCAGTGAAGAGTAAACAAACTCTTTCTTGCAATATTAGTATCAAACAGTGTGACAAATGAGGAGAAATGCAAATAATCTCGTAATTATGCACCATTATTTTGGAGAGCGGAATATTTTTTCGTGGTCTCAAATAAAACTCACTGGACTTAAGAAAGTCATCTTACTGACAAGCTTCACCTGAGAAACATTTGCCCTTGTTCGCTGTGCAGGTCAGTGACCATATGAATATCAGGGACACAATTAATTTTTAAATTTATTTCTAGCATCAAATAGGACAGATCTAAATTGTAGCTCTCTGTTAGCCTTTAAGTTTGAAGCTTACAGACATGGGACAGACATGAAATACAGAAATAAGACATGATGTCAAATACATTGATGAGATGAATGCCCTTTTGTCCCCCTTTTAGTATCCCCTTTAGTCTCTCTCTCCTCTCTCTCTCTCTTTCTCTCTCTCTCTCACACACACACACACACACACACAACACAAACACACCACACACACACACACACACACACACCACACACACACACACACACACACACACCACACACACACACAACAACATCTCCCTCTCTTTTCTTATCCTTGAGAGAAGCCTTTCAATCTGTAAGAGGCAATACAATAGAAGGGGTGGCAATAAGAATAGTAAATTTTCAAAATGGATCAGCTCCCTCCTTGACTCTGAAACAAACAAGGCAAAAAGATGACGGAGGGCGAATATCAGTGTTTATGTGAGCAAAAGGATTGATGGGGGCATTGGTAGAATTTACATTCCAGGTTGAATTGAAAGTGACCTGCTGGATGAAACTGGAATTGGGTTGTGTAAATGTCAGGGAACTTTGCAGTTAAACCCAGATGCAAATATTGGGATAATCTACATGAGCGCTTGATATCCTCACTGCCTCATATATTCAAGGATTTAATAGCCTACTTTCCTCACAACTCTTATCAAGAAACAGAGGAAGAAAGGAAGAAAGGCGTCCAGGGGGAGAAGGGGGGCGAAGGGAAAGAAAGGAAGAGACAGATGCAGAATAGAGCTAGGAGCAAATTCAGCCCTTAATTTGCAAACGTAAGCAAATTATGGGTACACAATTTCTTCCCCTCATGCCAGTAGTTTGTTATGCAGTTTGTTTTGGCTGGCTTGCATTTCCTCCCTGAAATCCTTAGGGTGGGCCAAATAATAGTACTAATGCCATCTCTCTGACCTGGGGCAAAGAGACACAGGGAGTAAGGAAGGGAAATGAGCTAATGATGAGAAACCCATCCACGAACACATCAGTAGAATAGGCTATAAGTTCTAGGTACAATTACAATAAAACTTAAGGAAGGATCTCCCAAGATGTGACACTAGAAACTAGGAAAATACTCAGTTTATTTCATATCAAAGCCAGCATAGCACAAAGGGGAATAGAAGAGTAGAAAAGAAGAGCGATGGAGATAGAGGGTAGATGGTTTGCATAGTTTTAAATGGCAATACAGTTCATCTTTTTTTCTGTCATTTTTTTCACCATCTCATCCATTTTCACTCTTATTGTACTGTTTAACTCTGTGGACTAAAAATGCTTGGAAGAACATCTTGGACGTTAACAAATAGACGCATGGCACACACCCTCACTCCATACTCACCTGAATGATTGTGAGGTGGGGAAGCTTCATTAATCATGTCAAGCAAATCCGGAGACAGAAGGCATAGAAACAAGTTAAATGGGAACTAGGTTCCTTCCCCTGACTTCGTCAGACAATTGCGTTCGTGACTATGATTGAGTGTGTTTCCCTGCATGCATGTTTGTGAGGCAAACTCCACGGAGAGATAGCTTCTGATGAATCAGCACTTACAAAGTAAGTAGTTAATGTGTATCCCCCTGAGATGATAGTATGAAAAATAATATTAGCAGTTCAGTTTGAACCAAACAACCCTCTTTAATAGGTGATATTTTTATAGGACGATACTCAGAAGCAGTTCTGCTTTCTCTTCGCATGATGTTTCAACCTCTAAGCTTTTGATGCACTGTTTATAATGTTTGTCCATCAATCAGTCCATTTGTAATAATTTTTAAAATCCATATACATTTACAACAATATGTCCAACGTTACACAATTATAAATGTAGTTAGCTTATAGAGAAATGTATATTTACTATTTCAAAATGGACATTGCCTGCACATTGCAGGATATACAGGTAGTTCTCAAATTACAAAGATTCGAATTACAAACATTTGGAAATACAAACAAACTTGCAGACTACCTCTACAATATATCTTACAATATATCTTAATCAATAACCTTTGATTACAATCCCCTTGAAGCATCATCTCACTTGTTTGTCCAAAACATCTTATTTGCTTATTCTTTGTTCATTTTGAAAAGTGTTTTTCCATCCCGCTTCAAAGCTGTTATGTATTGTGATTGTCAGTGTTTGTGTGTTTGTCTGTTCGTTTGTGCGTTAGTTAGTGAATCCACCAAATATCTTCGCAACTTGCAGAAAGAAAGTTGAAACAAACAGCACATTACTTAGTCAGCAAAGGGGATGAAAATGAGATGATGACCTTGACCTTGAGAAAAGTAGGCCAAGGTCAAATTTCAACTTTTGTACACTCAGGAATCGGATAAGATAGAAAGACGAGGGAGAGGGCCAGTGTGAGTGACACCGTAGATCAAAGCTAGTGCTTTGATCAATGACAATAGGTCAGAGCACTAGCTTTGATCTTTGATCTATGCAAGTAAGGTCAGGGTAAAATTTGAAAACAGGGGAAAGCGAACTTCAGGATTGTGTTTGCCATATTGCGGATGTTGCAGTCGGTGACTATCTTGGTTCTGTGTGGTCATATATTCCAAACAACATAATATTACTCACTAATGTATTTGTTATACATCTTCTGATGACTCCTGTTCTGATAGGTACAATAAATGACATCAGCAACATGTCATATATGAAAGCTTTTATGTTGAAAGCTATTTTTCATCACCCTTGAAACCTGAGGACATACTGTAGTGTATTTGGTAGCAGCTCAGAGTGTGAAATGACATCTCAGTAATCTATAAGGATTTAAAAAGTGAAAGCGATTTTGATTTTCAAGTGAGTTAAGAGTCCATTTATTGGTGATCAAAAAACCCCAAACCTGAAAACCTTACACAGCCTTGAAGTTGTTTGTTCCTAACTAGTTCAGCAATTCCAATGCAGCACCACTATCACAAAACTATTATTACAAGGGAGCAGGTCTTTGTACGTTTGAACCTGCAATGGCAACAAGAGAGGGTTAAAGGGTCATACAGATGGCAAGATAAGTAAACAGCTAAATATACTGTGTGGAGGCAAATAGCTTTTCCAGTCTCGACAATTGTCCTGTCCTTCAAAGCCTGTATGCCTTTGCCATTTTCTGCTTCAGCACTTTTGGAACAAACACACACAAGAACACAAACACTGCTTCACATCTTGTGCAGTCATACGGGACCTCTGCTGTAGTTGAAGTCATGTTGTGTAGAAGTCACCTCAACATACACATGCACACATAGGTCTTAAAACACCGTGTAGGAGTTTTCTAAAATGTAGTCATGCTGGTAAAATTCAAACCATGAAGAAACGTCACCGGATAATATGGTATGTTTGTGTTTTTATATGAGTTTACTCACCAAGTACAAGTAGCACTTCAAGAATTCTCTAAATATTTCAAAAATGTCACATTTCATTTAAAATAGTATCTGTACCATGCAAACATTCTCATCACTCAACAGAAAAACTTTCATGTCAAGTTAACCTTTTGACCTAAATGTCTCTGAAAGTACAGATACTCGTTCTATCATTTTACATTCTGACAAACATCTGCTAAAATTGTCAGCTTGGATTTGATATCAGTTCAGTAAGACTGTTGACGTCCACAGCTTCTCCCCAAACACAGCTGTGATGCTTATCCAGCCTTCTGAAGATTCTCCGTATGGATCAAAATCTTTTGGATCACTTCTAATGAAACTGTACGTCCATCTCCTGTCACTCTTTATTGTTATGGAATTGTTTCTTCAGGTTTTTCTCCCTAATCTAAAAATCGAAAGAACCCTTTGAACTTAATGTTCTTATGGTAGAGAGACTAATCTTCATATTGCCAGGGGTACCAGTAGCTTTCGCTATAATTATGGTACATGTAGTCAGATACACTTTACTAAATTACATCTTTAGTAAAATGCATTTACAATGTGGTCTAAAATAAGGAACTGAAATTCTTAGTAAAAGGTCTAACATGGCCACTTTGGTTTTTCAGCTAATTCTAATCCAGTGCTTTATTTAAAGCACTTTTTACTTACCAAGTGATGAATTATGATCAATAGCTTTTTCAAAACCACTGTTCACAGCTTTGGCATTACTTGGACATTATAATGGTGAAATCACATTGGATCAGCATGGTTCCTTCTCTTTCACAGTAAAACTGAATGTGATGTGTAAAAATAGTTTGGTGGCTTGTGATATGCTATGGTAAGTATATTTGTGCTGTAATACCTGGTTTCTCCTGAATCATTTTTTGCCTTTTCTTACACTCTATACTTACAGTATAATTAATGCATATCATTTTCATATACTTCTATAGATGGTATATAGGATTCATTTCTGTGAAAAAGAACTGGTCTTAATCAATTTTGTTAGAATTCTTTACGTGGAAGTTAGATATCTGAAAATCCACAATTTCTGGTCTTTGCAGAAAATCTCTTAGGATATCTTCAATTCTCAGCAACTCAAACTAACAAAGGATGGAGGGTCCAATATTTTCATGTAAGGATTTATCTTGGCTTTGAAGCCAAGATAAAGGTTAACACATCTTGCTCTCCTTAGGGGATGCCATTTGGCTCTCAGCTTTACATATATTGTATTTACTGCTCCTCTGATGTAAAAACTGATTGTTTGCTGGCTCTGGCTCTAAGTGTTGCAGCAGCTCTGTTTTTTTTTCTACTTTTAAAAAATGTGAAAGTAATAAAGCAAATCATCTCCAGCAGATGTTTTTCAAATTACACAGAAGAAATATTCCTACTTTATAGGATATAATGCGGATTGTTCCTGACAGATTTTTACATAAGAGTCCCCCGGTCATCCACATACATCATCAGACATATAGCAGGAACAGCGCCCTCTGCTGTTAATTGACAGTAGTATATCTCGCCGCAGACTACAGTATACCACTGAAACTGAGACAAGGCAACATAAATCTAATCATTGTCATTCATTCTGATAGAAGCTATTTTCAACATCAAAAAGAAAAGACAGATATAACATATTGTTAAAGCATGCACCTAAAATGAATAGGGCTACTGAATATAATGCTGACCAGCAAAACGTCACCAGCAAAACGTCACCAGCAAAAAATCATTTCCAGGTACAGTATAAGAGCTGGAGAGGTATTGCTCTATCCATATAGATTTTCATAGGAGTAATTACCAGACATTATAGGAGTAACTATAGGTCAGGAACATGCATTGACTTTTTTATGCAATGGGTCACCAATTAGTTTTCAATCAATGTAGATAACTAAAGGATTTATTAGGAAAATACAGAAACAATTGTTTCCCGTTCAAATAAGTGAAAGACATGCCAACATCCCAGACACAGGCAGACAATAAAGCATGATATAAAAATACAACCACATGATTATTCTGTACAGGTTTATTCTTTACAGGTTCTTGGCAGTTTCCAATGGTTACAAGAAATCCTTGAACAATTAAGGAAGTCATCAGCTTTGCTTTCACATGGTTGCCAAGAAATTCTAATTATTCCCGGTTGAAGGTTCTCTGAACAATACTGTCATTTTAATTGAACTGTAGCTATAATAGTCAGTACACTGTACACCTGTTTCTTCTGGCATGGAAGTTAATGATTTCTGTTGTACTGCTTAATAAAAGGGCAGCAAATGCAAAATTATAGCTTCGAGTGTTTGAATAGCATTCATACATAACTCACAAAACTTGACTATAATTTGTATAAATTATATCTGATATTTTCAGGCTTCTGATTATCGTCATTTGTGGTAAGAGTCTACTGTACTGTATATATTCATTCTCTCCTCTGTTGGATGGAAAAACCACTTGACCACCCTGTGCTCACAGTAATGTCATCCGTTTGAAATAGTAGTGTCACAGTACATTGACTACTTCAGAGCGGTTACAACAACAACTTGTGTAAGCTGCCCACCAGTGTTGGGGAAATTTAACGTAGTTGAAATGCGCAGTGTTGATATTATTTTAGAGAGCTGCTCCCAGGTCCATTCCATCTCAAACCGAGAGGATTTTTCATTGAGCCATTTCCAGCCATGAGAGCAGTAGGTTTCTCTTTATCACCTATTAAATGAATAAATTGGCTTTCCAATAGAAAACATTTTCTTTAATATCAAATTCCAAAGGGCAAATGAAGCTTAGTCAATGGCTATCTTAAATGTGATAAAGTAATTTAATTCCACCTGAACAGATGGTGTTTTTTATTTTGTACACTCATTTCATCAAAACAGGAGGACTGCTGGAGCGCCTTGGCACCATTTGCTTACTGTCTTAAGATACAATGCTACATTGCCACTGGAGTTCGCCAACTTATGGCCAAATGTGGGTTTCCTGGCATTAAAGGCTTGAAATGAAAAATGTAGCCGCAAGAGGGCACAAGCCAGTGTCTTATTGTGCCGGTCCCAAGCCCGGATAAATACAGAGGGTTGCGTCAGGAAGGGCATCCGGCGTAAAACTTTTGCCAAATCAAAGATGCGAATCAAACCTAAGAAGAAGAAAGGCTTGAAATGAAACAGGAAATTATTGTGACCACTAGTTCAAAAAAAAACTATTCTGTACACAGTTATTTTTTCTTTCTTTCCATCATGTTAACTGTTTTACTGAATGGTCATCATTTTCCTTCAAATTTTCTTCACCAGTTTTATTCATACATAAGACTTTCCCCTTCAGGCTTGATGAAAAAATTGATTCTGCATAACAAAAATAATCAGAATGTTACAAAGCTAATCACTGGTGCTCAAACTGCTTTCATTTGTGGTAAATAAATTAATAATAACATTCATACAGCATTCATCTGACCTACATTCACAAATCTATCACAAATGATTCTCACAATTGTAATAAAAGTTCCACAAGAATTTACGTTTGTGTTTTGTTACCTCTTACTCACCTGACGTATTATTTTATTATTTTGACGTATTATTTTATTTTACATCACACGCACACACACACACACACACACACACACACACACACATACGTACACACACACACGTATACTGTATATACAGTATATATATATATATATATATATATATATATATATGCGCGCTATGTCCAGTTTCTTTTATTTTTTGCATGTGACTCTCTTCAAAACTCTTGGCTCATAACCGTAATGAAATCAACCATTGGCCTTCTGGTCAGCTGAGGCGGCAAGAAGAGGAGAGTGAAAGATGGGGAATGATGAATGAAAGATGAGAAATATGAAACATGAAGTGAGGGAAAGAGAGGGAGGATGGATGTAGGGGTTACAGGACTGTGTGGCTGAGCAACATGAAAGTGAAAAGTGGGCCACAGCTGGCCTAAAGCTGGGGCAGCCTGCTATTAACGGAGCGTAACAGCATCGAGCAGGGACTGCAAAGTGGACGTCAGTCTGTTGTCCTGGTCTTTGCCAACCTGTGTTCATCATTCCCTACGTGTCTCACATGTTTGGTCACGTACATGTTGAATAAATAATTTTATATCACCATGCTTAGCCAGTAAACCTTTCATTTCATTTAACATTGAAAAATGCTTTATCATTTATCAAATTTAGAATTTTTATAGCTGAAAGTGACTAAAATTGAGTGCTGATATTTGTGTCTCAAATATTTTCTTCTGCATTTTTTTTTTTTACTTTGCTATATTTTATATATTAAGTTGGCTATATTTTATGCTTTCCGATGAACATTTGAGAAATCTGTTAAAGGTAAAAAGTAAATACATCATTTGGTGTGCTTAATATAGGATTTTAATTATTTCAATTTATGTGATAAAAGTGATCATCACACTCATGTTGACAAGGTGCAAAGTGGTCAGTTTATTAGCCGTAAACACAAATACTTTGGTAACACAACTGTATGATGTTGCATGATGGATGCAAAGACTTTCATTGTTCTGTTTATTAAGGAAAAGCTGAACATGATAACAAGAATATATTATACAGCAAAAGACAGGAAATGTTTGTATTCCACCACATTCAACTGAAAACATGATCTTTCCCCAAACTGAACCAAACGACCTCTGCCTTTTAAATAATCTAATCACAGAGCTAAGTCTGAAGCCAAAAACAAAGGTTTCTAGTGTCTAAGTCCTGCTCTTTGCACACTTGTCAGCCTCCATAACTGCTTCCTTTCACCACCAGCATTTTTTTCACCCAAATAAAAAACTTGTCTGTGCACAAAACAGGTTAAGGCTGCAATTCCTTCATGAATGTATTTGAAAGTGAGAGAGAAAGACAGAGAGGGAGAGAGAGAGAAAGAGAGAGAGATAGGGGAGAATGAGAGATGTTGGAAGAGCTTAATCTATCCCACCTATCCCATTCTTTACAGTATTTAATCATGACATATGTTAGTGCCACTTCCTGTCATGCTGGTGCCTTAGGCAAGCTTGAAACGCTTTGCAGGATTCGGTCTTAAGTGCTGATCTCAAGCTGGATTCCTCACTAAATCCTTTAGAAACACGTTAAACCTTGCTGGAACAGCAAATCTTACAACAAGTTCATATAAGCCAGTTAATGCAGACAATAGCAAAGACTATCTGAGGTTTAAATGTATTGCACAGTGACAATGTCTACTGCCTAAAATTCATTACAGTATGGATACCATCGTCATATTCTTTTAATATCTGAGGGTGGCAGCAGCTCAGTCCACTATAGGTCTTGGGCTGGGGAATGTGGGGGGTTAAGACTCACAAAAAGGTCTGGAGTGTGAACAGGCAGTGGAAGGTATTGTATACATATATTTATAATATACAGTATATATATATATATATATGCACACACACACACACACACACACACACACACACACACACACACACACACACACACACACACACACACACACACACAGTATATCTATCTATCTATCTATCTATCTATAGATATAGATATATACAGTAGGTATATACAGTATTTAAGGCGGCACCCTTGTTCCTCGCGTCAGCCAATAGACTGCGTATACGTGTGTGTGTGTGTGTGTGTGTGTGTGTGTGTGTGTGTGTGTGTGTGTGTGTGTGTGTGTGTGCATGTGTTAAAAATCGGCTGGAGTGTATAAATAATTTTCCTAAGGGGATTAATAAAGTACATTTCCTTTTTTTCTTCTAATATTAATTAATTCTATGTTGATAATCACACAAGTCACATTTGATTAGAAAGTTTGCTTTGACGGTTGCAACAAAAAATATATGATATCACAACAGAGAGTATTTTTCAATTTATTTTGGGAAAAACATAAGTTGCTAAAAGCGTACAATGGTATTTACATTTACATCATAATAAAACAGTTTACAGTTGTGACTACATCAGAAGGAGAAAAGTCTGGCAAAGCATGAGTGCACAGATCGAAAGGTGAAATAGCAGGATACCCAAAATAAATCAATGCAAACTAATCAGTATGCCATCTACATTCACTGAACTTTGCAAAGACAGCCTGTTTCCTACATACCTGTCTTCTTACATTATATTTATACCTGTCCCAAAGATAGGTCATTAAAATCCAGCATGCTAAATAATGTAGAGGAAAGCTAGCCATAATGCTGAGCACAACCCTTGACTGTTAAAGCAACATTATTCTCAGCATGTAATGCCAATGTAATGCAGAGTGCAAAAACTGTATGAGGTATAGGTTACGAAACGAAGATTTTTGTGAGTCTGTTTAATATAGATGTATAGCACAGCAGAGACCCATTTTGCAACCAATACTGTGAATAGTACTACTTTTATATTAGCATTACAACGAAAACCAGACCTAATAGAGTGTGTGTTAAAGAAGGTGAGAAACACTCCAGCTGCAGAATGTCCACACTTTTAGAACTATGGAGCGACACGTATGCAAGAAGTGGACACTGTGCTAAACTGACATGTCAGGACCACATAAGGTCTACATTAAGTCTAAATATCTTCTTTTTTGCACATTTATAAAGGTGTTACAGAGTTAAGCTGTGAGAATAAGATCCAATTTTCAACAGTGTGCTTCAGCAAACAGAGTTCTTGTGAAATGTTCTGGAACCAAATGGGATTTTGTTGTATTTCTGCAAGGTTTAACAAGTTATTACTGAGAAAGCATAGTGTACAGAATGAACACAGGAAATTCAAATAAATACAACAGCTTCCTAACCCTAACCCTACTCTGACACCTGTTTGTGTCTTAAAAGCAATGCATTATGGAATGAGTGGGTGTGTATGTCAGGTAAACAAACTTTGTTCACGTCACGTAGCTCATACATTAAGGTAAATCATGCATAAGCAGTACTAAATAGTCATTTGTCTCTCTCAGTGTTTGAATGTGAAAAAGCCCAAGTAGTTGCAGTGCCAGGATACTATTAAGCTTTCCATATTTAACATTTACTTTACTCACTTAAGCCTGTCATCACTCATGAGTTATTAGCCATCAACATGGTTTCACCATTGAACTCCCTCCTGTTCTCTTCTCTCCATCTGCTGCCAGCTACACTGCAATTTCCTGCCTCAAGGTCCTGTTGCAAGGTGTTATTAAGTCTGCTACACTTTCTTTACCCTTGGGGTTTCCATCTTGGGATGTCTGGTGACACTCCACTCAGGTTTACACAGAGTATGTCCTTTCCGTAGCCATCTTCTTTTGATGTCCTCCTCCATGTTGTTGGTGTGTTTGGATCCAACATATTGCTAATGAATCTTAAACATTTAACATTAATTAATTTGCTAAAGACCTGAGCTTTAACTGAAAATGTGAAAGCACTTCATTATGAATTGCTCTGGTAATACGGCACGGTTTAGGAATTAGTTTGCGTGTACTACTGTGTGTGGATTTCCTGTATATTCCATGCTGTTCTGTACATTTAGTTAAATTGTTATTCCAGGTGAGTTCTCAGATGTTCTCAGTGTGTTTTATCTCTATGGGTCCCATCTGTGGAGTGAGCTGCTTTAATGTAATAATGGCCTTTAGATTGAATAGTGTTACCAACAGAGCCAAGGACTGCAGTAAAACCACATGAAAGATGACAGAAGATGATGGTATTTAATGCTGCTGTACGTAAAGTGCCCATAGAAAATGGGTTACTAGATGTCTTGTCAACTTCTGAGATGCAAATAAGTTTCATTGTGTGGCTTGTTTGGAGTGTGTTTATGCTGGCAGCATGACCATTTGGAATATGTAAGTACAGTATGTAGACTCCAACACACAAACAAATAAATACACTGATAGATATCAACCATCCAACCATTTTCTTGTAGATGAGACAATTATGATGGTCTTATCTACAAGATGGATGGATAGATAGACGGATGGACGGACGGGCGGATGGACAGACAGACAGTTGTAATGAAGTCTGAAATGCCAAAATGAACACTAACTGGTTTCACTTTACTAAAAGAGATGCACATTCACGGAGCTGCATGCTGCTCAGCTTAAAAGCATCCACCAAATATCACATTTTAATGGACAATATTACCATATTTTAGCTCCACTGAGTACACATTGCTCTCTGTGGTGTATTTTCAAATGCTGAGATTTTAAATTCCTATCCTTGGCAGACATCTACAGGGATATTTCCTGGAAGTTTCCTTATCCAGGTTTTCCCTTTCATGTTATAAGAAAAGTTAGAGATAAAAGCTAATCAGTTCAGTGAGTTTTATGTTAGTTGTGAAACTTCCCTGTGATGACGTGTGCATTGGAAAAAATCCTGACAGTGCCTGATGGACATTTGCTTTGATAGAGAATATAGACAAGCACGTGAAGTAACCCCATGGGTGCAGCAAGTCACTGATGCTGTTCCAAATTTTCATTCCCACTCGGCAACATTTGTAAAATGTATGTGCTTATGGTGTTGTAAGTCACTTTAAATGGATGAAATGGAGCACTTTTGACTCCACCAGCATCCGCATGGGAATGCTCCAATTCTATGGGCTGTCGGAGTCTGATAAAAATGTTCCACTCTTCAGCACTGTAGAGTGAACACTTCTTAGTTTTAACTCTATATTGGATTGCTCTCATAATGTTCACTGCTGGAGTCTAATAAATAGGTTTATTTCAGAGATGACTGTATACAGAGAAATGGGATATCCACAGTGCAGATGGAAGCAAAATTATTTAATTCCCACTGTATATTATGTTCATTTGTAAAATATAGTATTTAATGGCAAATCACAAACTGTTCATTAGCTCAACTCAACGTATTTTTATTTTTGTCACACATTTCCACAAAATGACTACTATAGTTTTATGTTGAATAGCTTCTTTTTTTGGATATACTTTACCAAACTTCACAGAATTTAACTATAGACACCCAAGGTTTTCTATGTTGATGCTGAAATTCACAAAAAGCCTCCATATCTGAATTCCAAGGTGCACAGCCTGCACAAATACATCCGGCAGAAATGTATTTGCCCATTCATAGATTTCTACTGTTGTTGCTTGTTTCTTAACTTAAATGAACATAAAGCATCTCCCAGGTGATGTAAAATGTAGGAGAAAGACAATGGAAGTGAACACAAAATGCATCTCTTAAATTCTATTCAATTTTATTAAGTTATTCAAAGGTCTTCAAAACCTACATTGGCCATGTGAAACGGTAACTGCCTCTTAAACCTGACCCCATAGGTAGTTAACAACAATCAAACCATTACAATAGCTGGTACTGAGTGTTTCAAATTGATGTGGAGGGATTGTCACTCACTCTTCTTGGCAGAATTGTTTTCATTCAGCCACACTGGAGCTTTTCAGAACACAAACTGTCTGTCTAAGGTTATTTCACAACATCTCAATCAGATTTAAATCTGGACTTTGAGAAGAATACTCCAGCCAAACTTATGGGTGGATGTTTTTTTCCAGTATTTTCCAGTAAAGTGCAGAATTCATGATCCCATCAATTACACCAATTTATCTAGGCCTTGAAGCAGCCAAGCAGCCCTTTGTCAACACACTACCATCATCATGTTTAATTGTTGGTATGATGTTATTTTTATGGTATGACACATTATTTTATGTCAAATGAAACAGGACCAAATTCCATTTATGTCTGGTTAGTTGGCTCTCTGTATGGATCACTGGAGACCCAAAGCATTAGAGATGGGTTTTTTTAACCCTTTCCAGGCCAATAGGCATCAATGACATTGGTTCTCAGTTGTTCTTCAATTTCTTTCTTGGTATGATGTGTTGAATTTTGATATTTCTATCTATCCACTTTCACAGATTCCATTCAAATAGATTTCTTGACTCAACAGGTCTGGCAATAAGAACACTTCGGTGTGACTCGTAAAATTGAACTTACTTTTTTTTGTAGGACTGGGTAGTGAATCCAAGGCTTCCAGTCCTTTCAAAGCTTCTGTAGGTTTGGATGCCTTTTTCCCCCCAATCAATAAAATCACAATGTCAAAACAGCATCTTGTATTCACTCATGTAAGCGTTGTCTGATATTACAATTTTTTTGATGATCTGAAACATTTAAGTGTGACAAATTTCAGGGAAAAAAAGAACTTCTGAAGTGGGCAACTACTTTTTTCACAGCACTGTAGCTAAGAATGGGATCAGAATTACACTGGTGCTGCTACTTCTCCAGTGTATCCAGAACCTGTCCAAGGCCTTATCTGAACATTTTATTCCAAATGTGTGAACTTGTCTGGCAGTTACTCTTGTGACAAGTAGCTTGTCCTTCTCTGACACTTTTGCATATTTCATCATGACTTGCTCTTGTCAATTGTGATGACTTTTAATGCTAATCATACATCTAATTTGCAGGCAGGTGTCTTTTTAGGTTTGCTCTAAACCGTTGCATGATTTGACAATCTCATAATATGTAGCAGGCCCCACATGCAGAGAAGGTATAATGGATCCCTGGTTAAGATGAACCTTGATTAAATGGTGGTAAAACAGCTACCTTGCTATTAGCAATCACTATTACCAAAAGGAAACTGTACTTTTACCAGCAGGTGTTTGTAAACCATGCTACAGCCAGTGTAGCAAAGTCCAGTGTCGAACTCATTTTAAAATATTCAATGGAATGATTGTCAAATAGTCCAGAGGGATAAAAGATGAATAAATGAAGATGATTCTGCATTACTCCCAAAATTTCCCATCACCCCTGACACACTCAGGTGGCCCCCAGGAGTGCTGCAGCACCCTGATTGAAAAAGGTAGTCCTAAAGCTGGGAGCAAATCCACTTATTTCCAGACAGTAGTTTCAGCTGACTCCTAGCTAAAATAATGTTGTCATGATGTATGAACTAGTATTTCAGTATTTTTTCACCACTTTTAGTTGTTTGAGTTTAGAGGAAACATTATAATTATCATCATGCTTTTCCCCTAATCATTCCCTTCCCACGCACACTTCATAATGGAGTGTCACTTCAGGTGAAGCCACACTTGGGGAGATGAAGGGCACTCTATATTAAGAAGATGGTATGAATAAAAATGTTATATGTGGGATACACTCACCATACTAAACTGTCCGTGATGAATGAGTGTCACCATGGCTACTGACACCTCAGTTATTCAGCTGTTCACTTGCAAAATGTTGTGCTCTTCTTACAGTATTTCAAATGTGAAAATATAACAAACTCAAGATGTAAACCTAAATTGATGCATTTATGATGACAGTGCTAGTAGTCATGTTCTTTATGTCTGTGCTGGTGATGACCATTGCTGAAGACATGATGTTTTCAGGTTGTTCTGTAATTGTGAACGCAATATCTCAGGTCCCTTTTTAGAATGATCTTCCAATTAGATTAAGGATGACAGGATAAAATTTGATTGTCAGAAGTCAAGGATTACAGTCATGCTGATCTCACAAAAAAGCATTCATTAGTTAATTTGAACAAAATTTTATGCAACAGAATAAAGTTATAATATTGGAGGTCAAAGATCAAATTTACCCTGAAATCCTAATGTTCTGCATAGAAACCCTTTTTACCGATTATTCAACTTGGTATCTCAGGATAGAAAAAGGGATTGTACTTACACTCCTCTCATTTAAACAGTGGCTGTTGTATCGATGTTCTATGGTTCCGGGTTGATTTTGTTTGTGAAGCAGCTTTTTTGGCCAAATATTTGTATATATTTACAAACTCTAAGCTTTTTCTCCTTCTCAGTGAACATGCGTGCAAATAGACATAATCCATTATAGGCTTGCTGGGTGAACTCTTATTGATCTCCAGGTGAATGTTGTGGCACCATGTGAGGAAGCCTCTGTGGTCCTCTGGGTAAACAGTCTGCAAATGAAGACAAATTGTAGCAATACATGTCAGTATATTGATTGCTAACTATATTTGTTACCTATTATTAAATTCCAGCAAACTCCTAATTGAATTATCTAAGTTTGGACTAATCAAGATTTAAACTGCAAGCCTAAAAGTGGTAATTACAGTGTCAAACTTCACAGAATTTCTTCAAAATCCACTTCAACACGACTGTTAGGAAAATGATTTAAATGCAAGTCCATAAACTGGCATACAGTCTTGTGCCTTGATGTCGTTGTCATAAAAATGGTGAAGGCTGACTCATGTTTTGTTGGATAACTTTACTTTCTACTTATATTCGCCTTTTGAACAGCTTTTAATGCGAATGAATACATTCGCATTAAAAGGTAGAGGGGATGAATCAGCTTTTAGTGGCCAGAACGGGATTCAAAAATAGTCATGATGTAACTATACAGCATTATGCAGTATGCTTTGTGAACAATCTCAAAGTCTCTATGTTTCTAATTGCCTGACAGGGTATTGACTAATACAGTGCTGATCATTCATGGACAGATATCTCCATTTATGTACGTAGATGGAGCATAAATGAGACTTCAGGTTCTTTCCAGTGGTTGGAGCAGATTTGAATTCCTATTCAAAAATTTTCCAAAAGCCTTCTATAGACAACAACCAAGTACAGAAATGGGGCCCTTTGCAATTTAGGAACTTGTAGTTCCTAAATTCAAGCTCCCTCTGTGAGAGGAACTTCTTTTGGAGGACATAGCTGAAAAACTGTTCAATATTTATTTTATAAAAATGTATGCAGAAATCTCCCATGTTTCTAAGAAATGCTGTCCTGTATTATATTTATAAATTATAATAATTTAAAGAATTTTGATTATTTGCTTTTTTCAGATATGGAATTACCGATAAGTTGTAGCGTTTGGTGCTTATCTTACCTGTTTTTTATTCATTTTTCTTTTTACTTCCTGTCTTATGATGTCAGAGTTCAGTTAAAGATACAAAAAAATGTAAACTAAGGAATACCAGTTCACAAACTTGGACTTGACACATTTCACCTGGTTTGATGATTGATAAAATGGCAATCACAAATCCACTTACAACACATAAGAATGTTTCTTTCCTCACTAGCACTTGACAGTCCCTAACATTAAATATACAAGAACATGAGGGGAAACCTAGGGAGGGAATTAGAATGAAAGGCAAGATAAAGGTTCCTTTTTGTATAATTATCACTGAGAACCTCTACTCTGCATACAGACTTGGTTCAATACTTAAGTCCCAGGCTCTGATCTACGTGTTTTCCCCCATCATTCTCCTGTGTTCTCAATCTTTCCATGCCATTATCACTGCTATCCCATCCTATTGTTCCCTCACCTCCAGCTCTCCAAGGTTTCCTCACTTGACTCTTCTTAATCAGAAGACCTAGTTTACAACCAAATGTTTAACTGAGTTTAAAATCTAATTTAAAACAGGCAGAATGCTGGGAAATGAAGTTTCTACTCTATTTACTCTAGATATTTTAATATGCAAACACTGTAGACACCTACAAATGGAGATTTCCTACAACACGCACACACACACACACACACACACACACACACACACACACACACACACACACACACACACACACACACACACACAAAACCTACAGTATATATTAAATTATGCTTTCTCTCTCCCTCCACCCTCACAACTAAAGGTGCATCAGTTATTTCTTTAAGATTAGGTTAGAATCAGTTTTGTCTCTGCATTTATGCAGAGGACCAATTTTCTACTGTTTATGTGGTGTGTATTGATGTGAGCTTTATGCCACAAAGGAGCTGGGAAAAATGACTGTTACTTGGAACACTTGGACTGTGATGCCCTAAGACACATACCTCTCTGCCACATTAGGTCGTCATTAGTAGGTATAAGTCATAGGTAGGAGGACAGGAGAAGAGCCTCTAAATTATTGTTAGATAGTTAGACAATATACAAATAAATAATCCAATCATTGGAAGGACAGGGGTAACTCATTGCTTTCCTGGTAAGATTGGCTATATGTAGACTTACTTATCCTTTCTTATTTGTTGAGTCATTAATTTAATTCTTTCCTACATGTGGCCTAACTTTGAATTAAGCAACACCAAATAATTTTTCCAAAACTGGTACATATAACACCACTTACTTTGTACAGTAAGCAAAATTTCTGTTATTCCATGCTCACTGATAGTTAAAATTAACAAAACTGTTAGTATGGGTTCATTTATAAAGATTTACACATATTTGTGCAGAACTTTTTGTTTCCTGTGAAATAAAATCACCCTTGGGTGATATTAGTGACCAGCTGAAAGAATCATTGCTTAGATGTTATAATCATTGCTTAGGAGCTCAGCACATGTGTGCTCCTGCTGGCAGGTCGTTTCAGTCATGGTAATGTTAGGCCTTTACTGCAGTGTCCATTCATGTTCTTTTTTTTTAGTAACAATACAGAGAAATACAGAGAAGTGCAATTTGCTTCAAATAATGTTAAAAATATATGAGGAGGAGCACACAAATGTGTGTCCACTTGAACACACAGAGGTAGACCTTTATCCACTTCTGCACTACCGACAGTGTCCTTGGGAACCTGTAATAACAGACGTCATGCATCTTATAAGCCAACCAGCTCACGCCTGAATAGCACGTCTTTGATTCCTACATGCATGTCTGTCTATGTTTATGTGTACCTTTTATGTTTATGAGCAAAAAGTGTTTCTGTATATCCTCCCTGGCACCCGGATAGAATATCAGTCATGCTGACATAGCCACAAACACTCCCAAGGTGACTTTTAGCATCTTACAAAATAAATGGCGTCAACACTTTAAGAACAAAGGAGGAGCTGACAGGCTCTTCGTTTTAAAATGGAATATTTTTGTGTCATTCAGTTTAATCAAAGGAGAATTACATAAATACATAAATAAATAGAGTAGTAAGGACAGATGGGAAAGTGACAGTATATTGTACCATACTATGCTCCATTGTCATGGAAATCAGAAATAGCATAGCAGTCTTCAATCGAAGTCCTCAATTAATCAAATATATAATAATATGTTAGTAAACTGGTGAAAACAAATTTCAAATGAAGGCCATTGCATACTGTCACACTTTTCAATAGGCAAAATGCTCCTCTGAAAATGATGACATCACAGTCCTACTTTGCTCACACCACTACAGTTCCAGTTGTTTTCAAGTACACAGACAGCAGATTATGGACAGAATGACAACCGCATCACCATTGTCAACAACAACAACAACAATGGCATAACATGTCAGACTGTCCTATTTTGTTCATGCTGAAGAATTATACCTACTTTTGTGATCATCTGATGTAGATTTTAAATGGTTATGCCAAAAACTACTGCCTGTAGTAGTTTTTTTATTTTGAAAATGTTGCCGTGTGAATGCCTTAACTTTGAGTAAAATACAAAGAAAAACATTCTTTTACCATAAACGCCATGTAAACTGGGCCTAAGCTACTGCTGCTGATAATAGGCCTGAGGGAATGTCCATATGTCCAGCCATCTTCCAGTATAGTTCATTCCACTGCCTGTAAGTCACAAACAATGCAGTATCGACATCAATCTCCAGTCTGTTTCATCACCACTTACACCTTTGGTCATATGACACTGACAGCTCACATGATAGTCTTGTAGGTAAACAAATCATTTGCGGCCTCAATGACCCAAACATCCCAGCATAGCGCTGACAGGGTCAATGGCACGTATGTGACCTCAATGAGTTTCCGATATAGTGATGACCTCATAGGAGGAGAAATACCTGGAACTCCCCATATGTCAGTTTGAAGTGGTGGAAATTCTTAAATGAGAAATGGAACATCTTCAAACCTTTAAATGCAGTTGGGTTACTTTTTATTTAACTTCTGAGGATTGACATGGATTGAATGAATGAGAATCCACACAAACCATCAAGGTAAAAATAAATGTAATAATTTGTCTTGGAATGAGAAATGCTATTCAAAGTGAAACAGCTGAAAGCACAATATTTTGTTCTAAATGCATCACCTGTTCATTTCAAATCACACAAAGTCTAGTCCCAGTTATTTTTTTTTTAATTTGTCATCTTTATTAAACATACTTTCATCTTCACTTCTGTCTCATGTTATTTCTTGCTTAAATCAGAGGAGCTTATCTTTTACTTTAATCTTTTCCAATCAACAGTTTTAATGACAAAGAGAGCAGGTTAATAACACAAGACATAATATTACAACTGTTTGATATTGTACACCACTGAACCTTGGTATTCTGAGAGATGATTGTGAAAATGTCATACCACTAATTTGGAAATGATTTGGAAATAAGAGGTTGTTAACTGATAGCTGACAGTATTAACTTATGACATGTGTATTTGTACTTAGTGCAGGATCACAGCATACAATCCTCCTCAACAGTGTCCACACCATCCTTGGCCCCAGCACATGACTGATAGAGGGATTACACTGAAGGATCAATCTACAGCCAACACATGGGACCTGATATGGAAGTCTGAGTGTCCACTGCCCATCTGCTGCAAGATATTCTTCTTTCAAGCAGACGATTACAGAAATACGTGAACTGTGATGTGGAGATATCTGTGCTGCTCAAGGTTACACTTTCACAGCGTCTGCTCTGCAAAGATCCAAATATTTTCAGCATGTTATAGTTTTAAAATTAAGGTTAAAGTTTGACTGTAACAGCTGCTTCACGACAGAACGAAGAACCCAGTTCAAGCATTTCATAACACTCACCCCTTATTTACAAGTTCAAGCCCTGGCCATTGATGTGGTTTAATTACTGTAGTCAATCAGACTGTGCTAGAAACTCTTCATGGTTTTAACAAGTTGTAAATTTGCCTGAAAATGATCAAAAGTGTTTGCCAAATAAACTACATGCTAGATTCCTGCAATGGCGTACATCTAAGGAGTGAGAGTGCACAATTTTATATTCATCATACAAATCAGAGATGGGACACTCATCCATATTAATCAAAGGTTGAGGAAGGTCTTGCTGTACATGGGCTGTATTTTGAAATCAAATCAGCACAAAGACATGAATCTGGACTTGTTTACAATGTCTTTCTGGAGTAGAAGAAGAACAAAAAAATGAAAAATAAATAGCACATTATCTCTCAATCTGAAATACAATCATTTCTCTGGTATCACAGTATAACATTTTGTAAGCATTTTGCAAGCATAAACATTCAACATTGTGACACAGTTTATCTTGGTCTTGCATTCCAAAATAGTACTTTTACTGTTAAAATTACACTTGCTTTCTTATCTGTATATTTTCAGATAGCACTCACTCCACAACGAAGTCCCCTTTCAATGTTAGTAGTTACGTAAACATTTAATAATAAATCAATATTGTCAACCTTAAAGAGTGAGGGCAGCTTTCACAGCATTGCTATCGCTGTCAGTTTAATCTCCTTTCCTTGAATGCATACACCAGTCAGTCTAATGGTAGCGTGAGTCTCTCTACATTCCTAATCCTTAATCCAAGGTCTGGGGCAGATTAAGAAGAACCCTGGAGACTCTAGCTTTTCAGGGAGACAAAGACAGTTAAACAGATGATTGTGGGATGTGCTGTTTGAAGGATGGTCAAAAAGATGAGAGGACAGTTTTGAGGAAAAAAATAAATTTGAACAGATTGTGGAGGAAATTGCCTGTGATGGATTAATACAGGAAATTATATGAAATATGAAAACAATATTTTTTGATTCGTTCATTTTCTGACCGCTTCATCCGCTTGCGAGGGTCACGGGGAGCTGGAGCCTATCCCAGCTGTCATAGGGCCTGAGGCGGGGAAAACGCCGGGCGCGACGCCAGTGCACCGCGGATGTTCTAATATCTAATATTTGATGATATAAAAAAAAACTGAATTTCGGCTACGTATCAAGAGAAAAAGACATATTTTTCCTCAAAGCACACAACTAAGGGGCAAACGTGATGGAAAAAGTTGGTGGTCCAAGATATCCTGCGTATATTAGTTGGTCACATAGTTTCCACCTCCAAAACCAGGAGCCCACCTTGAGGTAAAACGTGTAAAGATGTGTCTTTGGCAAATTTTAGACAGGCAGTTTAACCCTCAATGAATGTCCATCTCTCTTTCAGACTCCCCTTAGTATCTTTCGCCTCCCTGTTAGATAAATGTCGTCAATCTTTCTCTAACGTAATTCTAGATAGGATATGCGCGCCCCGACTGCTGCTGACCGTTGTTGCTACCTCTCTCTCCCTCTCTCTCTTTCTGTCTCTCTCCCGCTCTCCCTCCCTTCCCCTCTCGCCCTCTCCCACACGAACATGGTAAACCTCCCCTTCACCAGCCACCTTGCGCGCCGGGGCCGACGTATACCCGCATAAAGAGTGCTGACTGTCGTTGCGCGCATCCTTGATTAATTTTTTCTCCGGAAAGCCTAGCCTACATTTTTCCTCCTGTCTGACGCAGAACAGAAGAGGGGCTTGTGGAGCTCTATTTCATTGAACGTGCAAGAGTCATCGTCATCCCAGGGTTATTGTCATCTCTACGGGAAACTCGAAACAATTCGGAATATGGTATCTATCCGTTATAATGCCATGTAACAGGGCTCTTCATCATTTTGGCATTTCTTTCTGTCTCCACCGTCAAAAGTCGCTGTGTTCCTCCGTTTCCTCTGACACTGGTGATGTTCAAAGAGAGTGAAGTGGGGGAAACATAAAAAGCTGGTGAAATGGAAGTTTTGGCCGTTGGCTTGGTCCAGTGAGACTGCTGGTGCTGCTGGTGGGTCGGTGTTTGGCGCAGGGGGTTGAACTGCGTCTCCGGGTGTGAGAGGCTGGGAATCACCGGTCATTACAACGGGACCTGCTTTTTCAACATAAACCACGTTTTCCCTCGCGTCATCGAAAGGTTAAAGATTTATTCGGTGAATGAGCGACCCCCCCCCCACCACACACACACACACACACACACACACCACACAACACACACACACACACACACACACACCCACCACCCCCGTCCCTCAGTTCGCCTTAACGTGACGGCGTTTGGATGCGGCTGGCTTTCGCTGCAGTTCAATATCTCCCTGCGCGCACAGAATATGATTTAATGTGAAGAGGAATTTCAACAGGGTATGAGTCTGTGACTACCCAGGAATCTATTTACCTCAAGGGACAGTAAGAACATCTCCAGGCACATATTAAAGGGAATTTCCTTGACCGCCCTACAGATGGACTAAAAAAAAAAAAAGAAGCTTCGGTTCTGAGGATTTTAACTGTTCACTCTCACTCACAAAGCTGAGGTTTTCTTGTTTCTTGGAGGAAATATCTCTGGACAACATGAAAGTTATTTCGGCTATGTTGCTTGTTGCCGTTTTTATGAGCCAGGAGTGGAAGTCGGCGCTCTCGGATTCAATCATCCACATCGGTGAGTTAATGCGTTTTTTCCTCGTCTAATGCTGGGTAATAAGGCTCTGTGCGTCTCTCAGGAAACAGATTGGAGGTATCAGCCTTGATGTGCACCGCACTGCTTGAATCACAGCATTGCTGGCGAATTATTTGACGCCCTGTGGTATTTAGTTTGATTTCTCATGATTATAGATGATTGCACTCCCCACTTGAATGGGTGTCATGCAGATTTTTGCCACATGTACTTATTTACGTTAAAGTGGAATTACGAACTGTTGGTCTGGTTAAACCTATTAAGGGCATCCTTTCAAATTAAGTTTCGCATTTATGGTGCTAAAAGTGGTTATTACAATTAATAACCTTATGAATAAATCAGTAAATTAAAGCACTGAATGTCACGTAAGAGGAATTCCATGGGCCTGATTAATTTTGGTTGTGGGGATGGGATTTGCGCAAAACAGGTGGTTTAGGATGTCGTGATGTTGCCCTGCATGGTTACTCAGTACAGCAGCAATTATTGCTTTTCCTTATGCACAATGACATCGCCACCTTCCATCGAGAGCAACTGCAGTGCGAGGAGAAGAAAAGAAAACGTTTTATGTCCTAACGTCTTTTCTGCCTTCCACCACCACCGGGAAAGTGTGGCACTGTTGTGTTGAGTGTGATTTCGACGTGAGGGAGCGTATTCTTTCAGGCGATGAAGCTGCGCCTCCGGCTCTAGTGAGTGGGGAGGGATGGAAATAGTCAGAGAGAGAAACAGAGAGAGAGAGGAGAGAGAGGAGAGAGAGGGGGGGGGGGGCGTTGGTGATCGTGTCTTGCAGGATGAGAACGCGAGGTGGTAATGGGCACACATAATTGTTGCACAAGTCGGTGGCCCATAGGCAACAGACCAGAGAAAGAGAATGCGTGGTCGGCGCGTGCACGCGCACACGCACACACCCGCACACATACGCACAAGCCGCAGAAGTAGAAAGATAAGCACCTGTTCAACTGGCATATTTCATCAGGCTCATATTCTTACATGTACACAGTAAAACACATTAAAACCAGCCTAACAACCATTTCATTTGTCTGCCAGGTGAGGAGGGATGGTGTGTCTGATCCACTTAAATCCTTGTCATTTGATTCACAGAGCAGCTTTCAGGTGAATTTAGAAACTACCGAGAGCCACCTGTCCTCAGGGCTGTAGACTAAAATGATACTTCATATCAAGACTTATAAACAACACGACCAAATACATTAGATCTAAACAATTGAAGTACACTTTGAGTGTCTATTATTTCTCGCAGAGGCTATTTGCCAATCAAGCCACTTGTTGTGGAACTAACATGACAGAAATGCTATAAAGCAGAGGTTACCAATTAGTGGCCACTGAGTGGGATCCACTGTTTTCTATTCTAACCATGAAACCAATAAAATATAGATTGGCTATTTTTAACTTCTGTCTCTAAAGTGATTCTGAGCTCAGTGGGGCCCCATGGTTCCTAATGTTACATGCCTTCACAATGCTCATATACTGCTTTGTACTCTGCACACCAACCAAGCTGAAGGATAGACGCAGGCAACATCAGTGAAAGATGGTATTATCAAGAAATAAAAAATGTTATATGTTAACGGTGAAGACCCAGTCCTTTCAGATAAATGGACTGAAAGATACACATTTATTTACAGAGAGTCTGTTCTGGATAGCCAGATGTAAAATATTAAAGATCACTACGAAGCTAAACATGGATGGAACTGACTGACAGAAATCAGACATGAGGATTCAGAACATGAATTAGCTCAAAGCCCCCCCATGAGAAATCTGCATGGGCCTTCTCTCATTCCCACACCGCACAAAAAATGAGCACATGAGTGTCCATTGAGACAGTAGTGAATTTCAGCAAAAAATAAAAAGCTCTTTACAGATGTGGGAATAGCAAAGGAGTCTGTGGATGCAAAGTACGAAAGACTTCTCGATGGAAAAGAAAGACATCAAGGAGAGAATATTAAACAAATCCATCTTCCAGCTGCAACTATTAAAAGAGGATTTACAGCTGTGGCTTGATGCTGACATTTAGACACCTTACATATATAGCTTCAGCAGTGGACGAATCAATTGATGTTAATGACAAATATTTTTTTTTGTATACTAAAATACCAGCCTCTGGCGAGCATCAGATTTCATAATACTAAGAGAGCAATTCTGTGACACCAGAGGAGAAGATATATACTGTACCTGGCCATAAGGAAATGCTATCACAGAGGGGAGTCAACCTGAAAAATGTTGTGACCATCACCGTTGATGGTGCTCCCTCCATGATAGGAAAAGAAAAGACAGCAGTGACTCTTTTTCTCAGTAATGAAACAATTTCAGTGTGAGAGAGACCTCATGTTGAGATCACACAATAACTGATTGGAAACTTCTGACGTGGGCCTCAGAGAGCAGCTCCTTCTTTTCATTTAGACTCCCTTCCTGGTCAGAAATGTCATCACATTTTCTTAGGAGGCTAAACGGATCTGCAAGGGTGCAGATCTTCGATCTCTGCAGATCTCAACCTATTGATCTATGAGTAAACGTGGCATTGAGAGAGGGTTTGCAACCCTACCAGGTTCTAGCTCCAGGTAATACCTGAAACTTCTTTCATTTGACATTAAAAATGGATGTTCCACATCCATCTGTGAATCTGTATTCTCAATAGTTAACATTACTATAACCTAATACTGTCAAGTAATGAACATTCACATGCTGATTTTCTGAATTGTACCGACCCTATTCCTCCCATGGTTCAAAATGCTAGTAGGAATGGCTGAGGCAAGTTTTCCAACTGAGTTTTGAAAGGAGAGACAGTGCTTGTGGTTGAATATATGAATATAAGTTGTGGCATCTGATTTCTATTTTCAAGTAGGAAGTTTGTTATTCCATCTTTAAATGCATTAGTTCAGTTTGTCAGTTCAGCCTAAAAGTGCACTTTATACATTTCTCTGTTGAGGATGTTTTCATGGACTGAAAGGTTTTTTATTCCCAATGCAAATTTAGATATGAATAGTTTTTTGGATATTTAATAATCATATCTATGTGTAATACAGACCCTGCATTTTTGCATGTTTGAATTTTTTTGAAAGGTTAAAGCCAATTTTTCATGAATTTTGCAAGGAGGAACAACTTCTGTGAATGACCATTTGAATGTGAGCTATTGCATTTGATTTTTCTTTAACATTTTTATATAGATATATCTGGCAAAAAGCACAACCCTGGATCTCCAGCCAGCTAACTGTTTGGACCTTAGCACATTACTGGCCCTCATGCAATTTTAACTGAAGAATCCAGCTATAAACGTATAGTTGTCATAGATCTTTGCTAGAAGATATTCTTATAATGGTTATATGTTCTAGAACAATACCGTAGGCAGATACAGCATTTTTTGAAGTCACAGATATATACAGTAATCTGTGTGCAGCATTATTAGCACCATTTGTGCAAAAAGGCTAGATTCCATTAACTGCTGCATATTCTGCCTGTGTCTCACAGCAAATCAATAAAAATTCACCTTCCTACTGTTTCACATTTAATTCAAGAGTTCCATCAATCTGACTCTGACTCTTTTGTTGTGAGACCTTTATAGGCTTACTGAGACTAAAATAAGGCTCTTCAGCTATGCAGAAAACTGGATTGTGTTTCTTATCATCTTCTGAAACTGGGTCAAGGTCCATTCAGCACTAGCATATTAAAGCTTCTGAATTTCTGATAAACAAATCACTCAGTCAGTGCAGTGTTTGTATGGTTTTCGAAATGACTCTTGGTCAGTGGTCATACTTAGTAGAAATATGTAGTCCAGATTAAACTGGAATATCAATTATTTGTTGATGTGAACCTCTGCTGCATGTGATAACTGTAGGCAATTCAATAGTGGCCCAAAATACAACACATACAGATTGTGCTAAATGCATTCAATAAATAGACATAACCCTTTGTTTGTATGCAATGTTTGTATTTATCCATCTGTCTATATCCATATAGATAAATCAAATATAAAGATAGATACTGCATACTGAAGTGCACTCCATAAGACCGGTCAGTAGTGAGCCATGAGCCAGGGATTTATAGAAGTACATGCTCTCAAATCACCTCCAGTTTGCAGCATAATCCATACAAATCCCAAATATAAAGGAGTAAATTTAGTGACATGGATAATGAGAAAACTCGGTTTATTCCTCCTTGACCCTGTAGACAAAACCAGAGTAGTGAGGGGTTTCCAATTAGCACAATAGACAATGAATGTGTGTAGTTTATTGGTTGGCTGAACGTGTTCCTGGTTTGGCACAGCTTCGTCTGAGCAGTGTATTGTTGGTTGATTTTCTTCTTGCATAAACAGCTGAATTTAAATGTGAGTGTATTTGTATTTACACTTGCTCTTTAACCCACTTGTTTCTAATCAATCGATCATTTCCCCAACAGCTACAAGTACCTTGAAACACAACAAATGATGATCACCTCAACAACCTCTCTCATAATCCCCCCATCACTTTTTCCCACACATCCACACTTCTTCAGGAGACCTTTGATGCAGCAGATAAACCATGGTATTCTTGCAGTGAAAACATTTGGTGGAAAACGCATAATGATTTGCTGCCATTTTTTTTTTTTTTTTCATTTTTAGGATTTTATAGTTTGCAAGCACAGAAAATTTATCAGTCCATCATACCGTCTTTCCAACTCAGTCAGCTCTGACCTGTCTGCATGTGTGTGTGTATGTGTGTGTGTGTGTGTGTGTGTGTGTGTATCATATTGACTTAGGACTGCATGAGAAAAAAGTGCTATACCCAGCAGGCACATCACATTGACATGTCAGAAGTAATCCCTCTTTAATCTCTTTGTTGCTGCTAAAGATGGAAAGAGGAAAGAGAGAGAAAGACATATATCAAAGGCAGCGAAGATAGAAGACAGGAAGTAAAAGATGGGGTAATCCAAGTGTAATGAAAGAAAAGGTAGACTGTGTTGCCTTCACCATTTTTAGCTATATAGAATACTAACATACTCCCTCCTGTTGCCATTATTTTCATAATATTAATGGCAGTGACCAGCAGCATTTCATCTTGCACTATCCAGGCATTGAATGTGATTGAGCTGCTGGGAAGCTGGCACCGCTGCCTCGCCAGTCTTCCTCTTGCTGCCTCTTCCTCTATCTCTCTCTAATGATCAGCATGCAGGAGGAAGGGGTGCATGTGCATCTTGGCCCTCGGTGGATCATGTGCTGCATCGCAATGGTTCTCTGCTTTATGAGGGCACTTTGTATGGATGGACTTGTGTGCGAGAGAGTGATGTACAGAGAGATGGAGACAGCGTGGAAGTATTTGGGACTGCTTGTGCTCTTGATTAGGTACATTCAAAAAGTCACAGTGATTTATGCATCCAGATTAAGTCCTCTGTTAGCAGCCACACTGGTTCTAGTGTCAGTGCATTCGTTAGCCTACTGAGCCTTGATAACCCTAGTTCAAATCACGCATCACATAGTGGCACACTGTTTCTCTCTCATCCACATCCACTCACCATTCTGTCACCAATCGCTGAGCTTTAGCATTATGTATTTGTTCAACCCGTCTGAGATTTTTTGCTTTATCAAAACTGGCAGATTAGAATATAAAAATTGTGAGAGAAAACCAGTCAACCACACCTATTTTATTACCATGATAAAAATGTTCAATGACACTGAACGAGTTTGAGATCCCTACATTGATTACAAATTCATAATTCCTGTGATGTCATTGCAGTAATATGATGTGCCCATAGGCGCTATTGACTGTTTTACACTTGAATTCGTAGCAGGAGACTCATTTGGATTCAATTATTCTGCAGTGAGCCAATAAATTTGTACAGGGCGTTGTGTAAACAGATCCATTGTTGAATGATTCAAATAAACATATATAGGAAATTTGTTTTTTGTAAGATAATTTGGTTTATATCATCACTGTCTTTCTTGTCTGATTGTCACAACCAAAATCCAGCAAATGTGTTCCCAGAATTGGATTAATGATGAATAATTTACACAGTTCCACTGAGACACATTTTAATACAGTTATAGCGGTCTTGTGCTATTTTTTATCATTCAAATTCTGACCTAAAACATCTCCGGTAACACAAGTGACAGCTAATATTAGATGACACAGATTTGAATAATTTATGTGTCAGATTTTGTACTGTAGATGCTTTTAGAGCAAAAATATGATTAACTTTTTGCCTGTATAACAAGTTGGGCATGAGGTCTACTATATACAAAATCAAAACAGCATTTAGTTCAACATTTAGCTGAAATACATGTGCAATCTTAATATGATAGAAAAATATACAATGGTCATATTTCCTTTAATACCTTCTGAAACCTTCAGCAGAATAATTCTCACTGTCCTGCTGCGGAAAAGGTACTGTAGCTGTAGGAAATCCTCGTCAGTTAGATGAAAGGGATGAAGAAGAAAGTTTTATAATCCTTTGGAATGCCCACCTCACTTATGAAGATGTCTGTGGAAGGGATCAACCATAGAGTGTTGATCTACGCAGTGTGTACGTGTGTGTCTGTGTGTGTTTGTCTGTGTGTGTTTGGTGTGAATGTTGTCACTTAACAATAGTGATTGGAGAGAAGGACCTGTATCATTTTGAGGCAAAGAATTGGGGGGTTTCTATTATTATTGCTATGGGGAGATAAAGGGGAGAAAGGACACAGAGGAAGTTTGTCCTTTAGCCTGCTTTCTCTTCATTCTGGGTGTTCGGATCTTGTCCATGGAGAATGATTTCTAAACATCTCAGTGTGTGAATCGTTTTTCCTGCCCGGCTTTGTCTGCAAGTTTCACAGCTGTCAACACTGCTTTCTCTTCTCCACCATCAACTTCTGTTTTTGTGTGAGCGCATGCATATATTTTTTTTAATCTGCAGTTATGTTCCTATTTAAAAGGGTGGGGGGGAAGGAGGATGTGTATTAAATGCTTCACATCCTTTTATCACATCTATCAGTATTGACAGTTGTGCTGGGGTATGCTTTCTTGGAGTGGAAAGATTTAGCGCCTCACCTGGACAGATGAACACTAGAGTTTTGCGTGTGTGTTTGTTTAAATATGATTTACGGATGCACAGACCGTGTGTCTGGTTTGCTTGATATTGCTATGCATCCTTTTGTGAAGAAAAGAGGACAGCAGGTCTGATGTCCGGACCTGACCACTGAGGCAAAACCCTTAACCAGGCAACAGACTGAGATGGAGAGATAATGTATGTGTATATATTCCTGAAGTTGAGATGGACTGACAGGTAACTGTGAGAAGAAGTATGATTGCTTGTCTGAGGTTGCCTGTAGATGTAGGTGAGGAGAGACAGCCGAGCCCTGCCGACCGTCTTTTATCTCAATGCAGCAGTTGAGGATACAGGTAGAACAGACCAGATGGCCTGAGAAAGACTTGTACAATGCCGGCCCTTGTTCCCGGATGATTGTATTGTGCGTTTGTGTTTATCCAATGCACACACACAAAGTCACACATGCTTAGCGTCATCTGAGGACAGGAACCTTTGTTGTTCCCCTGAAAAAGTGACAGTGTGGTTTTGTGGACATTGAACAGCTTCTATGATCACAGAAGCATGCACACATCTCTCACTCTCTCTCTTTCATGCCCACAGACACACACACACACACACACACACAGACACACACACACACACACACACACACACACACACACACACACACACACACACACACACACACACACATTTGAGTAATATCATTCATATGCAGTCAGTCTGGAATGTTTGGGATGCCCTGACTCAGTATAATCATTATACTGTAAGGCAGAATCTCTGTCTGTTATGAACTTACAAAGACTACTGTTCATCTGCACTACTGACACGTTGCATGTGAATTGCTAGGGACATAACTTCTCGACTTTAGTACAATACAGTTTTGCTCATAATTAAAAGAAGTAATCAATAATAAATAAGGGTTGCAGTCTTGGGGATCTATTGAAATGGAGCAATACCACCAGATATGATAGGGGGCAGTGCAGCCACAGTTCCAGCAAGGCATGGCAAGCATGTAGGGACAAAGAAGCGGAAAAAAGTGAAACTAAATGAAGAAGTAAATGCAACTCTCTGGCATCATTTAACATGTAGTACAGCATTACCTCTGCTATTGCTGCTTGATATTTACCTTACTGAATATTCACAACCGTCGCTCCTTTCACATAAATGCATAATAAATGAGCAGTTGCTTTTGTGGCTAGACATGGGATATCATATCACTGATATTCGTCAGCGGACAGTCATGATGGGCATTGCACTTGTGTTTGTAATGAAAAAAACACTAAAGGAAAGCACAGTTTTCTGATCGTGGTGCTGTATTTAACCATTTAGTACAATTTAATGCAATCCACATTCTTCTATTCTTATTTTTCAAATCAGTGGAGAAAATAGGGCAGACGATTTCCTGAATGGTCACATAATGTGTTGTAATGTATATACAGTCCATACAAATGACTGCATGTGTGTAAACATGTTCTCAAATTAACTGTCCTTTTGCCTTTTCTGTGTGTGGGCCGCTGCCAGAATGTGTGGGTGTGCATTTTCATCTGTCCTCATGCATGCTTGTGTATGTGTGTCAGCTTAATTTGCAGGCTGTGGTTTGCTCTGTTCTTATTTTTTTTTCTCGTACCAATGACTGTTGGCTGGTTGCTTTTCATTACACTGTATCACATAGCAGCGGCACATTTGTTCTGCTGTGTACACATTCACAAAAACTACAGCTTGTCAGCTTAAACACACAAAGATGTCCATGAGTAAAAATCTACAGTTACAAACAACATGCGCACTAACACACTAACAAACACACACACACACACGCACGCAGACACATGCACACACACACGCGCATGCACACGTGCACACTCATGCACGCACACCCGTACACACACACAAAGTGATACAAGGAAAGAGCATACTGTATAAAATGTCTGTCTTCTTCACTTCTTAAATGATTCATTGGACAATAAAACATAGATGGTTTGTGCTGAAATTAACTCTACAGCCTTTCAAATAAAACTTCCCTCTGATATTATGGTTTTGACAGGAAAAGTGATTGACAATTATATCAGTTACCCGCGGCTGTTATGAAGTCAATAATGAAGTATGAAGTGTTATACTTTCTCATCATTCGCATCACAGTGCGTGATCCTGGCCTCTCCACTTGTGGAAGCTTTACTGCCCTCATTAATCACATCACAAATCATATATGCTGTTTACTGTGCAAGGTTTATATGATAACGAGTTTGTGATCTGTAATTATATCACATCATAGCTGCAGATTTTCACAACACACCCACCGACTTATTCATGCAGTATAGCCACGAAGGGTAGAGTAAAACTTATTCTGAGTTGCTTGATGATGAAAATGAGGAGTATCAAGTTGCCTCAATGTGGCAACCATTGTGGTGGCAAAATATTGCCATATCACAGCAATACCGATATACATTACTTTTGTTCATAAATCACAGGTGCCAATTATACAGATCCTGTTTGGAACGTGGCCATACATTATTGAAGTATGTTAGTGCTTTCATTTCATAAACAAATTATACAGCCATTGCAACTTTCACATTTTAAACAATGATAATAAAAACATACAAAATTTAGTGTAAAACAAAAAATCACTATATATACTTGACTGCTGTCAATAATCCTTTGGTTGAATACAGTATTAATCTGTGGTCCTATTTGATCTGTAAATAAGCAGTTTCCCTCTTTGGGATTAATAAAGGATTCTAATTCTGATTCTGATATACATGTAAGCATGAATAATGGTAATTGGAATGTCTGCACCCTTCATAGTAAATGTCCATGTGACGTGTTTTTGCTGTACTCTTCTCCAGCATCTTCTCCTTTGCTCAGTCTCGGGAAGTCTCACCTCAGCTGCTGATCTCTTGTCTCTCATTATCCTCCCTGCAGCTTGCCCTTTTTCTCTTTCATTTTTCCCTATTTGCGTCAACCTCAGTCTTTCCCTTAAATTAAAGTCTGTCTTTGTGCCGTGCATCTCCTCTCACCTAACCAACACTCCCACTCACTTCCTTGCTGATGTTTTGTTATGGTTTTCAAGTGATCGCAAACTCATGAATCCACAAGAGGTGATAAAACACTTTAATAATCACCATCATAGAATTGTAAGATGCTGTTTGTTTTGACATTCTTCTCAACATGTAACAAAGCCCCCACATTCATTCCCATCTGGATATTCACTTGTAGTCTAGTCTACAATTAAAGAATTGTAAAGAGAATTAAAATATTGAAAGGGCAATGTATTTCTTCAGTTTTAAATTTTTTCTTTGATAATGCAGTCATGAATGAACTGATCACTTCTATCTACATTGATTATTAACGGTCAGGACTCCTAAATATGACCGCAATATTGTTAGCATAGATAAATGGTGATTTAACTTGACTAACCAAAAATTATGCTAACAATTAAATTTTCAGAGTGTGTGTGAGCAGAGTGTGAGCTCACTGTGGGAGGTGTCAGCTCACCACCCGGCCACCGCCGAGGCGCCCCTGAACAAGGCGCCGTCCCCTTACAAGCTGCTCAGTTGGGGCGCTACCTGAAGTGGCTGCCCTTCACTCTCTGCCTCCCCATATGCTGTGATGTGTTGTGATACTAACTGCTGTGATACTGTTGTGCTGTTGTACTAACTGCATGCATACAGGCCCCTTGTGTGTTTCAGGGACCTGCACAAATACACAGTATATATCCTGCAACGCAAAAATCTTGTAAAAAAAGAGAGTGAAAATAGTAATTTCCCTATAAAAGGGGATTAATAAAGTTCTGCTTCTTCTTCTTCTTCTTCAGAGCAAGAAATTACATGTATGTGCATACATGGGTTCACATTTCATTTATTACAATTATAGAGAATTATAATAGGCTCTTGCAGTTTCAGATTATTATTATTATTATTATTATTATTCAAATTATTATAAATGCAATGCATTTGGGTAAACCTTATGCATCAGAGGAAATATCTTATGTAAAGATGTGGGCATAGTGGTATAAGAGTTATTTTTTTATTGACTAATGAAAGAATGAAATTAAATAATAATTTTAAAATACACCTTTAAATCACATATTACATTCACACAAATATGCATATGAAGGTAAAACAATACTTACTCTTTCACTAATTGCCTGAGAGGCACAAGACTTTAAAATAAAATTCAATTCAAATAGATTGTAAATGAATACCTTCACATCCAAGTCAAAACAGACCAGGACATGCAGCTCTTGGGCAGTCTGTTGTTTCACATGTGACATCCAATCATCTTTTAGTGTACGACAGGCTAAGGGCCAATGTTGTGAAATTATTCTTGGCAACAATAGTTACTAGTAACTTGTTTTGGGTTGGTTACTTTAACTTAATTATCATAGCTTTTGTAAATAATGTTCTGTCTCAGGCAGGCCCAATCTTATATAATTCACTGTAAGTTACTAATTTGAATCCTTAAACAAGTGAATATAAACTTAATCGGTACTTCATTTGGGGATGATTGTAAAGACACTGGCATATTGATTAGGACTGCAGCTTTTTCCTGATTGCACAGTAATGAAACTGTTAAAGGATCCACATCATGAGGGCTGAATGTTAGGTACTACAGTTTTGCCTCTTTGATGTGGTGTCTTTTGCAATTGGCTTGTGTTCTATATGGAACTGTAAAGGAAGACATTTCCTTTTCTATGGATTGCTGTAATTAATATTTAACAACAATGTGAGTTGTTAAAGACATATGTTCATTTTCTTCGAATAACCAAAAAAATCTACATATATACATCGTAAATCAGGATTTACAGAAACAGAGTCTTACATGCATGCTGCATTTTTGTAAAAACATTATAGTGTATCACAGTGGAATTTACTCTCACATGGAACCCTTGTATATTTTCAGTACACTTATATAAACCCAGCACTTCTAAGGATGGGATCTGTTATTGAGAGAGTACCATGAGGACCTCTCTGGCTGCAGAAGGCCATCTTCATCCCTTTCTGCTTTTCACTTGTTTTTTCATTTACTCTGCTGTCATAGCTACCACTCATATGCCTGAACCTTCCGCCCTACTGACCGGCCATGACTCCCGGCTCTTTAACCCTCTGCTGACCTGCAATCAGAAAAATGTGTATATCTGCTTTTCTTTTCATGAAGTTTATTTTTCTGCTCCTCTTTGCTTGTTGTGTTTGGCTGTTTTTTGTCGTTATTGTTGTTATATTCTCTTGGTACGAGCTTTAAATGTAGATAGTGTTGGAGTCATTCATGTCTGTACTCAATCATCCAGTTACAGAGGTGTCTGGTGTCTTTTAGTATCCATACTAGATTATCACAGCTCCCTGGTAACTTGTCCTTATGTGTTAATCACTCTCAATCATGGATGGACAGGTGTGAGCATTAATCATTGTGGTGTGAGAAGCTGTTGTTTATTGGATTCTTCCATGTCCTGTTTCAGTTTGGCAGGACTGTTTTTGAATAACTTCATCAATATGGAATACCCTGCTCTTCACTCTGTGTCCATATGTTTCCACTGTCTGTCACAAGTTAGAAAAGATGTTTATATGAATGATTTCTTATGAAAGATGAAGAAGTTACAAGGATGGCTTGTCTGCCTGTCTACATAAACCAAATTATCCACCATAAATAATTAACAGACAAAATATTGACATAGAAATAATTACTCATAATAAATGATTGTTGCCATCTTCATTGCTGTGTGTTTGCTATAGTCATTATTCACTTGACAAAAATATCTTTCTGCTGTATTAAATAAAAAGAATTAGAACTGGGTACTGGTAATCCTTATGCAAATGTCTGATTCAATTACACTGAGGTCCTGAGCATAAGTCTTGTAGCTAAATCTTAAAAAGTTAAGCTGTAAATCCTCTTTAGTCTGAAGGTCCGAGCTCTAATCGTCAGGATATTGTTGTTTTTGGTAATATTAATTCCACTGGCTTCCGGTGACCTGAGCATTTATGTATGCCAGGGAAAACACAAATGGATGATTTTTTTTGTATGCAAATACATTTCGTGTAGTCCTTGTAAAGAAAGGTCACTTGGATTTCTATTCTACGCGCAAATCTTTTCTGTGTCATACAGTGATCACTCGCTCTCTCAAACACACGCGCACGGACGCACGCACACACACACAGCTTAGTATAGGACATGTACTCTAGGACAATGTTGTAATTCAGGAAAGGTTTTGTAGTGAGAGGAGCAAAAGAATAGATTAGTTTGTGTTGGGGTAAAAGGCAGGAGGAATCTGAACTCATCATAGAACTCTGAAGCGGAATTGACTTTTGAAGCTGTGAAATACATCTTTGTTTATTAATTCCTTCATTGCTACTCTTCAAAATGGTGTTGTGGATTTCTGCTCATTTGAATTTACATGCATGTGAGAGGGATTAAGGTGGATTACATAATGTACTATCAAGGTAATACTTTAAATCCACATACTCACGTAACGCATTTAAGATTCTAATGCCATTATGGAAATGAAAACAAATGCGATAAAAGTGGAACAAATGTTCTATGTCCATGTTAGACCATATGGGAGGACTATAGCAGTACTATATGTGCTAAGTATTGTGTGTCTTTCATATTTACAGTACACACTAGAGTTTTAGACTGTCGGCTGTTTACACACATAGGGACACATGCAGACAGTCCACTCCTATGTCTGGCAGTGCAGCTCAGCGAAGAGGCAGAATATGAGAACAGACAGACATCTCTATGTTGTTGCTGAGGGTGATGCACACTGGACAGCTATCTAACCCCAGCACATTACTGTGCAGTCAGGCCAAATCAGGCATGAGAGCACACTCTCATACTGTACGTGTGAGTAATCTAAGGGTCACCTCAGTGCACAGTGCTTTGTACAGTATGTTTGAATGTCTGCATGCTTGTGTAACAATGTATTATGGAGAATGCTCGAGTCTGTGTTGGCATGTGTTTGCATGCGTACAGCCTGTTATATTGCACGTTATATGCGTCCATGGAGCCGATTTCTGTGCATATAGGCAGAATACAAGGGGGAAAAAATGTGTTATGTGTAATGGGCCTTAGGTTCCTGGGGGGAAGAAGTTACAGCGCTGTTGAAGTATGGCCACCCTAGAAAGAAACGATATAAACAAGAGATTACACAGAATATGAAAAGTGAACCAATGTATGCTATTATACTCCCTAAGACTTACCAGAAACAATAACAGGACATAAAAACAACACTTAATAAAATAAAATAAAATAAAATACATGTATAGGTTATGACTTTCATAATGATTCGTGAAAGCAGATAATTCAATTATTTTAAAATAATTAAGTTTGTAATTTCACTTGACTTAACGTCTGTCCACCAAAAATATTGAAGTCTTAAAATTATTACAAAATTGTAAAAGTGCATAAAATCACAGTGCTGTACCATAAATAAGAATAAAAACATATAATCATATTAGAATACGAAAGTATAGTTCCAATATCTACTATTAAGCCTCCCCTGTAATTCACTTATTTGTTTTCAGTTTGGATTAGTTTAGATCAAGATTTTGCTCCTTATAATTTAACCCTTAAGGAAAAGAAGAAGAATAAAACAAAGAACTCTCGTCTAGTTTTTAAGTGCATCCAATGACAACAGCCAGAGTCAGCTGTTGATGTTGATGATCCACTATACGGTATTGTAGCACGTAGCATGCTACAGTACGTTACATATTTCTACATACATATTCCTACATATTCCTTTAGAGTGAAGGAATATTAGAATGAGGGGGGAGGGGAGGTTCACTAAACATTGCTTTACCATCCTTGGTAAACAGTGAAGTATCCAAGGTGATGCTGTGAGATTATCACAGAGACAACAACAAACAGATGCATGCCCTCAGCAGTGAGCCTCGGCGGGGCTTGCGGCAGAAAGGGGAACTGCAGCAATGTATTCGGAAAAGGGTTTGTTCGATCTTTAAATTATAAAATATGACAAATAATAGAGGCTGAAGTAGTTTCTGGATTGGGTTTGAAAGGCTCAGACTAAGATGTTCAAATGAATTAAAGATAATTTTTGGTTTAAGGCTCAATTGTAGCGAGGAGTTGATGCAACTCCATCACCTCTGCCTGAGACTCAAGGGATCTGATAATTTAGTTGACAAGGAGGAGTAGTTTCATTTAGGGAAAAATACTAATCCTCACTTAGCCAGGTTTCCGTTAAACAGAATAAATCTATATGATAATCTGATGTAATGCCATTGTTTAAACAGATTTGGAAGACAGAGATCTAATATTTAGGACACCACATTTTATCTTCTTGTACTCTGGAGCTGTTGGAGTCTTGGTTTTGAATTTTATTAAATTTTGATGTCCAGTTGCTTTCCTCTGGACTTGAGATGGATTAATTTTACATGAATTAACTTAAAACAGTCAAGGGACAGACACAGTGTCAGTAGTGTGTACAGTAAGTGACAGTATGGTGGGTGACAATATAGTGGGTGACAGCACAGTAGGTGAAAGTGTAGTGGGTAACATTACAGTGGGTGACGGTACAGTGGGTGACCGTTCTAGGAGCGCAGAGACCTGTTTAAGACTGTGACTCTGCATCTCGGTCTCAACTCTGGGTCAGGGTTTTGGGTTGGAAATAAACGTGGTCAGAATTTTGGACAGGAGAGCAACGCCATTGCAAGTGGGATGTATGCCGTCTCTACTAATGAGACCGGGTTTTCCCCAAAAAGTCGGCCAATTATCTCCAAATTATGTCATTAGCAGGACACCACCTAGACAGCCAGTGGTTGAGTGAAGACATGCGGCTAAACATGTCATCACTGGTCAGATCGGGAAGGGGACAAGAGAACACTACGGAGTCCCGACATTGATTTAGCGAAGCTGCATACCGACTGGATGTTAATTTTAGCGACCTCCGATTGGCGTAACCGGGTGTCATTACCGCCGACATGAATTACAATCTTACAATATTTACGTTTTTATTATTAGCCAGCAGTTTTAGAAATGACTCGATGTCGCCCGCTCTGGCATCCGGGATACAATTGACTATCGTGGCTGGTGTTGTTAGTTTAACATGCCACACCACAGAGCTGCCAATTACCCGAGTTTCTTTCTCAGCGGGTGTGTCGTTGAGCAAGGAAAAGCTGTTCGATATATGAAGTGGTTGCGGGGATTAGTGATGAACCCGAGGCTTTCGCCTGCCACTGTTTCCTGCTAGGGAGCTGCTGGAGGACGGCTAACCTCAGATGGGGAGTGGCTAACGTGAGCTGGTGGCTCCGCTCCGGCTAAAGCTACCTGGCTAGGTGGAACAGCTACATTTTCGGTCATGGAGCGGACCAGTGCCTCCAATTGACTAAGTCTTGCTTCCATCAGAGAAAAAGCACTTTTCGCTGAAAGAAGTGGGGCAAAAACTAAACATCAGACAGACTGAGCAGTAGAGAGAGAGAGAGGGAGAGGGAGGAGAGTGGAGAAAGGAAGCGTAGCCATGGTTAGCAGCTAAACTAAACTAAGATAGCTCTGAACTACGGCAGATTATCCTAATAATAAAAAACTCGTAAAAGGTTATCTGAAATACGTCATAGCTTTCGCTATCAAGTTTTAAGTTGGAAAGAAACAACTAGATTCGTCTACAGTTCTAAAATGAAACAATATATTAACAGTGATCATGCGACAACAGCGAACCAAGACAGTCAAACAAACACAACAAGAAATAACGGAAACGCTTACCGTGTTTCGATGTTGGTCGTGTCTTGTCTTCACCCGCTCATCTAAGTTATGTTGGAGCCTGTCCCCTGGACAAGTATCCAGTTCATTACAGGACCACACAGAAAAATGGATTCATGCTCACACTCATACAGACAGAAAATTTCGAGTGACCAATTTACCTAAGCTGCATTTATTTTGAGGTGGGAGGAAGCCAGAGAACCTGGACAGAACCCAAGCAGACATTGGGGAGAACATAAAAACGCCGGACAGAAGGTCCTTCTTGCTGTAAGGCAACAGCTCTGTTGCCTTACAGCCCACTGCACCACAGTGATGCCCTATTGGTATAATTAGTGTTTGTAATTACAGTTTACTGTATTACTCATTCAGATTGTCATTTTATGTAATTTCATGTGAAAACATTAATATCTGGCTTAAAGGCTTAATCTTTGAAAACATTCACTGGAAGGTACTACTCAGCAATGGCATTAATTTCAGCAGTGACACTGTCCATCAAGGTTCAAAGCAGGCTGTGAACAATTTATTAGCCATAGTAAGCTTGCACATTTTTTCTCGTGTGTTTCACTTAAATGCTGAGTTTTGAACTGCCAGGCAGGAGGCCTAGAGGAAGACCAAAGAGAAGGTTTATGGATGTAGTGAAAGAGGACATGAAGGTAGCTGGTGTGAGAGAAGAGGATGCAAAGGACAGGGCTAGATGGAGGCAATTGATTCGCTGTGGCAATTTCCCTGAAGGGAAAAGCCGAAAGGAAAAGAAGAAGTGTTTCACTTAAATAAATAACAACAATTCGAGCAGGGGCTTTGCAAAGATACTGTGAAGTAGAAGCTGTATTTTTTCTTATTACTGAGACCATGTTTAGCTTCCTTCATCATAGTCAGTTATGAAGGAGAATGGAAAAATATTTATAGATATAACAAAATGAAAGTGAATTGAAAGACCTTACACAGGATGTCTGGGTATCTGGTCATGCCAAGTTGAAATTAAACACCTCTAGCTGTCTTTCTCTATCTTCTCTGTTGTTCCCAAAAGACTGATTAAACATATTTCTGTTGTCACATGACAACACTCAGTGATGTGCTTTGCATTGTGGTATAATATAAAGGAAAAATTAAGAGTTTCAGCTCTTTGCATTGGCTTTGTTAATGGAATTACATTCATGCATGTTTGCAGAAAGAGAGCATAATATTGAAATGGGAGGCCAAGGAGTTAGCCCAAATATATAGGTTTGATCAGCTTATTGGCTGTCCTCAAAGGACTGGTTGCGAATGTAAGACCATGCAAATGTATCTACTTTAAGTGTTATTATACTACATAATTTTTATGCTAATTTTTTCTTTTGGTTTTTCATAATGACTCAGTAATTATTAAATTAACTCCTGGGAAAAAGGAAACCCGAATACAACTATCCACTTACAGTACCTTCAGCAAACCCTACCTCAGAATGTATGGTATGAAAAGACACTTTGTCATCGGGGATGAAAAAGTGTCATCCCCGATAGCAGATTTTTTTTTAACCACAACATTTAAAAAAAATCTTCCATTTACTGCTGCTTCATTTTTGTGTTGCAAGTTTTTTAAAGTATATTTAGGTCTGGGGCAATGCTGCTTGTTTCTTTTCTTGGTGGCTTTATTTAGTTAACTTGGCTCTGTGTTGGGAGTCAAAGTGCAGCTGCAAATTATATTCCTTTGGCAGTGCCAACGCATAATTTTAAATAAGATAAACAAGCTTGTCTCCATCAAGCACAAACATGTTTGCTTCCCCATATGTCATGAAATGGCATTCCCTGTGAATCACTTTCCTTTTCTGGGGGACATTTTGCTAGGACTCAACTATTGACATTACAAGTGACTTTCTAGAAACTAGAAACTTTCAGCCTATCACCATGGATCCCACTGCTTTTCTTTTATGGACAAAACTTCAGTTTACAACTTTCTTTATCAGTACCCTAGCTGGTTGTTCAAACCTAAAACAAAAACAAAAATAATGAGGGAATACAACCTCTTTGACTGACAATTTGCTATTGTGTTTAATATTCCCCATATTCTACATATTGATAAAAATAAGTAAATATTTATGAGCATGTGTGACGGTAAGACTGTTAATTTAATCACAGGGACATAGGATATTTTTGAGTATGTGTTGAGAAATTCATAATAATTCTCCATGGATGGATATGCAGCCGAAAAAACAAGATCACGGATACAAGCGGCAGACATGGGCTTTCTAAGGCGGATAGCTGGTGTTTCCTGTAGAGATAGAGTGAGAAACCCTGCTATTCGTGAGGGGCAAAGAGTAGAGTCGCTCCTTCGCGTGGAAAGGAGTCAGTTGAAGTGGTTTGGGCATCTGGTGCAGATGCCTCCGGGGCGACTCCCTAAGGAGATGTTCCTGGCATGTCCAGCTGGGAGGAGACCTCTGGGTAGACCCAGGACCAGGTGGAGGGATTATATCTCAACACTGGCCGGGGAACGCCTTGGAATCCCCCAGTCAGAGCTGGTGGATGTGGCCGGGGAAAGGGAAGTTTGGGGCTCGCTGTTGAAGCTGCTTTCCCCGCGACCTGACTACAGATAAGCGGATGAAGATGGCTTGATGGATGGATGGATATGCTATATTATATTGAGAAAATCACTAGGTTACCCTGACAACTCGGGTAAATAATAAGTTGTATTATTTCTTTACAAGATCTCATGGGCCACAAAAAAATAACTACTGGACTGCAATTTCAAACACTCTTATGAAGATAAATACTGTAAATTAAGGACCATGACATCACCCGGTATACTACAACTGAGGCCCCTCTCTGGACCCAGGCCTGGGTTTTGGGGCTCGTATATGAGTGTCTGTTGGACGGGCCTCTGCCCACAGGACCCGGCTGGGCTAAGCCCATAAGGCCGATGTGACCCAACCTCCAATAGACTCACCATCTGCTGAGGGTGCAATATGGATTGGGTGGCAGTCGACAGTGTTGGGCTTGATGACCCAATCCCCAGACAGACTGACTCCTGGGACATGGAACATCACCTTGCTGGGGGAAAGGAGCTGGATATTGTGAGGGAGGTTGAGACATGCAATGTCACGTTTTGGCGTGGCAGTGCTGGTGCGTGGCAGGGAGAGGCCAAGCTTGTGGGTGGAGCCACAGCTCCACACCTGTTGGTCTTCTCCACACCTGAGACTCATCCACACACCCGTTCTGATCGTCACACCTGAACTTGTTTTGTGTTAATAACCATAAGACTTTTTAAGCCTGGCTCAATGAGAGCTAGGGGCTGGTTCATTTTCTGAAGATTGGTTCCTGTAAGTCTGTTCTGTTTTTCTGCCTGGTTCTGCCTGAGTTTTGTTTACATCTTGCCCGTGTAGTTAAAGTTGTTTTGAGTAAAACTATGGACAAAAGTGGTGTCTTCGGTGTTCTGCATTTGGGTCCAAACCCCTACCTTCATGACATGCAGACTAGATATAGTTGGGCTCACCTCCGACCACAGCTTTGGCTTTGGAACCCAACCTCTTGAGAGGGACTGGACTGGTGTTTTCCAGGGTGGCAGGTATTGGCCTGGTGTAGGCTTGCTTAGTTTCACAGCCCAACTGCCATATGTTGGAGTTTTTCCCTGGTGAACGAGATTTCATGTCCCTGCACCTGTTGGTCAGCGACATGTGCTTAACTCTAATTTTGGCCTACGGGTCAAATGACAGTGTGGACAGATACTGGCAGGTCACATGTACTGTGGCCGGAGTGGTCATGGAAGCAAAAATTTAGGTCTGGAAGGACTTTGTTGAGGCCATTGAGAAGGACTGTCAATGACCCCAGACCGTCTGGCACCACAGGAGGAGAAAGTGGTGAAGCACCAACACTGTTTACAGTAAAGGCGGGGAGATGCTGACTTCAACCGAGCATATTGTTGGGTGGTGGAAGGGATATTTTGAGGATCTCCTCAATTCCACTACCATGTCTTCCATGGATGAAGCAGAGGTTGAGGTCTCGGAGGTGGACTCATTCATCACCTGAGCTTTATCGGTTCACTCACGGTTTGGGGACCAAATTATTTCATCCTGTTTTTTGTGGAAGATGTTATCTAGTTGGCCTTATCAAACCGTGTACTGGGGAAGTTTGCAGATGAGTGTGACGCAAGTGGGATGAGGATTTGCACCTCCAAATCCAAGGCCATGATTCCCGACTAAAGAAAGGTGATCTCCCCTGTCCAGGTCGGTGGGGAGTCTTTGCAACACATGGACGGCTTCAAGTATTTTGGAGTCTTGTTCAGGAGTGAGGGGCAGACGGAATATGAGATTGACAGATGGATCGATGCAGAGGCTGCAGTGTGGAAATGTGTAATACAAGCAAACCTTGGTTTTCAAACGCTTTAGACATCAAACAATTCGGAATTCGACCAAAAAATTCTGAATTTTTTTGTCTTAGAAGTCAAACAAAATTTGGAAGTCAAACGCGAAGCAAAAGCCTTTTTCTCACCGCCAAGCGCGAGAAAATGCGAGAAATGTCGAGAGAAAACGTGATGGTAATGTGCTTTTTATTTTAGTTATTGTATCCAATAATTTTTCACTAAATTTGCTTGCCATTGCCTATAGTACGAGTTACGGTACCGTAAACTTCTGTCCAACAGACGATGGTAACTGGTACCTTAGGCTAACCTGATTACGTTGATGTTTTTTTTTCTTTTTTTCTTTCTTTCTTTCTCGTGTTTGCTCCTTTCTTTTACCTTTCATTGATATGTTTCATTAATACACAATTTGATATATAAATGACATCATGAAATAACATATGTTGAAAAAAGTTGGTTTCCTAGCGTCTTGGAACGGATTAAGACCATTTACATTATTTGTAATGGGAAAAATGTATTTGGAATTCGAACAAATCGCTGTTCGAACAGCCTTCCGCAAGGAATCGTGTTTGGAAACCAAGGTTTGCCTGTATTCACATGAACCCAACTTTATAATAGAAGTACAGCAAAATATTATTCCAGAGTGTCACACTCTTGAACAGGAAATATATTTTGGTGTTCTTGACAACACACCAGCCCTAATTTCCTTCAATATGCACATCCTTTCTTTGGCTTATGAAAACATCAGAAATAATTTACTAGTCTTTCAGTTCTTGTGCAGACCTTGCTGAGATAAGGCAGATTCTCATAAGACATTTATAAACTCTGTTCTTTACATAAAGAGAAAGAACGAGAGTTTTAGTGTTTGTGATCTTTGAAAACTTCTTTTATTTGATTATGTTTAAGTTGAAAACTTTTCTTATGTATTTCATGAAACCCTTATGGCTACTGTCACAGAATAATTTCATGGCTGCAATGATAGATAAATCATTGAAACCCTGCTAGGAGCTGGTGGCAAGAACTTAACCCACAGCTGAGGGAAAAAAAGGGGGAGGGGGAGCAAAATTGAGAACCTACTGGCGTCTGACATAACATGCAAATAAGATGAGCTGTCATATTCAATATCACATAACTCCATCACAATGCATTATTTCTCAAAAGCATTGTTACAGATTGAAATAAAATCCTCTGCTATAAAACTTGTGGAATGAAAACAGCTAGAGGGCAGAAAGATAGAGAAGAGACTGAATCAGTTTGATGCTTCTAGTACTTATGAGAGCAAGTTAGCGATGAGAAATATTAATACAGTACTTTTGACTGTAGCTTAACTCTTATTCACAGATAAATCTACAGAATGTGAAGGCTTCTTTTTTTTTTTTTAAAGAACATTTTACCATAGATGGTGTTAGCAACATACATACAGAGGAATAAAGCTGATGAGCCATACAATGAAGTTATGGGAAAGAGTAGTTGAAACTAGACTAGGACAGAAGTGAGGATTTGTGAGCAGCAGTATGGTTTCATGCCAAAAATGAGTACTACTGATGAAGTATTTGCTTTGAGGATGATGATAGAGAAGTACAGAGAAGGCCAGATGGAGCTGCATTGTGTTTTTGTCCATCTAGAGTAAGCTTATGACAGGGTACCCAGAGAGGAACTGTGGTATTGTATGAGGAAGTCTGAAGTGGCAGAGAAGTATATGAGAGCGGTGCAGGACATGTTAGATGACTGTAAGACAGTGGTGAGGTGTGCTGTAGGTGTGACAGAGGAGTTCAAGGTGGAGGTGGGACTGCATCAGGGATCACCTCTGAGCCCCTTCTTGTTTGCTATGGTGATGGACAGGCTGACAGACGAGGTTAGACAGGAATCTCCATGGACTATGATGTTTGCAGATGACATTGTGATCTGTAGTGAGAGCAGGGAACAGGTGGAGGAGAAGCTAGAGAGATGGAGGTTTGTCCTGGAAAGGAGAGAAGGTTAGCCGCAGTAAGACAGAGTACGTGTGTGAATGAGAGGGACCCAAGTGGAAGAGTGAGGTTACAGGGACAAGAGATCAAGAAGGTTGAGTACTTAGGGTCAACAGTCCAATGCAATGGAGAGTGTGGAGAAGAGGTGAAGAAGCGTGTGCAGGCAGGATGGAACGGGTGGAGAAAAGTGTCAGGTGTGATGTGTGATAGAAGAGTTTCAGCTAAAATGAAAGGAAAGGTGTACAAAACTGTGATGAGACCAGAGATGTTGTTTGGTCTAGAGACTGCCTCAATGAGGAAAAGACAGGAGACAGAGCTGGAGGTAGTAGACATGAAGATGCTGAGGTTCTTTCTGGGAGTGACCAGGAAGGATAGGAACAGGAATGAGTACATCAGAGGGACAGCACATGTTAGAGGTTTTGGAGATAAAATCAGAGAGGCCAGACTGAAATGGTTTGGACATGTCCAGAGGAGATATAGTGAATATATTGGTAGAAGGATGCTGAGTTTTGAACTGCCAGGCAGGAGGCCTAGAGGAAGGCCAAAGAGGAGGTTTATGGATGTAGTGAAAGAGGACATGAAGGTAATTGGTGTGAGAGAGGAGGATGCAGAACACAGGGTTAGATGGAGGCAATCGATTTGCTGTGGTGACCCCTGAAGGGAAAAGCCGGAAGGAAAAGAAGAAGACTATAAATCTATGAAACACAGACAAAACAATACTTCCTTCAAAGAAAAATCATGTCTTGTATAAACAAATGTAAAAATTTAACTGAATTTAAAACTGAAAATACGTTACTGCTGTGTGATTCTCACTTGTCTAAGGCTGAGCCTGATATTTGATGGTGTTTCATCTTTCGTACAAGTTTGTGAATATTCAGGGTCAGGCTCTGAGCTGAGGAAATCCTCGGGATTACAAACACATATACAAACACTTTTTTTAGTTTTCACTGTTGTATCAACATAGCAAGTAACTTTTTATCGGTGGAACCAAAATACACAGGATTGTCCCATCAAAGTGACACAGCTCCTGTCGTTGCAGTGGAATAAACTGGACTAAACATTTTCAGTAAGCCTCATACTAGTACATTGCAGGCTGCCCACTGAAAGACATTTTGACTGCAGAAAAAGTCAATGTATGGGGTTTTATTGTGATTTTTGGGCAGTTGACTAACTTTCAGAAAATTGATAGTTTAACAATTGGTTTCCTCAAGTCTTCATAACAAGGTATTCTCGAGCAAGACAATGAACCCCAATTTGCAGTCCACTGCTGTAAAAACAATGTGGAATATAGGATGTGAGGGATTGAAGAAGGATATCTAAAGAGATACTTAGAGATACATTTGGAGTGAGAAATGAGACAATGACACAGGAAACATGATTACAAAAAGGTGAGAATAAATAATGAACAGATTAATATTAAATATAATTTTAAGATATCTGACTGCATTATGTCCTCTTTGCTCATCATCATTTCACAAAACAGAGAAATAAAAACATGTATAAAATATGCAGGTAGAAAGTAGAATATGCCGTATTAACCTTAGCTATTCTCTGCAATGCCAATTATTAGTGTCGGAGAATTAGACAGGCCTCTCTGTTTATTATACTGTATGTGTCAAAGGAACTAATGATGCCTCCAGAGCAGTTTAATAAATCATGTACTGCAATGAACACTGAGGTATCACTGGAACTAAATTACAGTGTTGCTGTCATCAGAGAGTACAACAGTGTAAATTCTTCCTGAGATTTCAGGAAAATAACAAACAAATGCTAATAGATTCAGTAGACCTCACAATTTGCTATGTATGTGTTTTAGTCTTTCATTTTTTTTACATTATTACTTTTTCTTGTGTCTTGTGTACCTCTTTGTGTTTGCAATTCATTAGGAAACCTGGCATAATTGTCAAGATCATTTATGAGCTACAAAGATATTTGTAGCATCAGTTTTGAAATGCTTTCATCAAAAAGAAAGACTTCACTATGCTGCTGTTTGTATATAGCAGTAAAGGCAGTACTCGTTTCAAATGAATATCCGGAACGGATAAAGCATTTTTGACGAGTACTTGTCAAAACTCATGCTCTTGCTGAAGGAAAATTCTCATAACTAGTGGTCGCGCCACGGACCGGTTTCACCTAGGACAATATTTTCACGGACCGGACTTCATTTGTTTGATATTTGTTAATGATGCAAGGCAGCTGTAGTCTAATAATAAATCATCTACAGTGATTTTATGTAAAATGAAGACATCAACAGACAATATACAACCTTTTTATCATAAATTCCATCCATCCATCATCTACTGCTTATCCGGGGCAGCGAGATTGAGGAGATCCTCAAAGTATTCTTTCCACTGCCCGACAATATCCTCAGTCGAGGTCAGCAGCTCTCCACCTCTACTGTAAACAGTGTTGGCTGTGCACCGCTTTCCCCTCCTGAGGCGACGAACGGTTTGCCAGAATTTCTTAGAGGCTGACCAATAGTCTTCCTCCATGGCCTCCCTGAACACTTCCCAGACCCGAGTTTTTGCCTCCGTGACTGCTTAAGCTGCAGTATGCCTGGCCTGCCTGTACCTGTCAGCTGCCTCCGGAGTCCTACAATTCAACAAGATTTGATAGGACCTCTTCTTGAACTTGACGGCATCCCTTACTTCCGGTGTCCACCACCGGGTTCGGGGGTTACCGCCGCGGCAGGCACCAGAGACCTTGCGACCACAGCTCTGAGCAGCCGCTTTGACAATGGAGGTGGAGAACATGGTCCACTCTGACTCAATGTCCTCAGCCTCCTGCGGGATCTGGGAGAAGCTCTCCCAGAGGTGGGAGTTGAAGACCTCACTGACAGAGGGTTTTGCCAGATGTTCCCAGCAGACTCTCAAAACACGTTTGGGCCTGCCGAGTCTGTCCAGCTCCCTGTTCTGCCAGCGGATCCAACTCACCACCAGGTGGTGATCAATTGACAGCTCTGCCCCTCTCTTCACCTGAGTGTCCAACACACGCGGTTGGAAGTCTGATGATACGACAACAAAGTCGATCAACGACCTCCGGCCTAGGGTGTCCTGGTGCCATGTGCACTTATGGACATCCCTGTGGTTGAACAGGTGTTTGTTATGGACAAACTGTGACTAGCACAGAAGTCCAATAACAGAACACCATTTGTGTTCAGATCGAGGAGGCTGTTCATCCCAGTCACCCCTTTCCAGGTCTCACTGTCATTGCCTATGTGAGCGTTGAAGTCCCCAGCGAGAACAATGGAGTCCCCAGTCGGAGCACTATTCAGTACTCCTCCCAAGGACTCGAGGAAGGTCGGGTATTCCGCACTGCCATTTGGCCCGTAGGCCAAAACGACAGTGAGACACCTGTCCCCAACCCGAAGGTGCAGGGACACGACCCTGCTCCTGTGGGTGAGCTGTGGGGTCACAAGCAAGCCCACGACAGCCCGCCGCCTCTCACCTTGGTCAACACCAGAAAAGTGGAGAGTCCAGCCCCTCTCAAGGGTTCCAGAGCCCAAGCTGTGGGTGGAGGTGAGCCCGACTATATCTAGTCGGTACCTCTCAACCTCCCTCACAAGTTCTGTCTCCTTTCCCCCCAGTGAGGTGACATTCCATGTCCCTAGAGTTAGACACTGTGTATGGGGATTGGGTCGTCGAGCCCCATGCTGACGACTGCCACCCAATCCATACTGCAGCCGTCCCCAACGGTTTCCTCTGCGGGTGGTGAGTCCAGAGGAGGTTGGGCCCACGTCGTCCTTTCGGGCTGAGCCCGGCTGGGCCCCGTGGGCAGAAGCCCGGCCACCAGGTGCTCGCATATGAGCCCCAACCCCGGGCCTGGCTCCAGGGTGGGGCCCCGGTTGCGCCATACCGGGCGACATCACGGTCTTTGATTTTTTTACTCATCGTAGGGGTTTTTGTGCTGCTCTTCGTCTGGCCTATCACCCAGGACCTGTCTGCCAAGGGAGACCCAAGCAGGAGCATAAAGTCCCTGACAACATAGCTCCTGGGATCATTCAGGTACTCAAACTCCCCCACCACGATAAGGTGGCACCTCTCGGAGGAGTTTTTTTTTTAATCATAAATTGATAATCAATATCTCTGTAAACAAAATAATTGTGAGAAATAATTATATTAAAAACTCGATTCAAGTGATGGCACTGATGAAGTTCATTTTTAAATATAGCGACTTACAATCAGTGCATTCAACATAGGAGAAATACTGATCATTTCCTTTAAAAGGGTTAACAAGTCAATAAAATAATAAAAATTACAATAATGAGAATTAGTGGTTGGGGACCACTGATCTAGGGGTAACGAGAGACAATGACACCTGAAGTGTGTTCCAGGCGTCAGGTCTACTCCACAGTTTGGTTTTCTTTACGGTCACTGCAAAAAATCCAGCTTCACACAGACAGGAGGTTGCAAATGGATGCAGGGTTTTCACTACTTTTTGGGTGATATCAGGATGATCTACCTTGACTTTAACCCAGAGCCCTGACGGAGTTGTGAGTGCTTAATTTGGGGGTAAAAGCTGGTAACCTGTCACATGACCGAGACCTGTCACGCGGGACAGACACATGCATAGAGAGATGGAGGTTTGTCCTGGAAAGGAGAGAAGGTTAGCCGCAGTAAGACAGAGTACGTGTGTGAATGAGAGGGACCCAAGTGGAAGAGTGAGGTTACAGGGAGAAGAGATCAAGAAGGTTGAGTACTTAGGGTCAACAGTCCAATGCAATGGAGAGTGTGGAGAAGAGGTGAAGAAGCGTGTGCAGGCAGGATGGAACGGGTGGAGAAAAGTGTCAGGTGTGATGTGTGATAGAAGAGTTTCAGCTAAAATGAAAGGAAAGGTGTACAAAACTGTGATGAGACCAGAGATGTTGTTTGGTCTAGAGACTGCCTCAATGAGGAAAAGACAGGAGACAGAGCTGGAGGTAGTAGAGATGAAGATGCTGAGGTTCTTTCTGGGAGTGACCAGGAAGGATAGGAACAGGAATGAGTACATCAGAGGGAAAGCACATGTTAGAGGTTTTGGAGATAAAATCAGAGAGGCCAGACTGAAATGGTTTGGACATGTCCAGAGGAGATATAGTGAATATATTGGTAGAAGGATGAACTGTCAGGCAGCAGGCCTAGAGGAAGACCAAAGAGGAGGTTTATGGATGCAATGAAAGAGGACATGAAGGTAGTTGGTCTGAGAGAAGAGGATGCAGAAGACAGGGTTAGATGGAGGCAATTGATTCGATGTGGCGACCCCTGAAGGGAAAAGCCGAAAGGAGAAGAAGTAGAAGACTTTTGTGATTAAAAACATTGATTTTAATCTCAATTTTGAGGCTATTCTGTAAATATTTTTAAAATAAACAGTAAATATAGCAACTTCTGATCAATCCATATCATGGTACTGATTCAACCCCCACACATGTCCGACCAAACCCCACCCACTTCCGGATTAAGCCCCGCCCATTCTGAGTAAAGATATGGATACAGATAATTTAGATCATTGAACAGTTACACTTTAATACCTGGAGTGAGAAGACTAATTACTTTTATATGGAGTGAGATGAATAACTTTCCCATTGCATGTTAAATAACAGGTTTTACACCAAACTGTTGACAGATTATTTGAACCCTTACTCAAACTTGTTTTCTCCTCAAACACCTGGAAATATAGCTTGTCTGCATGCAAATATTGTATTCCTCTCCCCCCATTTTTAATCTGATAGGCTTGTCTTTGGTTCCTTTAGCTCACTTGTTGTCCCTGGCTTATAACCAAATAGCTACTATAATTCTCCACTCAGGCTTTCCACAGTCTCTCGTCCCCACTCTAAATTCTGTTCCATCTGCTATGTTTTTGTATGTTTGCAAGGAAATGCATGACATGTTTTAGAGTAGAGGGATTAATGGGGTTGCTGAACTCTTTGAGGATATGGAGGGAATTACTTTGGTACTACTAAACACCGATTCACATTAAATCAATTTGTGTCAAATTTTGTAGCCTGGGCACATCTGACTGAGAAACTAGACTACACTATGACTACAAGACTATGCTACGAGTGTCTTTACTTTTCGAAATCCAGCGCAGGCAAGCTGCTCTGTAAGATCTGTAATGCGAAATGCAAAACTGACAAAAGCAATGTGTCTAACATGAGGAGATGCCTAGATGCCTAGACACAAATTAGATCAAAAAGGTGAAGAGTGTTTGATACTTTTGAATTGAACTCTCCTGCAGCAGCTTTACTCACTCATAGAGAATGAAACCTTCCATGATCAACAAATACCTCAGCCTCAGCCTATGATCAACCACTCAATCCCTTAACCACACCCCATGTGGTACATTTAAAGGTGTCATATTATGAAAAACATACATAGTGGTCCTCCATAACCCTACCAACTCCTAGAATTTAGAAAACAAATTGGTCCTGCATCGACTTTAATGTCTACAAAAACATCCAGGAGTCTGAAAATGTCCCGAATAATTTCTCGTCTGTCGTTACATTACGAAGGGAGTGATTGACATGAGTGATATCCCTAGCCCTTCTGCCCCCCCTCCCCAGATAAGTGCATGTTCATCCTCAAGGTGAAGTTTGTGTTCAGGCTAAGGTAGCAGTGTATGGCAATGTCCTTCCTCAGAGCTAGATCCAGAAATTTCCTCACAAGCTGTTGAAGTCAAATAGTATTTGGCTAACCAGTTATATCCCGCGAAGCAGTGATGTATTGTAATTGCCAGTGTTTGTGTGTTCGTCCGTTCACCCGTCCATCGGTTCATCCATCAAATATCTTCACAACCATTGCAGATAGAAAGATGAAAGAAAAAGTACATTACTCAGGCGGCACAGGGGATGACAATGAGATGATGACCTTGACCTTGAGAAAATTAGGTCAAGGTCAAATTTCAACTTTTGTACTCATTGCAGATTTTTGAAAGGCAGTCACATGATGCTGTAAGGCATTCTATTGGCTGATGGCATCCAGAATTGTACAATGTTCTGTGAGTCTCGAACTTCCATGAGACACAAAAGTACTTTAAACAGTCGTTAAGAGTGTGGGAAAATGTAATACAGATAGAAGGTGGCTTAATATCAGTGTGGGTAGGGTTCATAAATGGTTAAATTACTGTAAATAATAAGATAAATAGTTTGTCGTTCTATCTTGGAATTTGTTAATCGCATGTAGTTCCTGGAACGCATTAACGCATTAAGGAATGATATAATCACAAAACAAAAGCAACATTTTCAGGAAGCCACAGGCACAGAAATTTGTAGATCAGGGTAAAATGTTGAATTCAGGGGTGTTGCGAGATGTTGCAGACTCTGACTGCCTTGTTAGCTCTGCTTTGGTCTGTGTATATGTAGCCTGCCTTCTTGAATATGTGTGTGTGTGTTTGTGTTTGTGTGTGTGTGTGTGTGTGTGTGTTTGTGTGTGTGCGTGCTCATGCGTGCGTGCGTGTAGGCAGGAATTACTTGGTGCGCCCAATGAGCAGCTTATTAAGGGGACGGCATCTTGCTGAAGGGCGCCTCGGCAGTGCTCGGGAGATGAACTGGCACTTCCCACTGACAGAGGGAGCTCATTAACATTAATGGCCAGCCCAGACAGAGTTTTCCAGAGAGGTCATTTCGGCAACTTTCAGACAGTAGAAATTAAGGACCACGGATCAGTTTGAGGCAATACATTTCAAATACAGTGTTATTTGACATCTGGCAACTGTGTGAAATTCATTAAAAACAGTATAATATGGGATCTTTAAACACAGCTTCTGTAAAGTTTGTCAAAAACCAGTGTCAGACCAATAGGATGCAAACTATGTACAGGGAAATATTGCAGTTTGCTGTCACTGTGGTTGTAATATCAGCAACATGACCAAAATGTGTTGTGGGGCACCAACACTGAATTCCAGTTTCAGACACTTTAGAATTTAACAATATCAAACACTGAATAATGCTGACAAAAGAGCACTTTGAAAATGTGGGCACTTGCTTGAACTGTATTTGTTGAATTTAATTAAATGAGGATGTGAATCCAAATGCAACAGTCTTTCATCATTATACAATATCAACCCTTGCATGTTGCAGTCAGTTTGTCAATGTTTTTGTATCTGAAAGCCAAATCAGTACCTCTGTCATGTCTTCATATTTGTTTTCCATTGGCTTCCTCTGTAAGTCTCTCTTGTTTACTTTCCAAAGATTTTCAGCCGCATAATTTTCAAAGGCAAGGTCATCAGCTCGGGGCAAACAGCAATGCAAGGCAACATCAAAATCACCTTGTAAATGTATTTGTGTGTTTTGTTTTGCCCTAAATGTGAAAAAGAAATGCTTTGACTGGAAGAACTACAGAGCATTAAAGAACAAAGTTAATCACTGTGGGAGAATGCCAGAGGAAGATAAATGGAGAGGTGGAAATGTAAGCACAGCATCAGCCATTTGTTTTCTTTGTTGTGTTTTACATCCTTCATCCACTTCGTACCCTTTCTTTCCCCTTGATTTCCCTGCTGTCTCCATAACATCCCTTCTCACCCCATTCTTCAGGCTGCACTGCATTTTTCTTCATGTAGTGCCTTTTTTGCTTTCTATTTGAGTCTTTCTCCCTGTCTAACCTATTTGACTTTCTCAGTAAAATTCTATTTATGTGGTGTCAGAGGTCCAGGAAAGCTGGGTATGAGCTGAGAAAACTTTAATGATAAACAGTATAGAATAGAGGAGATTGATTTAAGTTTTATCACAGAAGTGCACTAACAGTTAAAAACATCCGTGCTGGACTGCATAGATATACTAGTCGCACGTTCTACTATCCTGAATGTGCGGCTAACACAGTTCATTGTTCCAGTAGATAATTTCCATCTCCTGAAAGCTAATAAGTATCTCAAATTGTTTACTGTCCTTGGCTATAAGGTTTTATAGCATCCCTAATGCTTATCTTATTTGGATGGGTTTTTTTAATGTATTGCATAATTTACCTTCTGTACGATATTAGCCAGGAAATGTGAAAATTCCAACAAATTACACTTATTTGTGCATGGCAGTGATATGAACAAAGCTGAAGAAGTGTGTGTCTGAACATTTTGATTATATGTGCATGTTTGTGTGTATAGAGTATGAAGTGCTTTATATGGTCTTCAGTGTCCATAGAGAATTGTAATGACAGCAGATAATTCTTTTAGAGGAGGTCATTTAAAATGAGGCACAGGGGAATAAAACCTTGTCACATCTTGCTTTTGGGTGTGGGGGTGGGGATGGAGTTGTGGGCGGCAACTAAATATAGTCATTTAACAGACACCTTATCAAACTTGAGCACTCACAAACTTTATCTGGTTTAATTGAACCTCATCATATCCTGTTGATAAGCCATGCTATCGTTGTCTCGTCATAAGATGACTTCATAGCAGGTACTCATGGGACGATTCCACTGGAGGTGGGTTGGTGTCACTGGTTTAGGTGGTGCATGAGTGGAGGTGGATTGCAAGAATTGACAGCTGATTGACGGCAGTGAGAGAGTGCACACTGACAGTATGGAAATGATTGGCTAAAAGGGGAATGTGATAGGTTCTAATTGGGTAAAAAAAGAGTGAGTTATTCATTCCTATAATAGCTGGAAATGCATGTGATATAGAGTGTATGTGCAAAAGATATAGACGTCTGAACTTTTGGAGTGAAAGCTTCAACAGTTTTATTTTGAAACCTAATTGTTGGCTGAATGGGTCTGTAATGGGCTAGTAGGACCTAAATGCAGCACAGCTTGATGGATAATTGATGTTGATCTTTGGCTGTGGCTGACTGGTAGAATGGTTGTCTACTTATCATAAAGTCAGTGGTTCGATCGCCAGCTCTGAAGTCCACATGCCGAAATATTCTTGGGTAACATACAGAACCCCAAAACTGGTATATGACTGATGGTGTGAATGGTTACTCCTCCTAAAGAGTAGATGGTGCCTGTCACCAACACTGCTTGCATGTTTTTGTGAAAGGGTGAATACAGTCATTGTACCCTAGAAAAATATAACGTTTATTATCAGTTATCATGTTCATCAGAGGACTCTTCCTCCAGGTTTGGCAGCATGAACAAGTGAAGGCCTGGACTCATGGGAAAAGAAATCTGTTTTTACAGTGTGGTGATGTTGATATCATAGGCTCACTGGAAAGGGGAAAATCCTTTGGCAGAGTTGAATAAGTGATGTGGGCACTGGGATGATGGGTGTTTGGAGACCATACAGCGCAGACTTGTCTCCAACTCCTGATTCTTCCTCTTTGTCTAGCTACTGAACTGGGATTGAAACCCCCATGAGAGGGCCAGGTCAACCACAGGTTGGTGGTGTGGGGTTGGAGGATGGAAGACTAGTAGGAAAGTCCAGGGATGTGTGAGACCAGTGGGCGGCAATTTTTATTATAGTTTTTCACAGGAACAGGCATGAACAAGTAGGCATTAGTAAGGAGTCTTTCAAGTGGGGGTGAATGGTAGGGGTTTTCTGCAGGCAGGTTTCAACATGTGGAAACGGTAAGTGTGGTGGGGAGCAAAAACATATTTACAGGGCTGAATCTGTAGGAAGGTATCTCCTGCGTTGAAGTAGGTGAAATCTCAACAGCTGTGGGAATAGGGAGATAGGAATCTGGAGGTGTAGGCGTCAAATTCATGTTCAGGGACAAAATATGGAGGTGTTTACCAGGGATCTGATGAAGCAGGAAGGTGAGGATTTAGCAGAGTCAGCAACAGGAGATCGGTCTGGATGTGTTTGCTGGAAAGTCATGTATCAGAGGACAAAAGACAATTTGGCAATGAGGTGGAGATGAGTAGAGTAAAAATACATTATTCATCATAAAACTATAATATTAAAAGAAACAAGTTATATTCATAGAGCTATACTTTAATTCAACCTCTTATTTTTTGATAAAAAATAGCAATAATAGTAATAATGATAATAGTATTATTATTATGATTATTATTATTATTATTATTATTATTATTATTATTAGTAGTAGTAGTAGTAGTAGTAGTAGTAATAATAATGATAATAATAATAGTAAATAATTTTTTTTAGTATTATTAGCTGTATTTCACAGTCCCCTTTGTAGAAGTATCTCAAGTTAGAGCTCAGATGTGCTACATGATGCTGCTGCCATTTCCCGAAAAAGAAATGACGGTTTAACCTTTATCATGATACAATGCTGGTTATAAAGTCAGAGTGCTGTTGTTATTATATCATGTTCTTTGAGGTTCATTTGAGAGGAAGGCAGCATCAACATGATTTGACAACAGGAAGAAAACTGGAAGGCTGGGAATAATTAAAATAGATAGACAGACAGACAGAGAGACAGACAGACAGTAAAACAGATGAAAGAAAGTGGGTTTGAAATTTAAGTGGAGAAATGGATAAAATGTGAATATTTTTGTTGAATGGAAGTGCATTTTTTCCCAATATTATATTGCAGAAAAAGGTAGCATTAATGTTTTTTATTGTAAGTATCTAAATCTTGTGTCCCAGGCACATTGTCTGATGATCGTGCGCCGTCCCTGTCAAAAAATGTGTGTGAAAGACGCAAGGACGCACGCAAATGAGAACACTGCTGTACGTGCTAAAGTTGGAAGACAAAGCATACATTTACATCTGAAAAATAGTTGTTTAGTTGATCTTAACTGGTTTCATCCAATTTCCACTTGTATTGTAACAGTAAATTTTCTCAATATGGGACTAATTAAAAGCCACCTGCTGTATCTCATCTCATCTCATCTCATCTCATCTCATCTCATCTCATCTCATGTTCTCTCTCAGGAGATCTCTTAAAGAGCTGAATTTTTTTTTTTGGCCATTAATTTTATCCAAATAGATGATTAAACCCAAATAGTACCTTTCATCAAATGAAAAGCTAAGCTGTTGCATTTTCCCATTTTACCGACCTCTTGCACAGTTGCAGCTGCCGTTAATTAGAATTATATTGCAGTCTTGACAGTTGAATAAGAGGGCTGTCTATTCACTCTGCAAAAATAGCAGACGAACATGTAATCAGCTATAATACAGGGTTGGAGTAAATGCATCAACACATTTACATCCATTTTAACCCTGAAGTAATATTGATTCACCACCAATGTTCAAAGTTTTTTTCAATCAGTGTTATTCAATCAGTTGTTAAACATCAAATTAACTCTGACACAAAATAAAATCAACATTGCTTTATATTCGACTGGATTCTCGGTAACTTGCTACTTAAACAGGATGTCAATAACAGTGCTTTTCAGTCTGACGTTAAGCTGTGCTGCAACTGGTACTGCTGACAATCACCAAGTCAAGACAACAACATCAAACCCCTTCCAGTCAGATAGAAGATAAAAGAAGCTCCTGAAAACAATGTAGTTATACATTATGTGGAACTTCAGCAGTGAAATTAAATACAATTAAGCTGATGTGAATTAATCTAGAATATTTAATAACAGCTCCTGTCTGTGACTTGATTTAATGGTAACCTTTGCAGCTCCAATTAATCCAAGATGGCATTGACTGATGTGACCATTGTAGAAATAAACACATTTATTTGATAATAGGTGTTTATCCTTTGTGTGTTTTCTTCTAGATGATCCTCTTTAATCAAAACCGTATATACTTTAGTTAATAAAAATAAATCATTGCAAATAATCCCCAGTGACAAGAAGCATTATGTTTTATCCAGGTGATGGAGGAAAGATCAGTTGGAAGCCTCCAGCTTTCTTTCATGATCAATGTTAATTAGTTGGGCTGGAGGAGTTGCATGGCTGGCTTGTGGTCTGCAGCTTTCATTTCAGCATCTGCTCTACTTTGTCTCCATGCTGCAAATGACTCTGACAAGAAAGCAGACTTTTAATTTCAACATAAATAGTCTGTTGTTTATGTGTTATAATTCTTGTCTGGGTTGACATAGTTAAGAAGTTAAGAGCCACAATATTTCAAAAAGATTACATAATTCCTATCTACCAGATAAGAATAGTCATTATATAACACAAATAATGAATAATAAGAATTAGAGAAACAACAAAGTTTTGCTATACATACACACATATCACTATATTTTGTGGTATGATCCCAAAAGTTCATCTCTGCATTAAAGGATGATGATCCTCTTAACTGATATAAAGGACGCAATGTCCCACTGAACACATACTGTACATAGGTGATACATTTGGGAGATCATTTAAAAATCTATATTATGTTTAGGAAACAATCGACTCATATGAAGACCACTTATGTCCAACGTGTCGTAACACTGATTCTGCTTCCTGTGCACCCGCATCAGTGCATATTTAGACTTATGTTTGCTGTTCTTTGTAGTTATGTTAAAGCTTTCTTGCGACTGCTGTTGTCAACAGAGGTTCTGTCATATCAGAAGCAGGATAATCATACTTGTCCACAGAGAGAAAGAGAGTATTGTAGATGGAGATGGACTGTGAGATGCAATCAAGATTGTTATGTTCGGCTAGCAACAACAACAACAGCTGCATTGATCCATTCCACTTTCATCTCCCAGGGCACATTAAAAGCAATAAAGTATCATAATTTTGGATTTCACACGCATCCATATTTGGACAAAGCCGTTCTACCTAGTGATAAGGGTTAAAAGACAGATCTGAAACTCACTTTAAATCTTTGGGAAAGTTCATGAAAATTTTTGGTTTTGAATAAAATAAAATAGAAACAAAGAAGGGTGGCCAACACAACATGCAGATAGACAATTATAACTGAAGCAACTGACTGAGGACCAAAGAAAGAAAACAGCTATGGCAGGCTAAACACCTGACAAAAATGATCAATCAATTCCAATTCATCTCTGGCTCTGAGTAATAATTTGTTTATCCATATGCTGCACACACAATACATTTGCAGTCATACGGGCAGTAAAACAAAGACAATGAGTCTGAAGACAGAAATTCCAAAGTGTGGTCAACAGAAAATTTCCCAACAGTGCTCACCCTAACCCATCACTATAAGCAACAATGAACCCAGGTGAGTGGCATTAATTATTAACTTGAGAGTACAAGCCCATAGTGCCACGCATCCCACAACAAGCCAGTGCTAATACATGCACAGATCAAGCACATGAATACTGATTTAAACTCTCATGAATAGCTCCTACATTGACCACTGAGTCTTCATTGCATTCAATGAAATAACAACAATGAAATTTCAACAATGAAATAAAATTATTCCACCAAAGAAATAATATTCAAGCATTTAGCACCAGTGAAGATTAGACCATGTCATATGCCTTTGTTAGCAACAATTGTTAGCAGCAAGTCTTAACTTCAGCAAAAATTGGACTGTAAACACACTGAGTGCTTGTTATTATGGCTGACTGACTCATCTCAGTTAAAGCTAGAACGCAGTATGTTAATGTTTTAACTTGTCATGTTGGACAATCATCCAGTAAAACTAATATTTTATATCAATGCAACTCAGTCAATGGCAAACTGTGAAAAAGAAGCCAACCTTTTAACTGTCTACGTCTCTGCAAATTGTTTAACTTCTGTGGAGCATATTATAATTTATTAGTTTCCTGAAGTCAGTACTAAAATGTTAATTTTCAAGGATCACACAGTCGTTGGAGTGCAGAGTAACAGCAAAAAAAAGAGAAGAAATCTGTATTGATTGTTAGTAAATTGGTTTGCACTTTTGCACTTATGGCAGTGTAAGACTGTGATTGCGGTGAGCACACACACACACACACACACACACACACACACACACACACACACACACACACACACACACACACACACACACACACACACACACACACACACACACAAGTGCACACTGATACAAAGCTTAAAGCAAAAAAGAAAAAGAAACCTGACAAAGTCAATAAACATGATGAAAGCGTTGTACGCTGAAAATTGTTTTATGTAGTCAGTGTGTTCTTCAGTAAAGCGATTTTGTCCTGTGAATTAGTATTACAATAGTAGGTGAAGGGAGAAAACAGCTCCTTGGAACTGAGCTACAGTGCTTTTCCTTCTGGAGCAATTGTGGTATTAATTACCTTTACTAATGATATTTAATCGTCTCGGCTTCAAGTGTGTTTTTATTGTGAATGGGGATGAATTTTAATATCCCTAAAATCTGTTTTAACTGTATACTGACAGAAGTAAAGATTAGTATGTGATGCACTTACTTCAAAGATTTTTAGTAGACTTAAAATTTGACACACTCCTTTTGGGACTAGGTTATTTATATATTTTTGTGTAGAAATGCTTTAAATCCAGATTCAGGCAGTGCCACAGCAACAGTCTCCAAAATTACCTCCAGCCCGAACTGAGGCAAGATTAACACATTTCCCTTTCCATGTTCTTATAATAACACTCTTGTGCACTGTGGTGGCATCGTTTTAAATGTTGTATCAAGAGAAATTAATGAAGTAAATTTTAATTGGCCTGTTATTCAGGAACCTTACATCTCTTTATACTTAAATCCACTACAAAACTAATCAAAGCACATGTAGACAATGACTGAAGTTGCAAATTGGACGCTTTTTCTTGAAAAGGCTGTGATAGTATGTTACTGCTTTCTCAAAGGTAGAAATATATCCCTGGGCTATGTGGAGAAAACTGTTAACAAACTACTCAATCTAGTGTTCAGAGACACGCTCTAACTAAACGGGAGTTCATTTCTGAATAAACACGTAATTTAAAAGAATTATTGGGCAATTGACAACATCTCCTCTTCATAAGTATATGATAACGGATAGAAGCCTATCGGCTGTCAGCCGTTTTTTTTTTTTTCAGATGTTGTTGTTGATGTTGTAAATGTGATGAAGGTGTGAAGTGTGTTATATTAACATGTCTGAAAAAACTCCAACAACAACTACATAAATAAATAAATAAATAAATACTTGAATAGCAGAGAATCTCTCATCTGGTGGTCTCAGATTACACAGTTGGGGAGTCTAAACATAAGTGACTGGAATTAAAAAAATACGAAGAGTGTAGGCCTATTTTCTCCATTTGTCAAAATTATTTCAATGACTCTTTGTATGATTTTCTTTCACAATACTGGAAATGCTTTTGCAAAATGCAAAAATAAGCTGTTGTTATAGCAATTCCAAATCGAAATGTGTCAATTCTTGTATTTAATCTAAGATGATAAGGCCTTCAAGAACTGCTGTTGATAGAATCAAACTATGAGTGTGTGTTTGTGTGTGAGATGTATTGTTAGCTACACATTTTTAGACATGTAAGATGGTGTAAATATATATTTGTGTGCTGACTTGATTGATAGTGAAAGGGGAACGCAAACGCAAATGCCCACTAAACTCACTGTTGTTTTCATAGTGACATGCATGTATTTTGAGTCTCCTCTGGGGCTTTTTCTCGTCCACAAGTAAGCTTTATGAAAGCAAGAGGGGCAAACAGTGTGCCAGAGACAGCATCAGTGAAAAAACATACTGTACACTCAATTACATAAGATTATTTTTGAATAGCTAAAGACTACTTATGTGGATTGTGTTTGAAAGTATGACAAGATCTCATAGTCAACAGTATATTTTACTCAAGACAGAAACTAATTCGATTGTTGAATGTACATCCGGTACAAAGTGACACCACGAATATTGATTCAACCATTTCTATCACATGGCGGTGACATTTTTTGATATTTGGTGACTTATTCTGTCAACAATCAGTTCTGTTTACTGTTGTCCAAGTCACACTTGATGAGAGCTCTAAGACAAATTTTGAATTTATGAATCTGTGCAAGTGTTTCTGTGCCAGTGTTTGTTGTATTGAGTTAGAATATTGTAACCGATGATGTTGCCCAAGAACACATTATGATGATGTTGCCCAAGATCCTCAGTCAACATTAATTTCCACAGGTGATTTATTTTTAGATTTTATCCACAGACTTTGTAAAAAAACAATCAGGATTTCCTCTCTCTGGAAAGTAATAAATCTAATATTCATAAACTGAAACCCATCGTAATAAAACTTAACACACCACAGCCAGTTGACTTAAAAAAGTCTTCTTGTGTGCAATACTGGCATTTTAATTTGCCAAGCATGAGTCCCTAATCAGAGGCTACCATATCATTGTTATTGCTGCGAGTGAAACTGAGAAAGAAAGCATAATAAAGGCCTGTGCTATTATATTATGTAACAAAAAAAAATCATTAGAATCCAGCTGCAATAGCAACCAACAATTCTTCAAGCACAATTTCAGCTCCTCAATAAGTGCGCATTGTAGAGTTTGTGCTGAGGTATACCTACTTTATTGTAAGGTTAATTTGTGTAGCATAAACATGCACAGTGGAATTTTTCTTCACACAGTACCTAAATTCTGTTTGTTGTATCAGTTAAACCAGATTGTCTGTTTGTGGTCTCAAGATGTGGGTGGGGGTGGGAGGGGTGGTCTTGAGACCACAAACAGACAATTTTTAATTTTTGTTTTTTTTAAATTAAAAATTAGAAAACATATTCTCTGTTTGTGGTCTCAAGACCACTCCTCCCACCTTCACCCACATCGTTTCCATATCCATATGAGTAGACTTCATTTATGTGTCAGGCATATCTAGGCATGGTAGGTGGTGCCCATAAAGTTTCATGTTAGCTCTGAAAAGATGTCAAGGTCACACTGCTGTAAAATTTACAGGAAGCCTGGCTGTCTCACAAGAAGTAATGAAGTTCTACTGGTCATAGTTGAGGAGGCCCATTGTTTGGCTTAGTAAGAGAACATTAATGGGATGGATTATTTGCAGCAGCCTGTATAGAGGTTTATCACTCAATCAGACTGGGATATATATTGACTGCATACATCTCTTGTTGTTGTGCTATCTCCACACAAAGGTTCATCCATATACACACTAGTAAATAGTGTGTAAACAGAACACTGCATGTCAACATTATTAGTTTTTCCTGGCCTTCCATAAATCCAGTTAGCATAGATCTATAACACCTACACTGCACTTGAGAAATATTACATTTTTGCAATTTTCAAACAAGGTTAAAACACACTGGTCATTCAGTGCAACACAAAGCTATCTTGAAACAAATGAATGCTGCTAAATATGTAACTTTATTTCTCTTGGAAATGAGTGTAACGTGATATCTTCTGTTAGAAATTATGCCTGTCTTATAAGTTCAGGATTGCTTCATCTGAGGCACTTAGCAGAAGAAGTTTTCGGTGCGTGTCTTTAGGAGACTAGGTTTTGGGTAGCAGGCATGTGCATAATCTCCCCTCCTTCTTTTCTCTTGTTCTTCTTGTTGCCCTCTGATTGAATTGATCAATAATCTTAATGGATGAATCACCCTTTAGTGTGAGCAGAAAAACAATGATGGGGGGGGGGGAGAGAATGGACACAGAAGGAGAAAGAAAGTATCAGTGTGAGGGCATCAAGGAGCTTAAGAGCCTTGAAGCCATGTTTCAGCTGGTTGTAGAGCAAGTCCCATGGTGTTTTTGAGAGTGTTGGTGGTTTAGCATTGACTCCTCATCTCAGAACTCCCTACTGTTAAGTGCATGTCATTTGTTTCTCTATTTCCATCTCTGCTTCTCTTTTCTTCTGGATGCTATTGGTTCCTTTGTCTCTTTTTCCTAGAGACAAAGTCTTCCTTATCAACCTCCAATCTTTCATTTACATATGTCAGCCCCAGTCATTCAGCCTTCTGGAGAGAATATGACGAAGATGCACAGTGCTGTTGTAAATCATTCCCACTCAATCTTCTCAGAAAGAAGATTAGATGAAGAGGAGACTGTCAGCTGGATCATGCATGTACAAACACAAACGGATTTGCCAGTCTTACTAAAAAAAAATTGTGAAGATTTGTTTTTGGAAACACCTGTCGCATAATATTTGCAAAATCTTGTGCAGGTTTCTTTGGTTAGAAAGAATGATTGTAAGGAATTTGGAAAGACTAACCATAGAAGGTACATGTAAAGGCATGCATGAAAACATACCAGTCTCAGTAAAATTTGGTTACATTTTTGCTGGTTTGATGATATTGCAGATTCAGTGATATCATCTGTGTTCTTAGGCTTTCTCCCACCTCCAAAAACATGCGCAGTAGGTAGATTGGTCATTCCAAATTGCCCATAGGTGTAAGTGTGTGTGTGTGTGAGTGGTTGTCTTCCACGTGGGTCCAAATCCACTGGCGTCATGCTCGGAGTGTCCCCCTGCCTCTCACCCTCAAGTCAGCTGGGTTAGGCTTCAGTAACTCCTGCAACCTGCCATAAGTGGAACAAGCAGGAGACAATTAATGAATCAATGAATTAAATGAATACACAAAAGAACGAGATCGCGGATACAGGAGGACGAAATGGGTTTACTCAGGGAGGTAGCTGGTGTCTCCCTTAGAGATAAGGTGAAAAACACTGCTATTCACGAGAGGCTCAGAGTAGAACCGCTGCTCCTTCGCGTGGACAGGAGTCAGCTGAGGAGGTTTGGGCATCTGGTACAGATGCCACCAGGGAGCCTCCCTAGGTGTTTCTGGCACGTCCAGCTGGGAGGAGACCTCGGGGCAGACCCAGGACCAGGTGGAGGGTTTATATCTCAACACTGGCCTGGGAACGCCTTGGGATCCTCCAGTCAGAGCTGGTGGATGTGGCCGGGAAGTTTGGGGTCCCTTGTTGAAGGTGCTGCCACTGCAACTCGACGACAGTTGAATGGATGAAGATGGATGGCTGGATGGATATATGGGGCATTATGCATTGATTACATTGATCAACTGATGAACATGCCTTACATTGACATAATCTATACAACCAAGATTCAAGGCACATACAGATAATGGAATACATAGAATATGATGGGGAATATTTGCCAGGAAAAGGCAATTTATATTTACCTGCTGTTGCATGGGTATGTTTGCAGCAAAAAAAAATATTTTCTCAGACTTTTTTAATAAGGTCATTTGTGAAGCTGTTTGGATTTGCTGTCACAGGCCCCACATGTCACTGTCAAAACCCATTTAGTAGGAGTCATGAGTATTTCGTTGTAACAGCCTAATAGATTTAATGAAATGTATTGCTGAATCAATGCTTTTCATGTTTTCACTGGAAAAGGATGAGAAACAGTACTGGTGTTTTAAACATGCAGTATTTTGTGAAACTGAAATATGCTATGTTCAACTTCAGTTAACTTTTATTTATAAAGCGCTTAATCACATCAACAGACATTTCCAAGTACTTAAAGCCATTAAATATTACCAAAAATATTTGCCCATCTATCCAAATAATCAGAAGCAGGTGTTCCAATCACTTCCATGGCCATAGGTGTATAAAATCAAGCACATAGGTCTAAAGACTGCTTTTACAAACATTTGGTAAAGAACAGGTCACTCTTAGAAGCTCAGTGAATTCCAGCTTGAAACTGTGATAGGATGCCACCTGTGCAGCAAATTGTCGTGACATTTCTTCGCTCCCAAATATTCCACATTCAACTGTCAGCTGTATTATAAGAAAGTAGAAGTGTGTGGGAATTATTGCAACTCAGTCACTAAGTTGTAAGCCACATAAACTAACGGAGTGGAGTCAGCGGATGCTGAAGCACATAGTGCAAAGATGTCGCCAACTTTCTACAGTCAATCGCTACAGACCTCCAAATTTCATGTGGCGTTCAGACTAGTCTGGGTTTGGCTGTTGCCAGGAGAACAACAGGGACTGTACTGCATTGCCCAGTGTGAAGTTTAATGGATGGTGGATTATGGTGTATGGTTGTTTTTCAGGAGCTGGACTTGGCCGCTTAGTTCCAGTGAAAGGAACTCTGAAAGCTTCAGCATACCATGCTATTTTGGTCAATTCCAAGCTCTCAACTTTGTGGAAACAGTTGGGGGCTGGCCCCTTCCTCTTCGAACATGACTGCACCAGTGCACCGAGCGAGGTCCATAAAGACATGGATGACAAAGTCTGGTGTGGCCTGCTTAGAGTCCAGACCTTAACCCAATAGAACACCTTTGGGATGAATTAGAGCAGACACTGAGAGCCAGGCCTTCTCGTCCAATATCAGTGCGTAATCTTCTGGAAGAATTGTCAAAAATTAATATAAACACACTCCGAAACCTTGTGGACAGCCTTCCCAGAATAACTGAAGCTGTTATAGCAGCAATACAGTGGACCGACGTCATATGGACCCTTATGAACTAGGAATGGGTTGCCTCTTAAGTTCATATACGAGTCAAGGAAGGTGAGCGAATACTTTTAGCAATAAAGTGCTCCCTTGTTCCTTGTGGTTAATGCGTTCCAGGAATCACACGCAATTAACATATTCTGCAATAAAGCGACAAACTATTTACCTTATTATTAGGTACAGTCATTTAAACGTTTATGAGCCCTCCCCATGATATTAAAACACTTTTCCCATTGGTTTCATTGGGAAAACCTTGTACCACTCTCTTATCTACCGTTCAAAGCACTTTTGTGCCTCGTAGACTCCGAGACTGGCGGAACATAGCGCACTTCCGGATGCCGTCAGCCAATAGTGTATGGTATCACGTGACTGCCTACAAAAAATCCGTGGATGAGGTGAATTCGAATTCGTTCGCTTTTGCCTGGGTGGTTAGGTTCAGCATTCGCTTTAAAGATATCTGGCGCCATCTAGCGTTATGAATGGGTATAATGTCTAGACCCCGAATGTAAGACGACCCCCACTTTTTCAGTCTTATTTCAATGCAAAAAACACCGTCGTATATTCGGGCCAATACGGTATTATCACAGAAAGCCAAATAGATAGATATAAAAGCTCATTAATAAATGGTACATTTTCTTATTTTAAATCCTGCCAATTTTCAGTTTCCCTAATTGATGTGAAAACTGGCCAATTAGAGAAAAAATTGTAATGCCCTTGTAGGTATTCAAAATAGTAGTATGACAAGAAGTAATAGAGTTTGTTTGGTTGTTGTCACAATTTTCAAGCTTATTGGTGCAGTTTGTGAAATTATGGCAATTTAGTCATTTTCCTAGCTAGAGCAGATAACGACATAAAAGTCTTGACTATATTTCCAGTTTGATACATATCATATAATTATGTGCCACAGCAAATATATGTTATTATGAGCTGACACCATCAATTCTTCTACAGTGTAAATGGATTTTTCTGAGATTGCCCAGAGGACAGCCAAAGATAACCTCAGTCTCAACCTCATTTCAACCCAAAGATGATGAGCTCTATTTCGGTTGGCCTGATTAGCAGTTTGCATTTATCTTGCATACATCTGACCCAATGTGAAATCTGAGCCTATTTCTATGTGCTTGCATTCTGGTCCATGTGTTAGTTCTAGCCACCCCAAATAGAGCTGTATTTGATTTATTTTGTCCCAAGGACAAACTGTGAATGTGTTGCCATGCTTATTTATGTTTTACTTCCATAACGGAGACTTGTATCACACAGAACTTGGCCTTTTCTAGAATTAAATGAAAATAACTGAAATACATAAAATGTGCAATGTGTTTTTGTCTCTCTTTTTCATGAGCCCTTGAAGCCAGCATAACAATACATACAGTTTAATTTCTCTTTTTTGAATTATTGAAAGATGGAAAGATGTGAAACAGCAGAGAATATCAATACTGGCATTTTTCCTGTGAACATTGTTTTCACAATTTCACAATTCTGGCTAATGTTTCAAAACAAACTGGTGGTATATCACATGGTGAGCTCGCAAATTTCCACCCTGATGGCATTTCAACAGTAAAAGTTGACTCTGTGTGAGCTGTCTCAAGTGATTCACCCCAATGATGTTTTCACGACAATGCAAATGATTTTTCAGTCCAGTTTTAATGTAGAACAGGATCCATTCACTTTACTTGTTTTTAAAAAATGAGTAGGCTACTGTATATATAGCAGAACAATAGTTACATCCAAGTCAGGTGCTCATTCCCATCCTTATCTATTTCCTGTACTCTGAGCACCTGTTCACGGCCTACACATTTTCAGTCAGGATGCCCAGAGTGACTCTTATTGATATTCTATTTTTACCTACAGTTCATGCCAGACTACAGTTATATGACCTGTTTTTCAATCTAGGAAGTAGTGTTTCCTTATTTTGGTTTTTGTTAGATCTAGAAGATTTTAGCGAGGAGTCTGCTTCATGCTCATGGGTAACAAAGAAAAAAACATTAATCTGAATGATGTTGTGGTAATGTAATGTAATGCAGAAGAATTGGGACTGCAATTTTCACATTTTTGAATGTCATTTATTGGTTGTGCAAATAACCAACGTAATAAATTTTCTTATTGAACTGAAAATGTTGTCACAGTAAAAAGAGCACATATTTCTACCAAGACCTAACTATTCAATCAAATCCCACAACCATCGTTAAAGTCTACTGGGTTTATGACCATCAGCATTCAGATTTGGTGTATCTGAATTATTATTTGAATCTGTGGCAAATTTCACATTCTCACAAATGTCAATCCCTGCAAAATACTTGATGTTTTTTATCAGTTTATTCCCTGAGAAATAAAAAGAAATGACTGAAAAAAAAATCCATCTGAGAAACAATGTGATCTACGTGAGGTGCTGCAAAGAGAAGAAACATCTTAATAGCCTAAGCTGCCAATTCGGGATGCTCAATTTTCAGCACCATTCACAAATATCTCAATGAGGCTCTCTTGCTCTGGTATCTCATGTGACGGTAGAAGAAATTCAGTTATGTTTGTTGCTTGTTTCAGGGTAATTCCTGTGTAATTGTGCAAATGTCTCACAAATGTCATTACCCATTAATTTGCAGTATGCTCAAAAATGAGTTTGTTTGCACACAATAAAAATCATGCAATGATGGGAACACTTAATTGTCACTGGCACAGTCATATTGGTGGTCAGGCTTTATGAATATGACTTCAGCTTTGTTTTGCCGAGTCACAGATACACTGCAGTGTGATATGTAGTTCAAATAGGAGAAGATCAAGCTACTCATGCAATTTGTCAGGCAAATCAGAAAAGTGGTCCCTGAGACTGGTTAAAGACATTGCCTGAAGTGAGATGATATTTCCATCACACTAGATTTGTTTGACTATTTATGACAAAATTCTTTTTAAACAAACAACGTAAATTTGGCAATTAATTTTAAAGTTTTGATTTTTCATGGCAGCACTCTAAACACACTCCTGTTTGTGTGTGTGTGTGTGTGTGTGTGTGTGTGTGTGCTGGGCTTGCGTAAATTCCAGAGTGGCTACAAGGTTTTTAGCCTGTGTAGCCACAGTGGCGTTTTTATTTTTAGGAAAAAAAGGCTAAAACTTACAACTTTTTGGGACTTGCGAAAATCCCTGAGCGATAACATAAGAAAACAAACTTTTTCTCTCACTCTCGCTCTTTCCAATGCTCATTGGCGCGCCGCTGTCTTGGATACAGAATGTGGCTTTTCGTGGCTTACTAAATTATTTTACACTGAGCCACAGTGGCTTAGTCATACTAGCTCCTAGTACAAGCCCAGGTGTGTGTGTGTGCGTGCGTGTGTGTGTGTGTGTGTGTGTGTGTGTCTGTGTGTGTGTGTGTGTGTATGTGTGTGTATCCACTGCAGAGTAAAAAATAGATGCCAGAAACCTAATTAATATATAACAGAATTCAAAAGAAAAAAAAGTGTAAAAATAGCTCTTACCACACAAATGATTTGAGAAGAGAAAAAAGAGACATGTGTATGTTTTTGTGGTCTTGGGCATCATGATGGTATTGGAGGGCTTCATAGACTTGGCAGAGGTCAACTATGATGGGCCCGTTGGTCATATATTACACACTTGGCCAATCTGCTCAGGGCCACATTCTGACCCTTGGGAGGAAGCAGCTCCAAATAGAACATACTGTTCCCTACAAAAAACAGTTGTACATGCTATGGCTGCTAGCCATTGCTGTTTCAACAAATTTGTGTTTCTTTTCTCAATCTTTTACTTGAACTAACAATTTTTTCCCTTGTGGTCAGTGTTACAACTTCAAATATATGCAAGACAAGAAGTGACAAAAATATTTTTATTTTATCAAACCATGGTGAGACAATCCCTACAGTGTCTTAATGATTAATGGGAAAGACAGCTCGACCAGGAATACAGAGGAAATTGCATTTTCTGAGGTTATTTCAGAAAGACAGGTGTCGCCAAGCTTCAATCAAAAGTAGCATTATTGTGTGTCAGAAATGCTTTTTTTCACACAATGTGAAGAATCTGGCATTGTAGATAGAGGGTAATAGAGTGAACTGATGTGGGGAAAAAGAAATACTGCAACTGTTATGTCGAAATAGTAGAGAAAAAGAATATTTATATGTAAGTTAAATGGCTTACTGACAAAGACTGATGGAATGAGTCAGAGGGAGAAACAGAAAGAAGATACAGATCTGAAACAGCTTTAGGATCAATGAGCCAGGCCCACAGAGTGAGCCAAAGAGAGGAAACAAAAATCGAGATTGAGCTCAGAGGGTGGTCTAGCCATACACTGGAAGATTTTCATGACGTAGCAGTATGAAGAGTTAGACTTTTCACTTCTTGCTGCAGGAATAGAAAAAAGCAGAATTTCGTGAAAAGTAGGAACGACAACCTGAACTGAGAATGAAATGAGGGAGAATAGAGATTTTAAAGAAGGGCAAGAGACAGTGAAATGTTTGAAATTATATCTTGGTAAGAAATGTCAGAGGAAGAGAACAAAGAGTAGAAGTGAGGGGGATTGGAGAGTGCACCGCTAGCCACACTGCATTATGCATGTGGAGTGATTTGGTGCATGTAAACGGTCTGTGAATCTTTCATAAGGCCAGGTTGACCAAGTGATACCGTGTGAAAAACAAAAATCGGTCGAAGTGGACAGAGCATGTGGAGGCAAAAGCCGGGGAAACAGATATGTTTTATTAAATTTGCATGTTGGCACATTTGTTCGGATCTAGAAGAGAGACATTTCCATTATTGTGGTTAAGGTCTGTGTGCGGATGGACGCACTAGCTGTATCCACTTATAACAGGCCTTTTCACAGAACAGCAAGCCAGTGAATAGCAGATTTATACAAAGTCATCTAAAAAACAAGTTCCTGAGTCAAATAAATGAGGGTTTTTAAACGTTTTATGAAAATACCTCTGTAGATAGCTTAGCTCTGGAGTTCCAATGTGTTAAAATGTGTTTATATGCTTTTAAATAAAATTTTATTTTACTTTTAAGTCAGGGTGAAACTCAAAAAGAAATCATGCCATAGTTGTTTTATTTTCTCACATTTCATTAACACTGTACCCTCAAAACTTAAACCATCATAACAGATTAAAACTAATCCCTGAAGCAATTAACTAACCTAGAGGATTAATCAGCCTTCTTATTCAACTCTTGTAATTCCATCCTTGCTCCTCCTCAACATGGGAAGTTATTTAAAAAAAATTTAACACAATGGTGCATTTCAAACATGTCAAAAAGCTCAATCAGGTATGAAAACTATATAATTTCATCATAAGCAGCAGGTTAACCTTCTTACAGTTGTTAGTAGGATGATGACATAGAGAGTTTTGAAAACTGAAAGCACTGGATATGGTTTCCTTTCATCACAAGCCTCATTTTACCTCAGGGCCTTTGCTGCAGAGAATAGAAGCTCAGCAGTTTTTCCTAAAAGCTACACGAACCTTACAGAACACTGAAAGAGAAAAAAAACCCCAAACATATAATGTGTCTCATTATATTGCTGTTTTGGAACATAATAAGCGCATAAGTCATATCTCATGGATAGCACTGAAATGCTAACAAATTCTTGTCCTGTCAAAAAGCCTCACTTTGTAGATATACTAGCAGTATTCAGTACTGCTATAGATACACAGCACAATACAGTTAAAGAAAATGTGAAAAACCATTACAGCCATGGAATATTTGATTCTTTAACATCTGTAATTCAGAATTTTAGAGATATTTACAACTTAAACAGGTTGTTCAGTGATATTTACATGAACCTCTAAGGGAGTAACTGTTGGGTGGGAAATTTAATAAATCATGCTCTCCTCTCCAGCATTGGTGCTTTTAAGTAAGTCAGGCACTTAACCCTTTACATCTTTGGTGGAGCATCCCGGTAGTCCTCAGTGAAAATGGTGGTTTTCTTCCAAAATATGTGCTGTTGTAATTAATACTGATGAGGGAATCGGTGTAGAAGATTAGTTTGTGCAAGATGAAATTGGAATTAATGAATGGTTAGCTGATGAAAAAGGGCAGTTTGCTTGTGCCTTTGTAAAGAGGGTCGGATAGTGAAAGTAGTCACTTCACTATTACAGTACAGCTAAAGTGTTAATTGTTTATCAATGCTCCAGAGCCACTGCAGCCGAGAGGGGAAAGCCATTAGAGGAGCAATGCATCCTTGTGCAATAGGATATGTACACACACGCATATTAGTATGCATCTATACACTCTTTTTACTTGTGGTTGAACTGTATTGTGTTAACGTTCTCTCAAATTAGATACAGTGAACACGGACTCATGATGGGAAATGGTTTTCTGAATGATAAAAAAAAAAAAATTAAATAAAAACAAAAGTTAACAATACTTCTGTATACTTCCTGAACTACATTGTGTGAAAGGAGGCAGAGAGAGCAGCATAAAAATAAGAGGAATAAGAAAACACAGCTCAACTCAGCAATCACTGCGTGATTTATGGGAAATAGGTCAGGTAGAAATAAGATGGTGAAGAATGCATGAACATTTCACAATGAAGCCAAATTCAATACAGTATTCAGCTCCACACTAATTTCTTCTTTAATCACCTCAAGTGATGCAGCTGTGGGGAGTGCCCCCCGTCCCCAGTTCATTTTCAACATTGACTGCAGAGAAACTAATGGAGATCACACCACTAATGTGCCTTATAGGTTCAGTATAATTTATTTTTATAATTAAATGAGTAATTTAAACTTAAGACTGTAATCCTGCCACTGATCTGTTAACAATCCCATAATATTCTGTTGATTTTTTTTATTCCCTGCTTTTGCAATTAACTATAATTGAAAAGGATGGTCTCAGCCACTTTTACGTTTTATGTCATGCCAGCCTGTTTTTTTTTTTGTTTGTTTGTTAATTTTTATCAGCACAAAAGATGATAAAAATTGCATTTAATGAAAGATATAAACAGCCTAAATAAGTAAATGGATGAATTTGCAAAAAATACTATGACTGTACAGTCATTGTGAAAGTATGGACAAGTTGCTACACTTAGTTTTACACTGGTAGTATCTTTATGTATCTCTAATGATGCTAATAATATGTTATTTATCTATGTAACCATTAACTTTACATGAACTATGGTTGAACAAAATGTGAGCAAGAGAGAGAAAATGCAGTTTATGCCCTGCCCGACTCAAAATATATATTCTACAGAATCAAAAGTGTGTGTGTGTGTGAGAAGGACTATAGTGCTGTTTCAACAGTAATCTGCGGGTTGTTTCAAAGGACTAAAATAATTAAAACACAGCTATGTCATCTCCTCACATCACCCTTTGCAGCCAGAAAGAGAAAGAAAATTCACATCGAAATTTAGAGCAACACAATCATTTAACTTATAAAAAACGAAGAAAGATTGGAAGATAGTTTTGTTCTGTTGCTTATTACAATATATTAAAGAATATTCTTCTACATCTAATTCATTTCAATTAGTAGATTTGGAACACATGCACTGTATAAATTAAACAGCAAGATATTCCAAATTATTAATACTAAATGCTAATGCATCTGTCTTCAAATCCACCTGTTTGTTGTGGATCAATGATAAAGAGAGCGAGAAGGAGTTCAAGGTTGTCAGGAAATGAAAGCTTCCGAGAAGAGGGAAAGCAAAACTAGGTCTTGAGGAAACATCAGAGACAATATGAGGTTAAGAAAAAGGAGAGTGTTTCTTGAGTGCCCAGAGACAGATCAAATAAAGGTACAGAAAGTCTCAGATGGGAAGGCAAGTTGTAAAACAGAGACTTGGTTTCTTTGCAGAATGATAACTACTGGATGTTTGGACTGAAGATGAAGTCAGAACAAATTAAAGAGGAGAGGAAAAGGAAGATAGCACATACAAGAGATATCTAGCAACGTGATTTATCACTCACTCAAGAGGTCTGCCAGGTACAACGTGTCGCCACACACAGCACAACTTCATTACTTCTGTTCGATGAACACTATTGTCATTTTCATGCCCAGCTCCTACACTATAAAAGTAAGCAAATTCTCCAACACCCATGGAATGTTAATAAAGCAAGGTGGGTTCAGGTGTTGTTGGTAGTCCATTATTTTCTCAAGGCAATAGAATTGTTATTTAACTCATCCTCATCCTGGCTGCTTTTAATCAGAATGATTATTATTACGACCTGGCTTGGACGATCAGTGGACTGCAATATACCGGCACTCTAGGTCTATTACACACATAGTGGTGTGAAGCAGCTCTCCTATCCACCCTGGTTAAATGTCCCAGCATTTGCTCCCAGGATCTGGCGAAGGCAAGAGCAGAGAGACCACTGGCCAATGACCATGTACCTGTCCCTCACCAGGAATCTGGATTTAAAATGGAATTGAACCAGGTGCAGGCATATCTAGTTTCTGAGGGGAATGAGAGATGATAAATTGATTAAACTCATTTAAGTTTTGGCATCAAACCATCAGTGAATATTTAAACAATAAAATGTAATCGTTTTGCTTCTTGAGCCTTACTTTTCACACAGGCTATGTTCAAAATTAAGAAGTTAGTTGAAGTCTATCCTCATGATGTGCACCCTGCATCTAGCTCGTAGCCAGCTGGGGATAGACTACAGTAACACCTGTGGACCTGCAAGCAGGAAAAGCTCCTGAAGGCAGATGATTTTGATTATCTCATGTTCAGGAAATTGATGGATGGATTTAAAAAAAGTATTACATACTTTTAACAACTATTGACTGCTTATAACATATTTTCCACAGATTGGTCTGTCATCTATGATTTATGTCTGTGTATTTGTTATACTCCTTGCAACTCCTCCCACATTCCTTCAACATGGACACGTGACACCTGAAAAACAGTAGTCTTTATTTTGAATTGGGATACTAATTTTACAATCGTGAAAATTTTTAATTTAACAGTCCCAACTATCTGTCTTGTATACAGTCTTGTCTCGTTTTGTCTTCAAAAGGGATGGATGGCTTATATTTTATGACTAGTATACCTGTGCCATGGACCATAGAGAATAATATAAACCCAATGTCTTCATTAGGGTTTGATCTTGTCACTGACGCACTGCTTTCATTAATCCTTTTCCTCTCTGTCTTTTCTTGTTTTTTTAAACTTTTGCTCCCTCTTGTCTTTTAAGTAGGAGAAAGGGAAGCCTGGCAGGTGGGTTTTTTAGTAGAACTGTTTACTTCTGTCTGTTCTGGGATTAGACATAAAACACAGGCCTATGTTGCAATACTCTTCTTCTTTTCCTTTCAGCTTTTCCCTTCAGGGGTCGCCACAGCAAATCAGTTGCCTCCATCTAACTCTGTCTTCTGCATCCTCTTCTCTCACACCAACTACCTTCATGTCCTCTTTCACTACATCCATAAACCTCCTCTTTGGTCTTCCTCTAGGCCTCCTGCCTGGCAGTTCAAAACTCAGCATCCTTCTACCAATATATTCACTATCTCTCCTCTGGACATGTCCAAACCATCTCAGTCTGGCCTCTCTGACTTTATCTCCAAAACCCCTAACATGTGCTGTCCCTCTGATGAAGTCATTCCTGATCTTATCCTTCCTGGTCACTCCCAAAGAGAACCTCAGCATCTTCATCTCTGTTACCTCCGGCTGTCTCCTGTCTTTTCCTCAGTGACACTGTCTCTAGACCAAACAACATTGCTGGTCTCACCACAGTTTTGTACACCTTTCCTTTCATTTTAGCTGACACTCTTCTATCACACATCACACCTGACACTTTTCTCCACCTGTTCCATCGTGCCTATACATGCTTCTTCACCTCTTTTCCACACTCTCCATTGCTCTGGACTGTTGACCTTAAGTACTTAAAATCCTCCACCTTCTTGATCTCCTCTCCCTGTAACCTCACTCTTCAACTTGGGTACTTCCCATTCACACACATGTACTCTGTCTTACTGCAGCTAACCTTCATTCCTCTCCTTTCCAGGACAAACCTCCACCTCTCTAGCTTCTCCTCCACCTGTTCCCTGCTCTCACTGCAGATCACAGTGTCATCTGCAAACATCATAGTCCATGGGGATTCCTGTCTAACCTCGTCTGTCAGCCTGTCCATCACCATAGCAAACAAGAAGGGGCTCAGAGCTGATCCCTGATGCAGTCCCACCTCCACCTTGAACTCCTCTGTCACACCTACATCACACCTCACCACTGTCTTACAGTCCTCATGCATGTCCTGCACCGCTCTCACATACTTCTCTGCCACTCCAGACTTCCTCATACAATACCACAGTTCTTCCCTGGGCACCCTGTCATAAGCTTTCTCCAGATCTACAAAAACACAATGCAGCTCCTTCTGGCCTTCTCTGTACTTCTCTATCAACATCCTCAAAGCAATACTGCATCGGCAGTACTCTTTTTTGGCATAAAACCATATTGCTGCTCACAAATACTCACTTCTGCCCTTAATCTAGCTTCAACTACTCTTTCCAATAACTTCATTGTATGGCTCATCAGCTTTATTCTTCTGTAGTTGCCACAACTCTGCACATCTCCCTTGTTCTTAAAAATGGGCACCAGCACACTTTTCCTCCATTCCTCAGACATCTTCTCACTATCTAAGATCCTGTTGAACAACCCAGTCAGAAACTCTACTGCCACCTCTCCTAGACACTTCCAAACCTCTACAGGTATATCATCAGGACTGACTGCCTTTCCACTCTTCATCCTCTTCAATGCCCTCCTCACTTCATCCTGACTAATCTTTCCTACTTCCTGGTCCACAACAGTCACCTCTTCTAGCCTTTGTTCTCTCTCATTTTCCTCGTTCATCAACTCTTCCAAGTACTTTTTCCATCTTCCCATTACATTACTGGCACCTGTCAATAGACTTCCATCTCTATCCTTAATCACCCTAACCTGCTGCACGTCCTTCCCATCTCTGTCTCTCTGTCTTGCCAACCTGCATAGATCAGTCTCTCCCTCCTTACTGTCCAACCTAGCATACAAGTCATCATAAGCCCCTTGTTTGGCCTTTGCCACCTCTACTTTCACCTTACGCTGCATCTCCCTGTACTCCTGTCTACTCTCCTCAGTCCTGTCAGTGTCCCACTTCCTCTTAGCTAACCTCTTTGTCTGTATACACTCCTGTAACTCCTCTTTCCACCACCAAGTCTCCTTATCTACTTTCCTTCCAGACGACACACCAATTACTCTCCTACCCGTCTCCCTGATCACATTAGCTGTAGCTGTCCAGTCATCTGGAAGCACCTCCTGGCCACCCTGAGCCTATCTTAACTCCTTCCTAAAAGTCATGCAACACCTTTCCTTTTTTATCTTCCACCATTTCGTCCTCTGCTCTGTCTTTGTCCTCTTCATCTTCCTCACCACCAGAGTCATCCTACACACCACCATCCTATGCTGTTTGGCTACACTCTCACCTACCACTACTTTACTGATCTCACTGATCTCCTTCAGATTACAACATACATACAACCGTCTACACATTTGTGTGCTCCTACCTCCACTCTTATAGGTCACCCTATGTTCCTGCCTCTTCTGGAAGAAAGTATTCACTATAGCCATTTCCATCATTTTTGCAAAGTCAACCACCATCTGTCCTTCTGCGTTCCTCTCCTGGATACCAAACCTGCCATCACCTCCTCATCACCATCTGTTTCCTGCACCAACATGTCCATTGAAGTCTGCACCAATGACAACTCTCTCACTTCTAGGTATGCTCTGCATCACTTCATCAAAGTCCAACCAGAATTTCTCCTTCTCCTCCAGCTCACATCCTACCTGTGGAGCATACCCACTGACCACATTGAACATCACACCTTCGATTTCTAGCTTCAGACTCATCACTCTATCTGACACTCTTTTTTACCTCAAGGACATTCCTAACAAACTCCTCCTTCAAGATAACTCCTACTCCATTTCTCTTCCTATCTACACCATGATAGAACAACTTGAACCCTGCTCCTAAACTTCTAGCCTTGCTACCTTTCCACTTGGTCTCTTGGACACACAGTATGTCTACCTTCCTTCTCTGCATCATGTCAACCAATTCTCTACCTTTTCCTGTCATAGTTGTAACATTCAACGTCCCTACTCTCAGTCCTATACTCTTGGCGTTCCTCTTCTCTCTCTTCCTACGAACACACTTTCCTCCTCTCCTTCTTTGACCAACAGTAGTCCAATTTTCACCGGCACCCTGGAAGTCAACAGCACCGATGGCGGTCGTTGTTAACCCGGGCCTCGACCGATCCAGTATGGAAGTTATAGGTTTGATTTGCATGTTTGATTTGGCAAAAGTTTTACGACGGATGCTCTTCCTGACGCAACCCTCTGTATTTATCCAGGCTTGGGACCGGCACAGTAAGACACTGGCTTGTGTCCTCTTGCGGCTACATTTGTCTTCTTGCAGCTACATTACTGTAGTCTCTTTTATGCATTAAAAATATTTTATTATATGGGATATTTAACCAAAGCTTTTATCCTCAAAAGACAAAGTGATATGCCATAAAATCTTTGGGGATCATATGAATTCACACAAATATGCTTAATATGGCTGTAGAAAATCTCCTTGAATAGCCTGCATAGAGTTATGACATCCTCCGCACGTCCTACTTATAGTGGGTCTCATATATTTGACATGCTATTAAATACTGGTCTGGACAAATAAACATAGTTTCAGAAGATTTGTTTGAGTAAATTTAAATGTCATTCATGATAAATAGATTCTTTCTTCAGTTATGGAAGAAAACAATTATTGATATTTTTTAGCTCTTGGTTGATTGTGTAACACGTTAAAGAAGGAAAGAACAGGGTCTTGTGGGAAATGAACGACTTGTTTGGGAATGTGACTGAAAATGAAGAGAAAGAAAACCGACCTGGGATGCAAAATGGCAAAGGCTGTTGGGTATTTCTGAGAAGAATACAATTTTTTCTCGCCACTCCTTTTCATATGTGCACTAATAGTGGCAAAAAGATGGTTGGGATTGTCATTGGTTACATCAGACTGTCAGGGCTTTTATAAAAAAAATACTTATTATTGGATCTTGTTATTCTTTTTCCTTTATATCTTCCTCTGTTGTCGTGGGTTGACAGTTAATCAGTTCTTTTAAACCTTTCCCTCCATTTTTCTGCTTTAACATTAGAGCTCTATCTCAACACATTTTTTATACCACCATAAATCTCTTCAGGACATTACCTTTCCAAGCAATTTTTCTGTCATCTGTTCTCTCTCATACTCCTACTCTCATCCTCATTCTGCCCTGATGTGAGAACATACATGGTGGCGAACCTCCATTACAATCACCATCACTCTTTCCTTTACAGCGGCTTATAGTTTTGCAGCCAGTAGTGATGAACTTCTTGATGCCATCATCCTGGGCTCAACAAAATCCTAGCCTCTGAAAATTTTTTTTTTTTAATATAGAATATGTGCTTAATTCAAAAACATGCACATTCACATTGTTTCAACAGTGACTTGCTAGAACAAATGCACACATGCGCTCACATGCATGTGGACGCGCACACACACACACACACACACACACACACACACACACACACACACACACACACACACACACACACACACACACACACATCAAGAACAAACAGTAATTGTTATAATAACTAGCTGACATAGAGCTTCTCAGTCTTTTTCCTTTTTTTCCTTCAACGTGACATGGTCAAAGTGTGTGCACCTGACTGCATGCATATCGCCCTGTTTGTGAGCCTTCATGCATGTCGCTCTCTATAAATGTCAGGGTGTGTACATACATATAGCATACAGCAACTCGTCAAGAGGTGTGATCCTACACCTAGCAATAACTCATATACCCTGCCACACAAGTGCTTCCCATGAGGTGTGCCTGCTGCTCCCTTGTAAGTAATGACAACATAAAACAAATTTACTGCCATGCCACTCACATGGACATGAAGTGGGACAGCACAGATGTGCCAAGATATATGTCACCATTATAAACATCTATCGTCTGTAGTTGCTATTTTTTTTTTGTTTGTTTGTTTTGTTTTTCCGAGACCAAAGAGTACAGAAGTAGAGTAGGTTGGAGAGGAGAGAGAATGACACTGAAAAGGGGTTACAGAGAAAAAGGTGACGAGTGGCGGAAGAGAGTGAGCTGAAGGGCCTAGGGAGAGAAAGAGGAGCAGTGCCAAAACTGAAAGTATATTAAGAGAGGAACATAGTGTGAGGCAGAGTGAAGGCTGCTGACTATCCTGGTCTATGAAGTTAATACACTGCCTAAGAGCAAAACATCATGGTCATCAATCATTCCAAAATGGGAAGTAGGAGAGGCAGAGTGAAAACGAGAGGAGGGAGGAGGGGAGTACAGTGGAGCAGAGGGGAATAAGTCAAGGGCGGGAAGATGAGAGGAGGAGTTAGGAGGAAATAGTCTGTGGGTGTAAAAGTAGAGGAGGTGAATGACACCGATTGTCACTGCTGTCCTCATTCAACTGGATACAAAAACTGTGTTCTTTGGGTCACAACGGAAAGCCATATTTTCAGTAATCACAGCTAACATTTATTTTTGGGTTGGAGAAAGGTGAGTTGGGGCTTTCTGTGATTTCTTTCATCAGCATCGTGAAGGATAAAGCAGGATAAATATTAGCAAGTTGCTATAAATTGCTATGGGGGTGAGCTCAATAGCAGTGTTTTATATTAAAAGAAATATTTTCACTATAGTTTCCTTCCATCTCTACCTTAAACAACTGCCAGAGACAACCCAGAAAACTTCCTTTTTGCAGAGATTGACTCACATTAGCCTATCAGCGGGGCTCTTTCAGTCTTTCATCCGAGACAAACCTTCACTGTGTTTGTGTTCACTTGAGAGTGTGAATGCCCCCTGTCTCCCTTACACTGTCTTCATGTTCACCTCCTTGACACAGATTAATTGGCTTCTATGAATCTAGGTGAAGTGCCTGTTGTCTATATATTGAGTGGTGTGGAGTGAATAGGTGAAAAATTTGCATTAAATTGCAAATCATGCTCTGAGTCTGTGTATAGCAGATCAACTAATTTTTATGAGTAAGAACAGCGTGAGGCGCAGATGTTTCATATCATTTTGGAAAATATTTCTAATTTCCAGACTTTGCAACAACCTTGACTGAGTTCTCAAGGACTTGCTATTTGAAATAATTTTGCCACTGACAGGCGAGTCAAATATCAAAGCTGTTACAACAGCTGTTATTTTTCCCCAATGTTTTGTCTCGAAATTAATAGGTAATTTCATCTTCATTGTATCATGGAGAGGCGGCACGGTGGCACAGTGAGTAGTGCTGTCGTCACGACAAGAGGGTTCCTGGTTCAAGTCCTTTTACGCGGAGTTTTGTATGGTCTCCCCATGTCTGTGTGGGTTCCCTCCAGGTTCCCCGACTTCCTCCCACCTCCAAAATCATGCAGCTTAGGTGAATTTATCGCAGTTATATGACCGCACGTGTGAATGTCCATGTGAGTAGTTGTTTGTTTTTCATGTGGGCCCGCAATGTGCTGGCAACAGCAATCCCATGACCCACCAAGCAGAAAAGCAGCTGAAGAGAAACGATGATAATTGTTTTGTTTTTAGGAAAATAGATGGATGGATAGATGAATTTAAGAAAGTATTACATACTTTTAACAACTAACGACTACTTTTAAGATATTTTGTACAGATTGTTTTGTCATTTATAATTCATGTTTGTGTTTTTGTTATACTCCTTGCACTCCTCCCACATTCCTTGTACATTGATGCATGACACCTGAAAAACAGTACAGTAGTTCTCTTTATTTTTAATTTGAGATACTAATTCTTCATCATGAAAAATGCTGATTCAACAGTCCCAACTGTCTGTCTGGTACCCTGCCTCAGATGCCAGTCTGCAGTGTTTTAATGATACCAGTTTGTTATGATGGTCCATGGAGGCAACATTTGCAGTATATGCGAGACATTGTGTAGAATGTATACCTATAGATATATGCCCAACATTGAACCTGGATTAAGTCGTGAGTCAGGTGTCACTGTTACTGTTCATAAACAATTCAGTCTACAGTGTATTACTACTTACAACAATAAAAACAAACCAGAGAATTGTTGGTTTTAGAACGTGTTGTCAGTCAGTCATTTTCTTAACCCGCTTCATCCGCTTACGCAGGTCGCGGGGGAGCCGGTGCCTATCCTGGCAGTCTCAGGGCGTGAGGCGGGAAACACTCCGACAGTGTACCGCGGAGCCACATAGAGATAAACAATCACTCACACACACACTCACTCCTACAGTCAATTTGGGACCGGCCAATCAACCTGAAGCGCATTTTTTTGGAGGTGGGAGGAAGCTTCAGAACCCGGAGAGAACCCACGCAGACATGGGGAGAGCATGCGAACTCCGCACAGAGGGGGACTCAAACCCGGACCCGCCGTGTTGTGAGGCAACAGCGCTACCCACTGCGCCACCGTGCCGCCTAGAACGTTTTGTATTTTAGATTTTTCACTTCAGGGGCTGCCTCTTATCCTCTTTCTGTCTCTCCCACAGTATCTCTCTCTCATCTCTGTCACTCCCATACAGGTCCAGTAAGTTTAAACATTCATATGCAAGTCTCCACCACATTTTCTGCAGCTACTGTATTGTCTGAACTCTGCTGTCATTTGTCTGGCCCTGGTCTAAAACTTTGATTCGGTAGGGCATGTAAAAAAGCATGATTTTGAAATAACTTACTGTCTTTGAACTGCAGACGTCATTGCAAGTATTATAATAATGAACTGAAAAACACAACAAATGTATAAAATGTGATGTGTATCTTATATACAGCCAGTGTCACAGTAAAGAAGAGAAGACAAGCATGCACCCCAACTGAATCCTCTTAAGCCTTGTTTTCCAGTTTGTCTATACATCAGAATTCTTTTTTTTTGAAAATGAAATAAATGTCTCTGTTCTTTCAAATAGTTCATGTAGTGAGCTCCTTATTTGTTTTTACTATGAAAGTAGACGTCTGTAGGCCCAAAGCCTCTCCTGATGCTTAGACCCAAGTGGTTACTATCTTACTCCACTTATGATGCAGCTGTACACCAATACCTGCTTCCACATCAGAATGGACACACAAATCAAACCAGCACTAACCAACATATCATGTTATTGTTTTCAACAAATGTATGAGCACATTTTACCTTCGTATTTACAAATGTTTTAATGTCGCCAGGTTGGTTAGGATGACAGACATTGGATTTAGCAGCTGTTATGAAAAAAGCTTGATCGATTGGTTGTTTAAAATGCGGACCTTTGTGCACAACAGTGGTGAAAAACTGCTGGCTGAGGAGAGAGAGGTAAACAAAACAATTTCATTAATGATTCTCAAGGCATTTTCTCTGGAGTGATGCCTCTAGTTTACTTGGATTGCTTCTCATGGATAGATATTTACAACTCTTCTCACCAACTTGTGGCCACCAGCCAGCATAATGGAGACAATGAATTAATCACAAACTGACTTCTCATCTTCAGAAATCCCCACAGCATCTTTATATCAGACTGGAGTATGTCGTTTTCTGAAGCTCATCAGAATTTTGTCTTTTCTTGGCACAGGTGAAGAGAGAGGATGTTAATAAATTCATGAAATGGCACGTAACTGTCTCCATTCCTCAGTCTTCCATCGCTTCCTCTCCCTTCCATCCCTTCTTGACCAGTACTCTGTCAGTGCCCCTGTGTTATTCTCACTGGCGCAGTTTCAGCTTGCTTGTTCATTATAGTACAGGTTGGTTGAAACTTGGAGGCCATTATGGCTCAAATGGCAAGTGATGGTGACTCGCAAATGGGCCATTGACTCTAGGAGATTATTTTAGCACATGTCTCTTCTCTACGCAATAGTCTTGAGGAAAATTGTAAGTGTTTGCACATTTTCTTAGAGAATTTTTTGATATGTTTTTGCTTTTTCTCTATTTGCTGATTCATCTATCAGTATAAACAATGGCAATAAAAGAGTTAGCACTAGGTAAGTTGTGTGTGTGTGTGTGTGTGTGTGTGTGTGTGTGTGTCTGTGTGTGCGCGTGAGAGAGAGAGAGAGAGCGAAAGAGAGAAAGTGTGAGTGAGTGGCAGAGAAAGACAGATAGATTGTGAGCACATGGTGTTTGTACACGTTTGTGCGAAACAGTGCGCATATTTCTTTCTTCTGTTTGCAGATGCTGTATGAGATTGGACACGACCAGTCAAAGCCGTGCGGGATAAATTTAGCTCGTGCTAACGCCCTTGGAGGCCTCTTAATAATTGAGAAGGCATCTGCTCCAATTAATGTGGCCCTCTAAATGGAATCCCTATTTAAATTCTCCCTAACTGGGTCACTCTCTTTTTCACTCTTTTTCACTCTCTCTCTTTCACCCTTCTCTCTGTGGTGCAGTAAGGAAGAAATGAGCTGCCTTCTACTTTTAAATGGTTTTTAGGGTTTCTGAAATATCATCTGGGATGTTTTGCCTCAAGCCCCTTGCGCACACACTGTACACACACACTCAAAATGAAATTTTGACTGATGTAGCCCTCCTTTGAATAAGAAATAGAAGAAATCAGGAATTTCTTTGAACTCTGATTTGGTTGACACATATAGCCTCAAATCAGAAACTGTGGGATAATTGATCACTTGGGTTTATTATGACTGAGTAAGCAGTCACTTGCCTTGATTCTGATGAGTTAGCCTGTTGGAACTAAACTTGGGTAAAACATATTTGATATTTGATTTTGGATTACAGTAGATATATTTCATAAAGTAATATTCCTTTTAAATATTTGGGCAAAATTGTATCACATGACATTATCCAAACTTGTCTAAAGCAGCAGCCCCCAGCTTTTTTTGCACCATGGACCGGTTTCATCTAAGACAATATTTTCACGGACCGGTCTTCATCTGCTCAATAATCGTTAACGACGCCAGGACAGCTGTAGTCTAATAATAAACATCCGCAGTGGTTTTATGTAAAATGCAGACATCAACGGAAGATAAACAAGCTTTTTTTCATATATGGATAATCAACATCTCTGTAAACGAAATAATTGTAAGAAATAATTATATTAAAAACTTGATTGAAGTGGACTGCACTGATGAGGTTTATTTTGAAATAGAGCGACTTACTATCAGTGATCAATTCCAATGAAAGGGTAAACAAGTCATCAAATAATGATAATTACAATAATGAGAATGAGTGGTTGGGGACAGCTGATCAAGGGGTAACGAGAGACAATGACTCCTGAAGTGTGTTCCGGACGTCCAGTCTACTCCGCAGTTTAGTTTTCTTTACGGTCACTGCAGAAAGTCCCGCTCCACAAACACTGGCGCGGTTGTGAGCTGGCTGGTAACTTGTCACGTGACCGAGACCTGTCAAGCGGGACAGACACATGTATTCTTCTGTGCATCATTCCGCACAGATGTCACTTTTCAAAATAAAACATCTTTCAGACTCCGAAATAAATAAAACTGAAGTAATGTAAATTGTTTTTTCTTTCTGTGCGGCCAGTTACCAAATGACCCACGGATCGGTACCGGTCCGCGGCCCAGGGGTTGGGGACTACTGGTCTAAAGCACATGATCCGTTAAACACATCTGTGTTTTATAAGAAAAGTTAGTGGGATCATGGGATTATTAAAGTAATTTTTTTCTAATTTATTTTAAATGAATAAAAACAATTTATAATAAGGATTAACTTATTATTAATAAGGATTGCCTTGTTACTGTTGATGAGCATAACACAAAGATTGTAGAAATCAAAGGAGGAGAAACTGACTGGTTGACTTTCAACAGTTTCTAAAGCTATGAAACAAAACCAGCAACAAACTTGTCATTTTCAAGAAGTTACATTAAGTTATGTTGAGTTTTCGGTGCTTATATTTTGTCGTTCCCTTCCTGTTTTAATTTGGTACTCATCCTTTCTCATTTCAGGCCTTGACTTCTTTCCTTTGTGTGATTTTTCCCACCTGTGTGATTGTCAACCCCGCCCCCGATTGGTTCCACCTGTGTTCTCCTACCTCATGTATAAATTATCTGTGTCTCCTTTTGTCCTGTGCCAGATCCTCTTGATTGTTTGATCCGTTCTATGTCTCGTGTCATGTCAACTTTTGATTTGTCGATTCATTGCCTTGTTACTGTTGATTTGAAACTTTACTTTTTGTCATAGCCATATTATTAACCCCTGTGAGAGTGAATTTTGGTTAACACTTTGTAATCAAATATTATTGATTAGAAGTTTCCTTTTGGGATTGTGCATTTGGGTTCTAGTCCTAGTTCATGGTTGACAAAAATGATTCACCATGAGGGTGATGCAGTGGGTAGCACTGTCGCCACACAGCAAGGCGGTTCCCGGTTTGAGTACCGCTTTGTGTAGAGTTTGCTTGTTCTCCTGGTGTCTGCGTGGGTTCTCTCCGGGTTCTCTGGCTTCCTCCCACCTCCAAAGATATGCGCTTCAGGTGAATTGATCTTACCGAATTGCCCGTAGGTGTGAGTGTGTGCGCGGATGGTTGTCTATGTGTGGCTCTGCGTTGCACTTGCGACATGTCTGAAATGTACTCTGCCTCTCGCCCCTAGTCAGCTTTTGATAGGCTCCAGTACCCTGCAACAGCAGACAAAGTGGGCATTTCACGATAAATGAATAAGTCACCCTGATGGTCCAGGAGAGAGAGGCTCGCTCATGGGGTCATCCCACATGAAAAAATATCATGGACAGTTAAGGTAACCCATCCAGTGTCTCCATAATTTTTAAAATGTTATTCATTTCACCTGTAGAATAGGTATGATAAGGCATAGAGGTATAGTAAAACCTTTATAGTGAACAATGAAGTCGAAACACGTTTGAATGCTAAAGAGCAAATATTATTTTCATATGTTGATCATTGCTGCAGTCCAACATGATTTACATATTTTTTATGGGCAATATCTTGTCCATGTTGAGATTTTATTATAGTCAAGTCAAAGTTTGAACAAATTTAAACAAATTTTAGAGTTAGAATTTTGTTCACAGCCATAGTAAGTAAGAATTTTAGAGTGCATCAACCTAGCTAATTAAAGCATTGCTTTATCTCAGCTTGTTTCTAAATGAGCTGGTCTTGCCCTCTCTCTGACTCCCTTCTTCTCTCCGTTCCATCATAGTTATGCACACTAACCAATTATGGGACTCTGCTTTACCTTGCTCAGTCTTTACATGAACGGCAGCTGTATAAAGCTACAACTGTTATATAATCTACAGAGGATTTCCTGAATTTGGGCTATCCCCTCTTGAGTCACAAACTGTTTAATCTCTGTGTCTCAATAGCTTTATGTTCCTGCCTACAAGTTTATCTGTTTAGCATCAGTTTTCACTTAACTTCCACTGTACTTCATGTCTGGCAATGTAACTGGAATGTCTGTCGGAATTTAGCATGCCTGTTTGCTGTAGTACAGTGCGCCTTCATTACTTGCGGTTAATGCGTTCCAGGAACCACATGTGATTAACGAATTCTGCAATAGAGCGACAAACTATTTATCTTATTATTTACGGTAATTTCAATGTTCACGACCCTCCCCATACTGATAATAAACCGCTTTCTATCTGTATTGGCTTTTCCCACACTCTTATTGACTGTTTAAAGTGCTTTTGTGTCTCACGTAAGTCCTAGACTCATGGAACATAGCCCACTTCCGAATGCTGTCAGCCAAGAATGCGCGTATGGTATCACGTGACTGCCTACAAAAAATCCGCGATGAGCTGAAGTCGTGAGCGTAGATGCGCGAATGCATGAGGGCACACTGTATACCATTTGTGCTTGTGGGAATCTTAACTGTGTGTGTGCCTATAAGTGTATGTTGCTGTGCTTGAGGGTTAATCTGGTGCTAAAAATATCTCTCTGGGCCATGGCGACAGAGAGATCAAGTGTGCAGCTGGAAGCGGACTCACGGTGCTGGACACTTCTCTGGAAGGGTGGCACTGTTTTTTTCCCAGCATCTCCTTCATACCCTATTGAAAATCCGTGCAACCCTCTCTCTTCCTCAGCCCACTGTCTTTTGGTTTAGTTCATCTCAGTATTTTTTAGAAGCGTTACCTCTCAAAAGTGGGACAAGAACAGGTTGTCATGGTGAAGTAATTTATATTCAGTCCCTACAAAGCATATGCAGTGCTTTTACAGTACAAGAGACAAGTACTATGGGGAAACACCCTGGTACCTGCAATTTGTGCTGCATAACAAGGGATTTATTTGTAAATATGTGAATGAAATTTCAGTGATTTCACTCATACTGTATTTCATGATAAAATCTCTTCTGTCCTCAAGCACTTTGTGATTACAAGTTGTTTATTTATTGGTTTACCTTGCAAATGCCAAAAAGTAACAAATAAACAAGCAACTCAGTGGAAGTATATTGCAGATGGCAAGACCTCCATTTCTGCCCTTTATTGAGGCAATATTTTAACATTCATCTCTTTCTATTCAATTTTTATAATTGCATCACATGCCCACCATTACATTTTCAGAAGTATTTTCTATTCTATTTAAAAAATACACCTTGATGGAAGTCACATCAAGCTACAGAGCACAGATCAAACCTGGCAGCACATCAGGCACAGACATGGCACAGAGCATCCTTTCAATTTATAAATAAAACACTCTGTCTAGACTCCTAGTTGTAAAAACTAAGTAGCTAGCCAGATTGTGGTACAGACCAAATCAGCAAGACTCAGCAAGTCGACAAAATTGTGCAGTCTTGTTTCTAAAATGGTGATGGTGGGGAATGGAGTCGTGCAGAGTATGGAACGAAACTGGATCTCAGAAACAACATAGAGCTGTGCCCAGTGGAATTAAGGCATTAGACGTTTGGATCGCCCAGGCAACCCACCATTCTAAGATTTATTGAAAGAGATTTTCATTACAGCTGACAGAAGCTGTTTTTCCTGCACAGTGTATCAGTGATGGCCAAATCTTCACAGCATCATTGGATTACATCGGTATTTCTTTTGATTCGTTTGCAATCCCATTTAAAGAAAACACTTCATGAATTAACTTACAGTGTAGCTAGGTATTATAATCTGAATGGAGAAATGTTGGCAGATGAGATGACAAGCAAACAGAGGGATTATAATAGCTTGAGAAGGAGAAAAGCTGAAGAAGATACGATGAGCTAAAGGGAAAGTAAACTGAATGGGAATCAGAGTGAAAGAATGTCAAAGTTTGGGCTCAAAAGGAGAGAAAGGGAGAGGGAGAATGTGTGTTTGACATGAATCTATCTGCTTGTGTCACACTGGGTTGAATTTCTTTTCATGTCTTCTGTTCAGTGGTGATGCAAATCAAAATCAAAAGTCCTAATCCGAGTTTAGCATTAATTCCGACCTGCATCTCATCTGTCTCCTATCCCTGTGAAACATATGATAGCAGAAGACATTGAGAGAGGTGAGCACAGTAGACACAAGGGAAGAAATGGTGAGGTTGAGTTGAGGAAACTGGCAGAAAGTCAGACTATATGACACAGATGGTGTAAGATCAGAGCAGAGGAGAAAAAAAAACTGTCAAAGATAGGGCTAAAAAAGGGAACACAAGAAGACTATTCCCTGTCAGAGCTTGAATATTATTTGGGATGTTTTTGAATTAATTTTACCATTGCACAGTGAATATTAAATATTTATGGTTGCACAAAGGTTATTAATAGTTAATATAGAATTGGTTAAGAGGAAGGAGGAAGGTTGTCCTAAGAGAAACATGAATGTCCATGAACTTTCATACATTTTTCACAATTTAAAAACAAAAGATAGGGTTATGTTCAGATTTATGTAAATGTTTTCCACTGAATTACAAAAGTATCCAAAAAAACAGAAAAAAAAATACAGAACTATGTTGGTACTCGCATATATTACTTTGTACATATTACTTTGAAAGTGCTTGGTGGCAGTATATCAAATCCAATTCTCACTTCATATTTCTTATTTTGAGTAGCTTCTATTAAAGCATACAAAAGATATTCGCACAGTTATTAGAACATCATCAAAGGTCAGCAGAGGAGTGTTGAGGTTGAAGATTGCAGGAGTGCAGCACATTATTTTCATTGTACAGTAAACTACCTGCAAAAAAATAAAAGATAAAATAAAAGTATTCCTAGATACTATATTTTTAAACACATATTTAACATGAAAATACAATATTTCACATTCTAATATTTTAAATTTAAGTACCGTACTGTATATTGCATTCATCATACTGCTTTTGCGCTTTGCAGGTAATAGTAATAAAGAAAATAAAAACGGTCTAGATCGCAACATTTTGCACATCATCAAAGCTTGGTGGGCAGGATGTGGTTTCTGACCAAGTGTAGTTTCTTCATAGTTTCAGTTCTTAACAGAGAGGGTTGATCCGTCTCATAAACACTGCATGCATTTGAAGTTCTTAGACGAAAACAGTGATGCAAGTGCGCTTCAAAGAATAGCAGGATGTCTGGGTGCTTGTTTTGTGGACAATACATGACTGCTTGCAGCCCTGTTGAGCTTCAAGAGGCCTCTGTGTAATGAGAATACTGCCTCCTTTGAACACAGACAAATGCACACACACACGCATACATGCACAGTATCACACATAAAGACACACTAACCAACACACACACACACACACACACACACACACACACACACACACACACACACACACACACACACACACACACACACACACACACACACACACAGCAATCTACAAAGAAACTACTCAGTATACATGAAGAGTTCATGTCACACACACACACACACATACAAACACATACACCCACAGCTGCTTCCTCCTCTGATGGCATATATATGCAAATTTACACTTGTGATGTACCTGCTCTCACATACCGCAGTCACAGGTACAGCACCCAGAAAAACACACACACACACACACACACACACACACACACACACACACACACACACACACACACACACACACACACACACACACACACACACACACAGAGCTCAACTGAGATCATTACAGAACTGGCAGCCCCATTCCACATGAGCACCTTTGTCATTAAAACAGAACTGAATGGAATACAGAGGTGGCTTAGAATTAATGTGTGTTGAGCTTGTTCCAGAGGCACTTAACACAAGTCTTTCACCTGATTCTGTTCAGAGTGGAAGCAAAACAAAGGTGTAAAACCAGTGCAAAAAACAAGTAACGGTTTCACAATAAGCAAGACTATACTTATTACTAATAGTAAGCACTAATAGTATAAGAGCAAATGCAGAGTGTGTGTGTGTGTGTGTGTGTGTGTTTGTGTGTGTGTGTGTGTGTGTGTGTGTGTGTGTGTGTGTCCCCGTGTGTCCGTGTGTGTGTGAGCGTGTGTGTGCGTGTGTGGTTTGAGCAGTGTGTACATCTTAAATTATGTGATTGAGTGAAATCAGTTCCCTTACATCACTGTAGACACACACACACACAAACACACACCCGCACACATACACACACACACACACACACACACACACACACACACACACACACACACACACACACACACACACACACCCACACACACACACACACACACACACACACGCCATCGTATAACTTAATATCTGCTCATGCCTCAAGACAAAAAGCTGAAACAGATGCAGTTGTCGGAGAACCACAGCAGACATCAATCTAGCAGCCAAAGACATAATCTTGAGATCATATTGGCCGGTAAACTATTGCTACTCGAGCTGTAATGACTTTCGTGCCTGGAAATGTTCAGCAAATACTCATGCAAACTCTTTGGAGAAATTCTCAAAGGAAGAGTCACTGATTTCAACCCAGGAGATGGAACTGGGAGCTTTCCAGTCAGCATCCGTCTTGCCTTGTTCTGTTCTTGTTCCAGTTTTTTACCCCTTGCCTGTTTGACCACGATTTTTGGATATTCCACTGGTGTTGTATAGAGTTTTTCCTGGTTTTGAAAACGGACTGATTAAAGGACTTGGATTTTGTGATTTTTGGATTCTCGTGCCTAATTCCTTTGGAAATCATAACACCCACAACTGATATGAATGAACCCCCACTCTCCAGGAATTTCCTTCCCCCACTTTCTCCCACTCGTTCTCCCACTCTCCTCAACTCTCTGTCTTCACATTTAGTGGTCATTTGTATCTCACAATATGTAATTCCTTTACCTGGGTCTCTCTTTGCATTTATTGCTTTTTTTTATTACATCAGTGGCTCTTCCAATTTCTCACTCCCTGGTATAACTCTTTTTTTCACTCTTCTCTAAGTTTCACTGCGATTCCTTGATTGTGTGAAAGGAGAGAAAAGAAATCACCTATGTTGAGTTTCTTTTATCATGTGGTTCTTATATCAAAAGGTTCAGTTTGTAGTCCATCAGGAGGTCTAGACAGAACTGAATCTCTCCTGGGCAATTGCTCTGTCTTCTTCTTTCTCCTGTTCTCACATGACAGTTCCTTTTTTCTCTCAACCTTCTCTTCTTGCCTTGCTGACACACTGTCAAAAAATTTGGACACCATCTCATTCAATATTTTTGCTTTACTTTAAGTAGTCAGATATATACTGAAAACGTCAGCACCATGAAGCAAGCTATATGGAATTATTTAGGAAACAAAAATTATGAAATAAGTATAACTATGTTTTATATTTTAAATTGTTACTTAGAAACAATTTAACCACCCTTTGCATGGATTATTGCTATGCAAACCCTTGGCATTCTCTGAATGAGCTCCATGAAATTGTGACCTGAAATGGTTTTCGCTTCACTGGTGAGTCTGTCTAGATTGATTTGTAGATTTTCCTGTCTTATGGGGTTGGGACCATTATTTGCGTTGTTCAGAAATCATGTTTGGGTATACAGTCAACAGCTCTATTTGACAACTCCTAAATCCATATTCCGGCATAATCAATCAACAAAGTAAAGAGTAATGACAGTCTGAAAATAAAGAGAAACATTAAACGAGAAGGTGACCCCTGACTTTTAGTTTATATTACCTTTGATTTCAAATTTAAATTTGATTTCTTTCATTTTTTTCTGGCTATCCCTGATGCCTGACTGATGACTTTGACACTTCAATAGATCCATTCATCCATTTTTTGTAACCACATATTCTGTGTAGGGTTGTAGAAGTGCTGGAGGCTATCCCAGGGAGGGAGAAACAGCACCAAGGAGTTTGCAAGTAGTGATACTTGGACTTTGTTCATCAGGTTGGAAGTTGCATTTACTGTTATGTGTTGATAAATCATTGCTGCTATATGCTGATGGAAGCAATTTATTCAGGGCTTCTAAAACATCCTAGTGCCAGTTTTCCTTCCCATAATGTCAAAGGACCAAGAATTATAATAATTCTCTTATTGCTAGAATGTGTAGACTGGCTAACTGGCAACACCCATGCAGAGTCCCAAAAGATCTACTGGATTTTCACTCCTTGTCGTTCTTCAATAACAAGGAATGAACACCCCAAATGACAATGAATTTTTAAATAAAAAAAAAAAAATTATATACTGATCTGATCCCTGAAGGGAAATTAAGAGCACACTCTAGTTAGTGAATACTTCAAACACATTTATACATGTTAGTTTGTACAGGCCACTGTAGCACATGCACAGACACACAAGGGGGGCCTGTAGGCATGCAGGGGTAGAGTGGCGGGCAAACTCTTTGTGGAGCACCCCAAATGAGCAACTTATGAAGGGGGGACAGCACCTTGCTTAAGGGCGCCTCGACACCTCCCACTGTCAGCTCACACTCGGGGTGTTTTATTCGGGGCGGGAGGGGGAATCGAACTGCCGATCTTAGGAACATTGGACGACCCGCTCTACTGCCCGTTCTACCACTGAGCCACTGCCGTCCCGTTGCTATTATTTCTTCTGGTCCTTTACGTATACAGTGTGATGTTAGTAATATTCCATCAAGCCCTCACCCTGACAGTGATTCTAAGCCCACTTTTTTGTATTTTGATTAATTTAATTGATAATGGATTAACCCTGTTGCTACTATCCTACCTTCTGTTCCGAATTAGCCTCATACCAGCTTTGCAATGTGATTCCCAGTGGTGGAGTGAACATTTGTGCTGTCTCATTTGATTTCTTGCTTGATGTACCTTTGCCGCAGATGACTTCAGCCCAAGTCTTGGCTGGAGTTGATGCTTGCGGTCTAACAGCGGCCCTGTGCCAGTAAGAGGCATCATTAAGGAAGCTTGTTTGGGAGTCTCTGCAGCTGATCCAATGGATTTAGAACGTATCCAGGGCAGAGTGTCAGCCAAGTTTGTGATGTGATGCTCTACATTTGATGTAATCCCATGAAAAAAGGTTGTCCTTTCTTAGCACCTTGTGCAGTGTCCTCTATAATCAATGAACTGTGTATTTTCACAAATTTGATGCAGTGTTTCAATCCTCTTGTCCAGCTGTGGGAAGTTTCCAGTCACTGAAACTGCCAAAAACGTTGTGGCAGTCCAGCTCTCAGTGTACTGAAGAAACAATAAAAATGCTAAAATATATGGCTTACCTTCTATTTTGTTCAGAACGTCTGAATGATTTATAAGTATCTAGGTTTAACTTTCAACAGCTTTTGGCAGAAAAAATGAGGATATCAGCAAAATAATGTAATTATAGTGAAAAGGAAGAAGAATAGCCTCTGTATAGTTAGAGTGCAGGAAGTGTTTTACTGTCATCGTATTTTTATGGGAAGGGGTTAAATGGTTTGTACTAAGTGCTGACTTGCTGTGACTGAGGGAAAAAAAAAGTACAGTATATTCTGACAGCCTAGTCACACAGGGTCCCACTGGGATACTTCAGGAGTTCCTTGTTGATTTAGACTGTATATACCAGTTTTAAATCATTTCAGTATTATTCTTATTCTCATTCCAATTTCAAGGCAAATGTTAATTGTATTTGAACATGTGCGGAATTTGAATGTAAGGGATGACTATAAAGAATTAAAAATATTAGAAATATAAGTCTTTTCTGTGAAAATATTTAAATTTGCTAAAAATCAGTGAAAATTGTATTTATTGTCATATATTGTACTGTATGTTCCATGTGAAACAGACTGTATTTATAATGTCGGGTTTTGCACATACTGTATGTGTTTGTAAACCTATTTCAGGTCTGTTTCTACATGATCTCAAATCAAGCCCATTTGATTGGACACCTCTATGCATGTACAGAAAATCAATGTAAAAATGATCTCAAACTGAGTATCAGAGTAATATTTGAGTATAACAGGTCATAATTTTAGATTTAAAGATTTTTTTGGCACATTGATAGAGTGGCATGGGGTTCATTAGAAGTGCCAAATTGGTTTTAGATTCAGCTACCCACTGCACGGTGGCACAGTGGGTACCGCTGTCGCTGCACAGCACAGCGGTACCCAGTTCGAGCCCTGCCCTGTGCGGAGTTTGCATGTTCTCCCCATGTCTGCCTGGGTTTTCTCCGGCTTCCGCTCACCTCCAAAAACATGCGCTCCAGGTGAATTGATGATGCCAAATATGTGGATATGTGTGGATGAAATCGCTCAATGACAGTGGGATTTTAATCTCCAATTTGAAAAAGTGATGAATATCTTGTATAGCAAATACAAAATAGTTGGTTTCTATAGGAGTCAGATTAATTAAAAAGATTATCTTTTTTGCTGAAGATGACATTAAAATATTTAAGACCAGAGAGTAGGAGCCTAAACTGGAACATAAGGGTAAATTTATATTTTGCAGTACATGTCTGAAAGTCAATGGAAAGTGTGCCCTTTGCATCGGGGAATATGTATGGCCTGTCCACCTGGTTTTAATAATAAATAAATAATAAAATCAAATTAGAATTTAAGAGGGGACCTTAGGGTTACAGAGCTCTCCTTCTGCTTCCGCACAGCGCCTTCTGGGTCTAATGTACTCCAGTTCAAGTCTCACAACCCAACCATGTTTGCCAAGCTTCAATCTCTTTACAGGATGAGGTCATTGGGTCATTGGTGCCATATTTGAACTTCTTCTGGGTGACATGGCACAAACAGACTACATCTGAATGTGATGGAAAGCTTTGACTGGAAAGAGATTGATAAAGCAGATTGGATTTTCAAATGCAAACCTCCTGAAATGATTTGCATGTGGTGCATAGCTGGTTGCTTTGAATATACACTAATCTCAAAATGAACATGTCTCCCACTTAATTGTGTCTGCCGATTGTTGCAGAAAGAGCATACTTATTTTTTCTCTCTGTATTGCTTTCAGTGGTTATTTTTATTCATGGGGGGCTGAGCTTCAAAAAGACAAATGTGTATCACATGATTATCCTCTAAATTATGAAATGGAGAATTTTAGGATTAGGCTGCATTTCTCCTCTGTAGCATCCTTTTCTCTATCTTTCAGCAACCCCTCCCATCTCTATCAGTCCTAAATTTTCACACTCATTCAAGCTTTCCCCTCTCGAGTGTGTTTTTATGTTGGTGTGTATGTGCCGCATGGATGTAAGACGAGAATCCATTATTTCATTTTTAGTCTCTTACGCTGTTACGACATACAGGAGGTTGCCGGCCTGACATTGACCCTTCCCCAAATGTCCTACTGGATATTGGGGAATCATTAACTAGGAGTTCCAACAATTAAATGATAAGTATTTCGTTTATTGTTTAAGAGCAGGAAATCTCTAAACAATCTCACAAGGATGATTCAAGCCTGACCATGAAATCATTAGCACCACCTATAGTCAACATTACATAATTATGTTCATATTATGGTAACAAATCTGAACCTATATTTCAGTTATTTGAGTTTGCCAGTAATAAATCCAATGAATTGCAAGCCGGAATCCATCTGCAGTCACCTCAATGTGTACCTGAGAGTTATTCAATTTAAGATATCTTTCAATACTGTGAGCTTGTTTATTTGGATTATTCCTGAACAATGGATTAGACTCACTGTTACCTGCATATTACCCTAGGTATTTGAGCTTGTGTTATCATCTAGTATATCATATGTGCGCAGACAACAATGGGCAACTGTGATGTTAGCTCCCCTGAGGGGATTTTTCCTTTGTCCTGATGAAATGGCATTCCGATTGGACAGAAAAGCAGTTCTGACTGCAGACAGTGCATCAAGGTCAACTGTATTTTCCACAATGATGTGATTGTATCCAGTTTTAATGACTGTATTATAACCTCACATCAGATGGTGCACATTTAATTAATTTAATGGCAACACTTTGAATTGCAGCCAATAATAAAACCTGATCATAAAAATGTAGTAATTTGATAATATAATGTAATTATCAAAGCAACAAACAGGTAGTAACTTGGTCTTTTCAATGGGCATATCTAGGTAATATTAAACTGATCTTTATGTGACAAGGTAATAAGAGAACAAAACACCAATGGTAGTATTTGCAATTATGCGGTTGTATTCAGCCATAACATAACGTTAATGCAGTAGCAACATGCCAAATATGTGGGAATTTAGGTTGAAGTTTTCACTTTATTGCACTAGCAGTGTAATGCCATAAACATCACATTCAGCCCAAATTCATTATTAACATGTTATTATGCTGAAAATATTTCCATCGCTCATTTTCCACGCATTTATCATTTTGTTTCAAAATAATAAAAGGTGAAGAAGGATTCTTTATTAATTTTTTCCACATAGGGAAATTCTGACTGTATAAGTCCATCTTGTTGCTGTCTTATGCATGGAAATACTTGTTTATTTTCTGTGCAATAACCATAAATCCCAACACCAAAATGCTGAATTTTTGTATGCTTTCAGGGTCATATTATGTTGTACCACACATTTAAAGGCAAAACCATCATACAGTTGTTTGTGTTATAACTGTTATTTCGCAATAGCACATTAACCTTATTTTAATTTCTGATAGCTGTCTCCGGAACCATTCCCTTGCCACTGAAAATTACATGATCATGGAAAGACAATTCCAAAAACACTTTCCGTGGTACAAGAAAATGGAGATCAAACACATCTTCAATTAAATTTGAGCTCAGATGAAGCCGACAGGTATCAATAAATAACGGAACCATGCCAACATTTTGAATGCCATTGACACACCTTTTCATAAGCAGGAGAACATCTTTTATACCGTGTCAAGTGACTCACTCAAACAGGCTGTAAATATGTGGCAAACACATAAACATGAATTCACCTCCTATGCAACATGTACACTGTTCTGTGGGTGTTTGTTCCTGAGGGCCACCCTACCTCACTGCAGTCATGAATAAAACAACAGCCACTTGGAACTGCTTGGGCATGTGTGTGTATTTGTGGGTGTATGTGAGTGTATGCTGAGCGGTTGTGCTGACATGCTGACTTTTAAATGAACTTCTTTGGCTGGCAGTATGGCAGCATCTGGGCCTGGCTGGTGTGAGTACTTCTGCTCACAACTGTGTCTGCTTTCATACATGATAACCTAGGAAAAAAAAAACTGACAAGCAGCCAGCAGAACTGAATTACCATCACCAAGAGAAAGCTTGAATCACACTCATTCACATGCACATATCATCAATGGAAGAGGACAGAAAAATTATAAGGACATGCAATGTTTTCAGTTTTCAATTCAACTTGATGCATTGAGCATAATATAATAAGAATTAAACTTTTGAACTTTTCAAATTTCCAAAAACCTTCTATTATGAAGTATTTTAACTCTTGTGTCATCTTGGGGTCTAAAATGACTCAGCAGCTAGTTTAACAGCAGGTACATTTCTCAAATGATCTTCTGTCAGTTTGATTTTTGATAATTTTTTCAATAGAAACCTAAACATTAGAAAGAGCAAAACATTGCTTTTATTCACATTTTCTCGATGACCACAACCTCCATGGTACCAATATTCTCATTTTGACCCAGCAGGGACAACATATCTTGAAAGCATTGTTAAATAATAATTCCACATCCACATCCACAGGAATTATTCTCAATGATTAGTACAGAAGATAACATTTGTTGGCTCACCACTAATAAATGTATGCTGATAATAAATACATTCTCAACATTTGAAGAAAATGTCTTGAAATATAACACATACATCTTTCTGTACAGTACAACACAAAAATTAAAAGAAAAATTAAAAGGACATGAAGCAACTGAGAAAGATTTCTAAACTTCTGACCCAGACTCCGCTCCCCTCAAAATTTTGCCAAATTTGTTTGAGAATGTTTTGAGTAATTATTGGACAATGCATAAAAACACATTCCTTGCAATGTTAAGTAGACCTGTAAAAGTATCTTGGATCCATCCATTTATCTGGATCTAGTCCAAACATTAATGGGTTCTTTCTAGGCCCATGCCCAACCCTACCAACACATTTTTTAAGCTCTATTCAGTACTGCAAACAAACCATCAGGCAAACAAACACAGATGAAAACAAACTCCACACTCTATGGGCTCATTTTTATTTTGGCAATGAGGCCAAATATTGCTGTTCTATCAACACTGGGCCAGTCACCCACCACAAGTGTTTCACAAATATCTTGTATTTAATCTTGTATTTTGTCACGGTTGCTAATTATTTTGTGTCAGTGTTGTGAATGACACAGTTAACAATCAGACATTTTATGCCTTGAGGGGAAAACCCAAGCAATTATAGATACAGTTTGGAGCAGATACCTACAAAAAGGTCTTGATTGCATCACATTGTAGACTGCATTTTATCAGTAAGAGCTTCGCAATAATGCTTCTGTTACCCTATTTATGACAGGTATTAAGAAAACTAATGAGTACAGTGAAAAGAATTTCCTAAAGTCAAATGAAGAATTGATCTGACACTTTTGGATTTGTTAAGATGCTAACAGGTGTATACATTTATATTATTACAGTATACACATTTAAATACTTGTCATATCACATTAAGTTACTTGTTTTACAAGATTCATTCAATATGTCTGCAAGTCATTTGTGAAAATACTGCAATCCCAAAAGAATGATACAAAGCAGGTAGAGTGCTCCACATTTATTTGCCCTATTGTTTTAATCACTTCTGAATTTTCACAGCTGAAACCAGAAGTAATTCTTGATTATGGTAAATTATTAATTGCATCCTCACTCTGCGGGCTCCCATCACACATAACCTATTTGCAATCCATCCTCCATGTCCTTATTGAGATTGATGTCTTGTCTCTCTAATGAACATATTAATGCAACATGAGCATTAATTAAAAGCCCATTATTACCACCTGACCTCACATTAAACTACAGTCTCACAATGTGTCATATTTTTTTAGGATGTGAATAGCATGTGTGTTCATGACTGCTTCTGTGAACGCATCAGTAAGTTTGCACTTGCTTGTGTGACCCCTAGGATTGCCCATTGCTAATAGGTTTGCAGATGGTGGAGCTTTATTATGCACTTTATGACTTTTTAACTGACTCACTGCTCACTGGTAATGAACATTTTGTGTGTGTGTGTGTGTGTGTGTGTGTGTGTGTGTGCGTGTGCGTGTGTGTGGCAGTAAGGAATATGAGTTAGGTGGATACAGGTTTGGAACAGGGGGGATTTCAGGGGTGTCAGTGCATTGAGGACAAGCCATGATGGGGGGGAGGGCAAGAGCTATAAAAAGGGTGGGAGAGTGTGCTATAGGACTAGAGAGAGTGAGAGAGAGAGAAAGAGATGAATGGATAGAAAGCATAGTAAGAAAGATAATTTTTTTTTAAAATTAGAAATACTCCTGGAGAAAGCAAACTGTAGAACAAGGTTGAGGATTAGTCTATTTGAAAAATGGAACTGAGAATGGCAGCACGGAAAAGAGGGGTTGTACACATTATACTGCATTAAGAAGAAGATATAATTTAATTGTAAATGTAGAAATGAGGAAAACTAAAGTAGTGTTATGTTTCCTTTATTGTGTGTGGGTGGTTAAACAGACAGAATCAGTTGTCAAAAAGTAAATGAAAAGGAAAGAAGTAAATAAGATATATAAGCTAAGGCTCACGTCAAGGAGCACAAATAAGGTTAACAGTCCAGAGTCAGCTGCCATCAAAAGGTCATTGGCGATCTTGACGAAGGCTCTCTCTGTGTGATGGACTGGAAAAAAAATCCGAATGAATTGCTCAAACATGACTATCTGTGAGATGAGAGGTGACATCAGTAGCATCAGTGTTTTTGTCTTTTGAGTACAACTGTAGATTAGAACTAGATTAGGTTTGAAGTTGTTGCTTTGTCAAGAGATAAATGAACATGGTGGAAGGGGAGGGTAGACAGGGTTGGACCATTGCAGGAGAAATGGAGTCTAACTCGCAAGTGGGTGATTAAGATTTTCAGGCAAGAGCAGAGATTTAGAAGAAGTTGGTAGTTTAACACAGGATAGGGTATAAATGTGGATCATATACTCCTGGAGAAAGCAAACTGTAGAACAAGGTCGAGGATTAGTCTATTTGAAAAATGGAACTGAGAATGGCAGCACGGAAAAGAGGGGTTGTACACATTATACTGCATTAAGAAGAAGATATAATTTAATTGTAAATGTTAAGCAGGACCATGGAAAGAACATGAAAGTTAGATATTGCTAGATATGTCCATTCCCACCTCCCAAAATGGAAGTGAAAAATGGAGCGTATTAAACCATTCAGTGAAATTAGCAGCGTGAGATTGGTCAAAAATTGAAGCTGTTAATTTTAGTTCTCGCAGTGTGGCAGTTTGCGATTTCAGGCCACAATACACTAATAAAGTTCATGCACTAAAAAAAGTAGTTTACATATATCATTTGGGTTAGTATTATAGATGATAGCAAAGAACAATATATCCACCAATACGTGGTATATGTATACTGTATATGTAACTCAAGACATTGCATTAGACAGAAAAATGTCAAAGACAGTACACAACAAACAAGACATTAGGAATGTGGGGATAATTATGTAGAAACAAGGAAGTAAGTGGGGATAAATGAAGGCACAAGGGGAAAGGTTCAGAGAATAGGTGGAACAGATCAACAAAACAAGACAGCGGACTGAAGAGAATGGGGTGAAGTGATTATATTGAAGAGTGGAGGGGAAAAGATAGAAACAAATCAGTCAAGAGAAATGTGAAAACGAGAGTCAGGGTCAGATGGAGGTGGAATAAAAATGAGTTAAGAAAAAAGTGACAAAGACAGACGAACTGTTTGAACAACAACAGTTGCAAAGCATATCTCCTTCTTTTAAATCAAAGTGTTGATGAAGGGGATTTTAGACAAGGGGCAAAATGCAGTAATCATTTGCTCTGCTTCCAAGGGTATGCAGATTTATACATATAGCACATCTTGTGTTATTTAGAAAGCACATTGCTATCACCCTAATCATCATTTATCTATACCTTGCCTGAGGCTGTGCTATATTTTCCCATCTGGCTCACTGCCACAGGCTCGACTCTTTTAAGATCCTAGGCAAGCCTGGCTGGACAGGAGCTGAGTCAGCTGTGTTTTGCAAATGGCTGGATGTGGCCAAAACTGGCCAAGAGCTGACATGATGAGAAAGCCAACCAGAAGAACAGTGTGCGCCCTTTACTTTAAAGCAAAGGGCAAATGTGCACTCAGGGACTGTATGTACACATGTCGTAGATGAATTGAACATTTGCAAACTGTGTTCAGCTTTTGACTAATGAATAGAAACACAAAACAACTCAGTACAGAAAGATAATGTAACAGTAGATCATAACAAAGAAGGGTAACTGACTCATTTATCTCTGTAAAGTGAGAGAAATAGAAAACATAATCAGAGAGAAATCAACATGGCGATCCAGCAGCAACCTTGACAAGGCTCTGTGTGATTATTACAGAAGACTGGACTGCAACTAAACTAAGTCCATAAATTCTCCCTGGCTGCTTACTTACTCAAAGATGGAGCAAAATAATGTGTGTCTATAATGAATGCATTGAGATAAGAGAGTACAAGAGCGAGGGAGGACGGCTCAGAATCTGAAGGTCCTAGGAGGAGAGACGTTTTTCCTGCAGAAACCTCGTTACTGAGAGGTATTTTCATTGAGTATGCTCAGTCATCATGACCTGCATGTAAAGTTATGTTAACAAACAGTTTTGATCCCTTAGAAATGGTTCCCCATATTTTCCAAATTAAAAGCTTATACTTACTAATGTCTGTTATGCATTATTATACAAAAATAAAACTGTATCTACAGCTTTATTAAAATTACTACTGAAAAGTGTCCTGTGAGTACAAACAATGGATTGCTATACCCTTTATCTACAAAAGTGATTGAACAATGTGTGTGTGTGAGAATTCATTCATTCATCCATCTATCAAACCCACTTCATCTGCTGTTGCTGGTTGTGGGGTGTTGGAGCCTATTCCATCCGACTGGGTGCGTGAAGCAGGGGACATTCCAGGCGCGATGCCAGCGCATCGCAGAGCCACACATATACACAGAAAAACATGCACGGACACACTCACACCTAAGGATATCTATGATAAATATTACAAATGTTTTTATACCCATCTTATTCCCGCTGGTTTGCTCTACTACCCTGTTTCAAGTACAAGCAAACCTTGGTTTTCGAGCGCCTTAGACATGGAACAATTTGGAATTCAACCAAAAAATTCAGAATTTTTTTGTTAGAAGTGGAACAAAATTTGGAAGTCGAACGCGAAACAAAAGCAGTGACATCCATACTCCTCCTCCTCCTCTCAAACATTCACGTATGCCAACTGCTCATAACCACAAGGGGAAAAATTCTTATCCTTATTGTTCTTATGCTTTAACTGTAATGTACTTTTTATTTTATTTCACTGCATTCAATAATTTTTCACTTAATTTGCGCTCCATTGCCTATGGTACGAGTTACGGTACCGTAAACTTCTGTCCAAAAGAACCACGG